>JASTWQ010000355.1:0-206963 GCA_035220615.1 Leptothorax acervorum | reverse complement strand
ATCAACTCGTAAATACCGGGTGTGCCAATGTAATGTACGTCGCCGATATATATGTTATCCATGCTGTCCACCTTGAAACGTTTATTGCCGAGCATCATTCCATCGTTGCCGAGATAAACGCGTACACGGTATCTATATCGCTCTTTGGTTTGCCGCTCATAAGAGCCCGATGTACTCTTGACCTAATGGACCCAAGGTATTATGCAACGTTTCTCGACCTCCGGCGTTTCCAACTCCTTTCGAATGGACGTCGCGAGCTCCGAGTCGTCCGTGAGTTCAAAAAAGGCGCGTTTTCGGGTAATTCGAACTTTATTGTAGGTTGCACTTTTCTCGCCGTTACGTATGGTGGAGATGATATCGGTGGAGAGGAGGTATCGGTGTAGAGGTTATCGGTGGTACATTCAGTGGAGCTTTCGATTGATTAGATTTACGCGGCGTCGGATCCGACGAGAAATATAATCGTTTCTTCTTTTTCGGCGTCACATCTTCGGAAAACGTGTCGATCTCGGCAACGCTCTCCGGCTCCTCTTTCTTCACCGCGCTCGAGTTCTCGGCGATCTTTCGCAGTGGCCCGATGAGAGGCTTAAAGTGATGTCCAACTCAATGTCCTTCTCGATCTTACCGGTCTTCAACTCGCGAAGTTTCTTGCGAATCGATTTGCTCGTTTTCGCAATCTCTTTCGCAATCTTCTCGCGCTCACGAATATCATCACTCATGTCGATCGTGGTTATCGCGGAAAAAAGCAAACTGTTAATCTCTCTCTCTACAATGTTTCACCTCGACGACGAGGTACCGACAACGACTGACCGCTTTTGCGGTATCGCGAACACGTTAAATCCTTTCTGTATCGACCATTGTTAAGCGAGCTGTCCTTGTCTATCACTACGAATCCGTAATCGTGCTGCCAACATTCACGACAAAACGCGCAAAATTCATCGTACGACATGTCGGTATTCACGTGATCGTTGTACACGTGTTCAGATTGGTGCCATCTTGTTTGAATATGATCAACAGGTTCGCGTTGTCGCGTATCAAATGTTTGGGTATTCTCGCGTAGGTCTGACAGAGATAAAGCAGTCAACGCTCGAATGCCTGCCCATTGAAAAGTACTCTCTCACCGCGTTTTGCTTGTCGCATGCTACGTCATCGAAGACGAAGATCGAGTTTGGACACGCATCGCTCGGCGGAATGACGTCACTGTTGTTGGAGAAACGTGAAGTAGCCGATTCCATCGATCGATGTTAAAAATTTTCTAGATATCGATATTTTGGCTGCTGTAGCGACTTTGAGTACACGTACACGTTTTCGAAACGTACACCGTGCGGACTTCCAACAAGCTTATCAGAAACGTTGGTTTTACCGCAATTCGAGGGACCGCAAATGATCGCGCGTATAGTAGTCGGTAGCACCGTACCGGCCTACGCTTCTCCGCATTGCCCCCATCGACCGTGATCTGTCGTCGTAATTCGTCACGCGTATGGCCAACGGCTGTTTGCACGAACTTCATTTTCACACTGCCGACTGGAGGGCTGAATCAAGCGCCTATTTATAGGTGCGCGGAACCGCGAGTCGCTCAGTAGCAAAGATGTTCGTCCTGTTATCAAGACCATCCGATATTTGCGATTTGAGCGCCGAACAGTTGCAATTGTGCCCAAAGCTGTTCTGTTGCAAATTTGCGGTGATCACATTATTACGTCTGGGACAAGCTTCCGGAACATATAAAGGCGGATTTGGAGGTTCAGACCTATCGTCGCTGTTACGAACATTACAATCAACCGTGGCAGCGAACGCACATCGACGGTCCCGCACCATTGATAAAGAATTGCTACGAATGCCAACGAAAATAGGCGGAGGCCTGTTAAACCGCGCGATAAACGCACTTCCAATCGAATTGCATATTCCAGGCTATCAGTTTTGCGGTCCGGGCACTCGGCTGGAAGAACGATTAGCCAGAGGTGATCAAGGTATTAATCCATTAGACGCGGCGTGTCGCGAACACGATATAGCGTATTCGCGTAGCAACGATCTCATCGACAGACACGCGGCGGACAAGATACTCGCCAAGAGAGCGCTAGAACGGTCATCGCGAAAGATTCCGCTCTCGGAGAGAGAGCTGCCGCTACAGCCGTCTGGGCGACCATGAATGTCGAGCAAAAGTTAGGAATGGGTTTGAAACCGTGAAGAAGAAGAAGAAGAGAACATCGAAAAAACGGATACTTCCAGCATCAAAACGAGGAGGTGTATTACCGATTCTACCGTTGCTGGGAGTTCTCGGTTTCTCTGGCCGGCGGGGCGGCGGGAGTGGCAAAAGCCGTGAACGTAACAAAGCCGCGTTGCGTCAGTTAGAAGAGATGCGACGTCACAATCGCGCCATGGAAGGTCGTGGACTTTATCTCGCTCCATACAAACGCGGGCAGGGAGTGACATCAAAGAAGAAGAAAGGAAAAAAAAAAACGTCAAAGAGACGTTAAATATGCCCACGGGTGCAACTACCAACGTACAACTGCAACAACTGGCAAAGCGTATGCGCATTCCGTATTTTAGAGGTGTCTTCATGCGTGACTCGTTACCGATCGACGGCATACGACGAAACGAGAGCGGTATTGTAAATTTGGATGATGCAGCTGGCCCCGGTACTCATTGGGTGGCGTATGCAAAGAGGGGAAACCGCGTGATGTATTTCGACAGTTTCGGTAATCTTCGACCGTCGAAAGAGTTGGTGCGATATTTCGAACCGAGCGTGACAAAGATTGAGTACAATCACACGCCCTTTCAAACTTATGATCAGAACATCTGCGGACAATTGTGTCTACGATTTCTCCAGACGATTGATGAATCAGCGCGAATTTAAAAGCTGACGGTGCCCGCGGAGACTCAGTGTTAGTCGAACGGTTTTCCCGACATGTCTATGACATTCACGCTGACCGGGAAGAGCAGCATCCTCGCGGTGCACTACTTTCCCGCCGTAGATTTGAGCGACGGCGACTACGAGCTCGGTCTAACAGTTTTTGAAACTTATCACACGATACCGAACGTAAATTCCTCGAATAATAAATTCTATTTTGACGAGGATGACACGGAAATTACGATTCCCGAGGGATCGTACGAGATACGAGCCATACACCAGTTTTTGAAACGCGCAATTTTACGGAAACGCCCGCAACGCGGCCGACGCGTAGGTCGTTTCAACAATCGCGATAATCATATATCGGTCGCGGATATCGCGCGAGAGGGGACCGTCAGAAGTGAAATTAGCGCAAACGGCAACGAGGACGAGGACGATTACGAGGACGAAGACGAGACTGTAAAATACCCGATGGTGCTCCGTGCTAATTACAACACGATGAAGAGCGAGATCAATTGCGCTTTCAGAGTAAACTTTAGCAAGCCCAACAACATTGGATCGTTGCTGGGATTCTCGCCGGAGCGTATATTGCCACCGGGAAAATGGCATCAATCCGATCAACCGATTAATATCATTAACATAAACATAATCCGCATAGAGTGTAACGTGACCGCGGGTGCGTACAGCAACGGTAAACGTGTTCATACGATACATGAATTTTCTCCGAACGTGCCACCAGGATATAAGATATCGGAAACGCCGGCGCAGATCATTTATCTACCGATCATCGCGCGGAGCATTACGGAGCTAACGATACGCGTCGTGGATCAAGACGGACAATTGCTTGATTTTCGAGGAGAGGAGATCACCGTGAGATTACACGTACGACGGCAGCAGCGATAACGCGCGTGTGAGTGTGCGCGACATATGAGATGCTCGTATTGAACGACTCAGAGCACGCAAGAGATAAGACTATCTACACTACGGTAGTGACCAACGATATCATTCAATCATTACCATCACCATCACCATCATTATCGTTGTCAGGCTGCGCTAAAAACACGAAGAAGAAGTTAAGAGCATCGAACGTTGAATTTTTGCAATCTTTGGGATTCGCGGTGCGAAATATCTGAGAAAACATGATCGATATCCTTAAGGTCGGAGGCGAGCCGGTCTTTGACGATCGCATCGTCAAGATCGAGACTCACACGTACAACCCGTACGCCAACACAACGTTTGAGCATAGCGACGAGATACGAATACCCATACAACAGCAGGATCTGTATACGTTGCCGTGTGAAAGTTTCTCTACGTTGAAGGAATATTGAGGATAAAGAAAAGGAACGATGAGTCGCAGGCAACGTTTGTAAATAATTGTGTGGCGTTCATGTTTGATGAAATTCGATATGAACTCAACGGCGTGGAGATTGATCGCAGCAGAAACGTTGGAATAACCAGTACTATCAAGAACTATGTATCGCTAACGTACGACAATGCTTCGATCATGCGGAACGCTGGATGGGACATTGCATCAAACATACCGGAAGGATATTTCAACTTTTGCGTACCGTTCAAGATGTTGCTGGGCTTTTGCGAAGATTACAAACGCGTGGTTGTTAACGCTCGTCACGAATTAATTTTGATACGAGCGCGTAGCGACAATAATACCATTGTGGGAAATCCGACGACGGAGCCGGAAGTCGAATTGTTTAAAGTACAGTGGCGAATGCCTCATGTTACGTTAAACGAGGTCAACAAGCTATCGATGCTGCGCGCCTTGGAAAACGGGCGTTACCTGAGTATAAGTTTCCGTTCTTGGGATCTGTACGAGTATCCCCTGCTTGCAGAGCACAACGAAGCATTCATGGGCCGTCAAAACTGCGACTCAGCTAGAAAAACTGCGATATGTCATCTTTGCTCTCCAAACTGGCCGAAAGAATGTTATGTCTCGAGATGCTAGTCGATTCGACCACTGTAACTTGACCAACGTGAAACTTTATCTAAACTCTGAATTTTATCCATACGACGATATGAATCTAGACATTGACAAAAAACGATACGCCATCCTTTTTGATATGTATGCACGTTTTCGTAAAGCTTATTACGGAATCGATTGTTACGAAACGTTGTGCACCGTGGTCACATTCCTGATGCATGGACCTTTTGTGGTCATTGATTGCTCGCGACAGAACGAGTCCGTCAAGAGCGCCACCGTGGATGTGCGAATAGAATTTGACTGCAACGAGAATGTACCCGCGAATACTACCGCCTATTGTCTCATTTTGCATGATCGCATAATCGAATACAGCCCGTTGTCGAACGTAGTGCGCAAGATCACGTAAATTGCATTATCTGCAAATATTCCGATATAAGAGAGGAAGATGCATCGCGATTAGGTACAGTACAGATCGCTCCTTTGTTGCATCATGATCGTGCCAACGTTTGTCGATCTGCAAGGATTCACCGTCGGGATGAAATTTGTCGTGAAGGAGGTGGCGGTGTTGCGAAAGGGGGTCGTTCTGGCGCATTACATTTTTACACACCCCATGCCGTGGAGTCTCCTCACAAAATCCGACAAGTCGTGTGCTTCCTGGTTGATTAGAAATCACCATGGATTACAATGGGAAGACGGAAACGTACCGTACAGCATGGCTGAACGCATAATTACATCGGCTGTGCTTGGTACAGAAGAGGATGACGATGACGACGACGACGAGACGCCATCGACTCTGGTGTACGTCAAGGGATGTCAGAAACTAGAATGGCTGGTGGATCTGCTTGAAAATTATGCGAGCAAAAACCTAATCGTCGAGACTCTGGATGCGGATTATGAAGATATCGAATCTTTAAATAATCTAGATGATACTAATACTATGCGATGTGGAAACCATGTTAAGAATTGCGCATTACAAAATGTATTAAAATTATTTAACTGGTGGTCACGCCAGAAAGAGTTGAAATTTTTTAAAAAATAAATAAATTATATAAATTTTACAATGTTTTATTTCCTTTTCCCTTTCCCCATTAGTTGTTAGTGGTTAGCAAATGTTTGAAAGATGCGTTGGCTTTCTTTGCGTTTCTTTTAACGTTAACTTTTTTTCATTTCTTAGAATTTTTATTAATAACTTCTACGTAAGCAGCGCTGACATTGGTGCTTGAAATGCTGAAGGAAGGGGAATAATCCCTTCCCTTCCCTTCTTTTATAATGAGTCATACGCGATCCTTACATGTTCAGTCTTGCATCAGTCACCCGTGTGGAAGCAGTTCGAATCTTGTAAGCAACAGCGATGTACTCCTCTGTGGGAAGCAGCACAAGTATGAATTATTACGTGCCGATTCCTTGTGAAACTCCATCGAACCAGCGTGATACGTAAGTATTACTTTGCATATATTTTTCCAAAACCTATTTTTTCCATAAATCATTTATCTATTTTGTTCTTTTTCTACAGTTTTCTCGATAAATATAAACCTCGTTATACGCCTCGTATCTTGAGCAGACGATTCGCATTAACACCAACTGCTTATAAGTATTTGGAAATTGGGATCAGCGTGAGACCTCCACACAGTTCTTTTGTGGAATTGATCCTTGGCGACAACCGAGGAAACCGAATCGCGATGCCCTATGGAACATGGTCAATGATCATGGAAAAACGCACGGACATCGAAAAACTTATAGAGTCAACCACATTTTCATCGCTGTCTATACGAGAACTACAAATAGAACTCGTTAAAATGCGCGGTGAAAATAATGTGAAACTTACGTTACGCGACACATGCTTGTACATGAAGCCGTCAACCGTACTGTTTCTATTTGAGCTCGAACAGTGTCTCGATAATGTATACGTCGAGCTAGCACCGCAAACAAAGAGGTGAATGCGAAATGTAGAGAATGTGCAAGTA
Organism: Leptothorax acervorum; assembly: GCA_035220615.1. Lineage (NCBI taxonomy): Eukaryota > Metazoa > Arthropoda > Insecta > Hymenoptera > Formicidae > Leptothorax > Leptothorax acervorum. The sequence continues at coordinate 200,218 of JASTWQ010000355.1, read as the reverse complement.
TCTTACTAAGAGATCGTATTACCGAAAAAAATGACGCCGCTAAAATCTTGCGCGGCGTTTGTAATAAATATTCAATTTTAGAATGTGAATTAATAGTGTATGCTATAGATCAAATTTTGTATGATTCCTTGAAGGAGAGACCTATTGATGTATGTGAGTGATATAATCCCTTGTTTAAATGGGGATATAATGAATAAATAAATGTACAATAACACGGTAAACAATTTTAAATTATTTTCTCCTTCCACCTTCTTCTCCTCTATTCCTTGTTTAAATTATGCGTTGCAATAATGTCTCTTTCTTAAACTATAAATTTAAGGAACTAATAATATGATTTAATTATTTAAAATATTAAAATACCGAAAAGGAGGAGGAAAGTTCGAGAACGCGAAGGGAAATGAGTCGAGCGAGAGAAAAAAAACGTAGTACGTGACGTTACAACTCCAAAGTGGCGTCGTGAAACATGTTCGAACACGAAGCCCTCGACAAAGGGATCTCCACAGAAAAAAGAAAAGAAAAAAAGACAAATCGACGTCACGATCGTCGATGTTATAAATTATAGCTGAACACCTTTAGGTTATTTTAAATATTACACTATGTCCCGACAAGCGCGCCTAAATTCCCTCTCCCCTTCCCTCTCCAACGCGGACCTATCAACGCAATTGCACGATCCCCCTCCGGGATCTTGCTCCACGGGCCCCCACACCCCCCACCGCCGCGCGGAGCGGCGAATTCTAACTGCCGTGTGCTTGTTAGAACTCTCCGCTCCGCACGTAGCCTAGTAGCTCTTATTGCAAATATCTCAAATAATATGAGATATTTCAAAAAATTCATAAGAACATTTTTTGTAGATATTTGTCTGTTCTACAACTTTGATCTCTACAAAAATTTCGAAATTCATCGTATTTGTGGAGAAAAACGAATTTGTTTATAAATTGTAAATAAAAAACATACTTAGGGATAGCGGAAAATGGCGGAATTTGAATATGTTGTTCAGTATATTTTTCTGAACACAATGACGTAATAAAATCTTGTGTTGCAATTTTTTCTAGGTACCCCCCCTTTTTTCCGTATTTTGACTGGACATGTCAATAGCTTGATTTTAAAGAAAAAAATATTTTTAATTTTTTTCCTCTGGTAGGGTCAAAGTATGAAGTATATACTGTAATATTCTGCTGGCGTTTTTTTTTTAAACAATTTGGAACCTACTTGTGGCTGATTTTATGAAAGAAGGCAAAAATGCATGTAACAATTTGTTTAAACCATCGTAGAATTTTCAAAAATTGTCGCAGAATAACGATCCAAATCGCATTAAAAAGCTGAAAGTTTCAGCTTTTCAACGATTCTTTGATCATTTCTGTACGAAGATTCGTTCAAAAGATATAAAATTTTTTGTGCGCGCGTGCGACGCTTCAATTTATTTGACGTCTGTCAGCGCTTACCGCGCAGCGTATATCTTGCAAAATTTATTACGTGAAAAGTATTGCTTGTACGAAAAAAACTTATAGAACATTTTTTGTAGATATTTGTCTGTTCTACAACTTTGATCTCTACAAAAATTTCGAAATTTATCGTATTTGTGGAGAAAAACGAATTTGTTTATAAATTGTTAATAAAAAACATACTTGGGGATAGCGGAAAATGGCGGAATTTGGATATGTTGTTCAGTATATTTTTCTGAACACAATGACGTAATAAAACCTTTTGTTGCAATTTTTTCTACAGTTGTCTCAGTAATGGTAAAACCGTTTGATGCAACTCTCAAGCATTCGCGAGAATATAGAGTTGTAAGTTTTTATGTGTACCATGAGGTTTCGATCTCTATCGAAGCTAAGGGGGTAGCTGAGAGTGTAAAGACGCGTGGCTGCTACATCCGACAACGCTGTATGCTGCGGTTCAAATCAAATCTTGATTTTTGTAACATTTTGTAAATAATTATTTATTATTCAAAATATGCTACATAATATTCTGCATGCAAAGATTATTATAAAACATATTATGAAAAAATAATTGATTATTTATATATATTCGTGTTGTATGTACATGTATAATTATATTTTTCCAAATGTTAGAGGAAACTGAAGGAATAAAAATGAATATGAAAGAATTGATAAAACAAGTGCACATTCTTCTCGTATTTGTCATAATACATTTCGACATATAACAACTAATATTTCATTACTCATCCCTCATCTTGCTCCTCCAGTTTCAATATTAAAAAAATCATGTAATTGAAAGAATGTCGGATTTATAAAATGTCGTTGTGCAGAAAATGTATGTTTTACATGTTTGTATGACAAATATTAGCCACAAACATGTAGCTCGTCTAACAATTCCAAGGAGTCCGAGGCTGAGTAATGAAATATATGTTGTGAAATATATTGTGACAAATATGAGAAGTAATGTGCACTTGTTTTATGAAGTCTTTCTTATTCCTTTTTATTCCTTCTGTTTCCTGCCATATTCGGAAACTATATAGAACACGCATATATAAATGCTCATTGATTTATTCATAATGTTATATAATAATCCTGTGGATGCAGAATATTATGTAGCATATTTTGAATAATACATAAGTATTTCATATTTTGTATTTAAAATATCATAAAAAAATTTAAAATATCTGAGGAAAATGTTAACGAAAGAGAGCTGTACTATAGTGTTTTGACAACGTCTCGACGAGACGTACAACTTTTATCTGAAGGAAAAAATTTGAGCCTCCGCATCTTTCGGAGTTGGAGAATGCTTTCACTCAGTAGGAAGACTACTTATATAAGGATCTCAAGACATCAATAGAGTATTTATAATGTCTTTTTATGTTACCGTCGTAATGTATTATGTTTTCGTGTAATAAATTCTGTACAATGTTTAAAATCTTTATTGCCTGCCCTGCCTGTTGAGCATCCTCAGATAAATGTCCTATTGGAATTATAAATGATTGTACAATTTTTTTTCCAGGAATTAAAATTGTATGATGCTGGCATGTAAAACCAACATTTTTAAACATTTTAGAGAATTGCATATATTAACATATCATAGATTAGTAACAAACAAATTGACATTATAAATGAACTATAAGGATCTCTTCAGATCCTTATGTAAGAGTGCGTTTATGTGTGTTGGAACAGTGATAAACGATAGGAGCGGCGATACTAATAAAGTAGCAAGAATAAATGCAATTGATACATATGTAATTGTTTATATGCTTTATATAACCACTTAGGTACATATCGTCTACTTAAAATTTTTTATATGCTCCGTATAAAACATTACATATAAAGCATTTATTCTCGCTGCTTTGCTAGTATCGTCGCTCTTATCGTTTATCACTGCTCCAACAAAAACGCACCCTAAGTTGTCTTCGTACGGAGAGGAAGCATTCTCCAACTCCGACAGGTGCGGAGGCTCAAAACTTGATAACCGACAGTTCAAATAAAAAGTTTCTTACATAATAGAACTACTTTAGTTTATTCAGTACTTGCTTCATTCAGTAGTTTTTCATAACTAAAATCAGGTGCTAATAATCTCGTTTGATGAGGTAAGATGTAGTAAGACTCTCAGCGTATAAGCAAGCCTAATAAAAGTGCCCTCGATGTGAAATTACATGAGATATGTACTGTTTTTTTGAAATTTTTCTCAATCTAACTTGTTTTTTTGTAATTAATATAAAGAACGGAAGAAAAGAAAAAAAAATGTAGCCAAAGTTGTCTCATTGCTTTGTTACCTTTTATTTATAAAAAATGCATCGAAAATAGTAACGATGCTTCAAAATTGGAGGTCACGAAATTTTCTTCTGGGCTATTGTGTGCGGCCCGGCAGAGTTCGGCGCGCGGAGCAAGCGAGCAAGCAAGCGAGAGAGAGAATATCATTCCCTCCTTCTCGCTTTGACTCATTGTCAGGTCATACGATATACGATAAACACGGATAAAGTTATTTTCGATGTTGATTCATGCAAATGCAAGACAATCCAAATCGATTATTAGTCCATCACATATTTTCTCTCGTAACTACATCAACTCGTAAAGTATTTCAATATACAATTTGTGAATGAAAAAATTTCATATGTATTTTTTATTCTGTTGTTTTGAAACGAGATAGTATTTCAATATATGAAACGATATACAAAATGACGATTATAAGGAAGTAAAAAGATAACATTTTGAAATATACATTTCTCATACAAGATTATTATCTAAAATGTTATTGTCAAAAATGATGCAAAGAGCGAATATATCCGTAGCAGTATCTTACATAATAAAATGAAATAATATGGTAATAAAAGGTGCAATGCCTTTCCGTGTCGAAAATGAATATAGTTACGATCGAATATCTTCGCCTCTAAAAACGCAAATTCCATCTGTTTACAAGGAAAAAGCTCTTTACATAAAAAGTATTTCTTGTGTATCTATGTATGCTTTACTAATACAAGAAGAATGTCACATCTACGAAACGTATCATGGAAAAGTTGCGTGTGCAAGATGTTCATTTCATTTCTTCCGACGGGTAGCCCGCCTGGCCCGCCGTTCGCACTTGTTTCACTGTTCACTCTCAAGTCTCAGTCGAGCAGCGACGGAGACCAAAGACGGACGGAATTGCGGAGACGGTGCGCGACAGATATGTCGCGCAGAACATATCGAAAATGTAAGTATATATTCGCAAATTATAACATGTATGTATATGTATATACATATATGTGTATAATGTATATATATAATATAATTGACAGAAATCGTAACCAATCATTTCCTTTATTTACAGCAAAAAGCGAAGGCGCTGATGCGACGGCGACGGTCTCATCGCCGTCGCCGTCACCATCAGCACGGATGTCCAGTGCGACGGCGATGATGCCATCGGTGTCAACACCGGGAAAGGTGCCGAGTACGACGACGCTGATGCCGAGTGCGACGGCGATAATGCCGTCGGAGCCTACTTCGGGAGGGGTGCCGAGTGCGACGACGATGATGCCGATGATGCCGAATGCGACGGCGATGGTACCGTCGGCAACATCGGCAGGGATGCCGATGGCGATGGAGCCGCCGCCACCACCACCACCACCACCACTACCGCCACTGCCAATGCCACCGCGACCGCAACAGGGAAATAAAGACAAGGAAGGATTCCGCAGGGTAAGCGTATTCTTTTATCTGCTCGCCCGTTTGTCCGTTCGCCCTTTCGCTCGCCCGGTTGTCCGTTCGCCCACCCATTCGCCCGTTCATTCATTCATTCATTCATTCGTTCGTCCGTCCGCCCTTTCGATGGCCCGATTTTCTGTTCGTTCGGTCGCCTGTTTGCCCCATCGTCCGTTCTCCCGTTCATCCGGTCGCCTGTTTGCCCGTTAGTTTATCCGTCCGTCCGTCCATTTGTTCGTTCGTTCGTTCGCTCACGTATACGCGCACGTATGTACATACGCACGCACATGCGTATATATTTTTATATATAATCTTTTTATTTCAGTACGTGGCTCAAGCGTTGCGTCGGGAGCGGCAGAAGAGGGAGCGGAGGGAGCGGAACATGGCAAGATACGCCGGCGGAGTATACGCGCAAGCAGCGTATACTCCGTCGGTGTATGTGTCACCCACACCTGCAGGGTACACGCCGCCGCCGCCGTCAGTATATACGCCCCACTCCCAGCCGCTGCCGGTATCGTACACGCTGCCGCCAATGCCGTCGTCAGCGTACACGTCCCAGCCGCTGCCGCCAACATACACGCTGCCGCCCCCAGCGTACCCGCCGTCGTCAGCGTACACGAGTCAGCCGCTGCCGCCAACGTACACGCTGCCGCCCCCAGCGTACCCGCCATCGTCAGCGTACACGTCCCAGCCGCTGCCGCCAACGTACACGCTGCCGCCCGCAGCGTACGCGCCCCCGCCGCTGCCGCCAGCATACGCGCCGCCGGCGTCAGGGTACACGTGGCCTTATCGCATATAACGCGTTCAGCTAGACTTTCTTTTTTTTTTTTTTTTCGATTCTATAACCGTTCAGTACGAAACTACTCTATTTCGATTCTCACGCGAATAAGTAATACGTGAAATATTATTTTTGCAAGCTTATAAATATAAAATAGTACTGTCAGAATATATAAGGAGAGGGGGACAAAATAATCTTTATAGTATTTACTATAAAGATTATTTTGTCCCCCTCTCCTTATATATTCTGACAGTACTATTTTATATTTATAAGCTTGCAAAAATAATATGTGACGTATTACTTATTCGCGTGAGAATCGAAATAGAGTAGTTACGTACCTATATGTGGCATTATTGCGTTGGTTCATCGTTCTGCACTTTTGCAAAGATTTTGTTATTGTTTCATAGCATTCAAAACCTTTTCTTACCTTCCTGTATTTTATACGATTTTCTTCACTATCCGGATTATATGATTATTCAATGTATTGTGGCCTTATCGCATGTAACGCGTTCAGCTAGACTTTCTTTTTTCTTTTTTTTTTTAACGATTCTATAACCGTTCAGTACGTAACTACTCTATTTCGATTCTCACGCGAATAAGTAATACGTGAAATGTTATTTTTGCAAGCTTATAAATATAAAATAGTACTGTCAGATATAGTAAATACTATAAAGATTATTTTGTCCCCCTCTCCTTATATATTCTGACAATACTATTTTATATTTATAAGCTTGCAAAAATAATATTTGACGTATTACTTATTCGCGTGAGAATCGAAATAGAGTAGTTACGTACCTATATGTGGCATTATTGCGTTGGTTCATCGTTCTGCACTTTAGCAAAGATTTTGTTATTGTTTCATAGCATTCAAAACGATTTTCTTCACTATCCGGATTATATGATTATTCAATGTATCGTAGAGATATGTAAGAAGTACGTATTACAAATAAAATGCACTCTTGAAAACCGAAAATGTATGAAGCTAAACTAAACTTCTTGTATACATGTCACTATAAGATTATGTTGTAATTATATATTTTTTAACACTCAGGAGAGTGTTCAATAATTGTTCAGCTAGACTTTCTTTTTTCTTTTTTTTTTAACGATTCTATAACCGTTCAGTACGTAACTACTCTATTTCGATTCTCACGCGAATAAGTAATACGTGAAATATTATTTTTGCAAGCTTATAAATATAAAAGTAGTACTGTCAGAATATATAAGGAGAGGGGGACAAAATAATCTTTATAGTATTTACTATAAAGTTTTGTCTTCCTCTCCTTATATATTCTGACAATACTATTTTATATTTATAAGCTTGCAAAAATAATATTTCACGTATTACTTATTCGCGTGAGAATCGAAATAGAGTAGTTACGTACCTATATGTGGCATTATTGCGTTGGTTCATCGTTCTGTACTTTTGCAAAGATTTTGTTATTGTTTCATAGCATTCGAAACCTTTTCTTACCTTCCTGTATTTTATACAATTTTTTTCACTATCCGGATTATATGATAATTCAATGCACTGTACAGATATGTAAGAAGTACGTATTACAAATAAAATGCACTCTTGAAAACCGAAAATTTATGAAGCTAAACTAAACTTCTTGTATACATGTCACTATAAGATTATGTTGTAATTATATATTTTTTAACACTCAGGAGAGTGTTCAATAATTGTCACCAGGAGTTTCCACATGTGTCATTGAGCTTGCACACATGATCCTTATCGATTAATAACATTCAAGTACACCGTATATTACGGTTGTATATTACGGTATATTCTGTTGTAAGACAAATACTTGTGCAAATTTACGTAAAGGTAATATTTTTCTGAGTACAAATTGTTTATTTAAACTTTGATAATTTTGCTATCGTAAGTCGTAATTTGCGATACTAAACTTTTAATTACTTGGCAAAATAGAAATTTTCAAATTCATGTTATATGTTATAAATTATATTCATAGAAACGCATATCGTGCTTATTTTTACGCATACCACATTGATGCGAATGCCGCAAGTGCGGTAAGAGCAACGCAACGTTGTTATACGCGGGTCGGCCTTTGGTGACAGAAGGGGATCCTGTAGAACTCTGTTTTACCCTTTTTTTTTTTGGGCGGATAAATCTTTGAATTGGCTTTACAGAATCGAAAAACTCTTTTACACAATTAAAGTACGCATAAAAATGAAGGGCGCTCTGGACGAGTATTTATCAAAATCGAAAAAAAGTAAGAAAACTGATTCTGTATTTTATCAAATATTGTTTGCAGCTTAGATGATTCAAAAAGTAGAACTCGTCTGTAGAGTATCATCTCATCGTCCGTTTCGGTCCACGTTCCGGATAAATTACTGTCCGCTCTAATAGAAAAACATTTCGACGATATCTATAATATCTAGAATTATAACATGAATATTGTGTACGCAAATAAATTTTTGTAGTCATACAGACAGGTTTTTTGCTAAAACTGATATTACTGGAGATTCTCATTGAATAGAGTTGATATGGGTTTACCTTCTACTCGTCACGCGTGTATATAATTGTACAAAAAATAGGTAAATTTGTTTTAGTTACAAAAATATTCTTTTTAGTTTAATATATTTTGCGTTCTCTGAGCACCCAAGATCCGCGCCTTTTTCGACGATCCAGTCCGCACTCCGCGCGGCCCTGGCTGCGATTGCAGCGCCATCTCTGACAAGATCCGGACACTACTGTTTCATGCAACACTGCTCTTCTTGTCATTCTGCTCGTGTATTTGCATTTGTAACATTTGGGCGGATAAATCTTTTTTTCTACGCTTTGAATCTTAGTTCTACTTGCATGATATTGTTCCTACATGTTGTCCCTAGGGCGCTCCAGAACCCTTTTGCATGAATTAACTGTACAATTTTTGTAATCATCGATTATTGTCGTTAGGTGACAGCTGTACGTGCCAAAAATAAGTGAGATTTTTAACTTTTTTTCGATTTTGATAAAAACTCGTCTGGAGCGCCCTTCATTTTTATGCGTACTTTAATTGTGTAAAAGAGTTTTTCGATTCTATAAAGCCAATTCAAAGATTTATCCGCCCAAAGAAAAAAGGGTAAAACAGAGTTCTACAGACGACTGCAGGATCCCCTTAATGACGAAAATTACTTATGATCACATTATATTGTGACAACTCATCTGACTCGAGTTTTTTTTTATAAAGTAAAAAAAAATTAATCATCAATAGAACTGTTTATGGAACTTATTGAAAAACATTGAGAAAAAGATCTTTTTCTGAACATAAATTTTAAGATTACTTTTAAATTCTATGTTTACATACTAATATTAAGGCCATTCTACACGCACTTTCCGTCATCATAAACTTAACCGTAACGTAAGGATTCGACCAATCGCGTTGCTTGATTCGTGTGACATACAATCGAACCAAGCAACGTGGTTGAATCCTTAAGGCTCGAGCACAGACTTTTGCATAACGCATAAGCATGAAAAATTTGATTGGTTGAATTTCTTATGCATATGCGTTATGCGTTATGCAAAAGTCTGAGCTCTGGCCTTTACATTACGGTTAAGTTTATGGTTACGAAAGGTGTGTAGAATGGCCTTAAAATCCATTCTACATAAAGTCCTTATGGAATTATAACTTTTAAATAACTTTGATATTCCACATTACAAATTGGACATCTTTTTGATTGTAGTTCTAAGATACAATCACTGCAACAACATAAATGACCACAAGAAATAAAAATATGATCTGCTTTATTTACTAAGCAGATGCTGCAGCAGTCAGATGTACGTACATCAGATACTGACTGCACTGGATAATACGGTATATCTTCATTTTCAATTTCATCTGCAAAAATATTGCCATAATCATCGGAAGGAATGCGATAAAAATATTCATATTCACCTGCAGTAAAAGAATTATGATTTAACTTACAATTACAATAATTACAATTGTTCGGCTTTGAATGAGGATCACTGGGATCACCTTGTCAGAAGGCTCGACGGTGAAGCGGGCACTCTCAATAATCACTCACGAGTATAAACAGTCAAGTAATATATTTCTCAGAATGTCACAAAGATGAAAGGGTTACAGATCAATGTCGATGCGAGAGCAATGAGCACCTCTGATATCGTACAACGCAGAACGTAACTTCGAAGCTATGTCCGTACAGGCGGGATTGCATAGCAATATCCGCGAGCACCGTGAAATACGCACCACTGTACCGCTTCTCGATTACTGAGCCCGAGCAATTAATGTCCTTCAGGGCGATAATCGGGAAATAAATACGCGAGCACAATGTCTCGGCGTGCTAACCACTGCAGCGGAAATCTTGCCCCGGAGGTCACGGAGATCTTGCACCGCGCGCGAAGGACTCGAATATTAACGGAGATCTTGACGCGAGCCGGACGGAAATCTTGCACCGCGAATAATTCTTGGAATTTGGGAAAGCACGCCGACACGATAGATTCGCGCTCGCGGAGATCGAGATCGAGCAAATCGCGAGAATGGAGAGCCTCGAAACTTGAGCTGAATTGTGGGTTATTTCAGAGCGTCGGAAGGAACACAGTTATCCTCGCACTCGTTTACTATTTGGTATCCGCTTCGCTTCGCTCGCTCGCAATACTCGAACTGAGCTCTCCCGATCGGCACGCAGAACGCCGGACGCGAAAAACACGCGACACAGGAATTTGGGAGCGTGACCGACTCGTGGAGCTTTTGTACGCGCGGCTGTCAACACGACTGCCGCGACGTTTTCAAATCTCGCGGTATACCGCAACGCGAAAATAGGATCCCAAAAATACGGAAGATTGAACGGTGAATCCCGAACAACAATTATAATTAAATAAATATGTTTTATATGTGTAATGCAAATGACATTAATACCAAATCAAAACAAAGAAAAACAGATTTGAATTACTCAATTTTTTAATTTGTTTATAATATATTTTACAATCAATACATATTAAAATTTTTATTATTACAAATTAGTACAGTAATATGCATCAGTATTAGTATATTATAAGTAAAAATCCAAAACAAAATCTAAAACATTAATTCTTTTCCCTCTAATTTTTTATGTTTAACCAAATATAAGAAATATGATGTATAAATGTTTTTACTAAAATAAAAAATTACGACCAAAATACTTTCAATAGATACAAAAGTAATTTATTTGTTTTAAATTAATATGTGCTCTCTCAAATATTTATTTTAAGTGTTTCGGTAATTATATAACTAGAAAATTTAACAATTTAAATGTATTTGTTTTATACATATATCTTACTATAGTAATATTAACGTAAATAAATAATAATGTAACTATATATTCATTATACGAACAAATTATTTTCTCAGCAATTATTATGTCTATTGTAAAAATATGTTAATATAATTTTGTAATTTAATATTACTTTATGTAAAAGTATCTTACTTGAGTTTAAAATAGATATAACTTGTGGTGTAGCTCTATCAGTTTCATCATGTGACACATTTTCATGGGAAGTATGAACACGATTTTCTCCTGATGTGGAATTTGATGTTTGATTATGTATCTCAAGGTTAGGAGGAGATGTGGTCGATTGTTCTAAATCGTCTATTGTTGGATTACTTATTTCCGAGGAAGTATGAAGTGATCTTTGTGGAGAAATAGAATGTCCCGTTTGACGACGACCACGACTACGACCACGATCAGTACTACGCCCACGATTAGGAGCACGATTACGGCCGCGACCACGGCCACGAGAGTATGCTGTATTCACTCGTCTAGATGAAGTATTATAAATTGTTGCATTTTCTAGAAACATTAATATAATTTTGCTTCCTCATAGAGGAAGCTTTGTTTTCATAAATTTCGTATATGGACCTTTGATCGTATATAAAGCTAGGTCTAATCAACCAAATATTAAAGAAAAATATATGAAATAGGGGTAGAAAAGACCAAAGAAAAAATTGTTTTTTAGTTTTTGATGCTAATGTGTTCAGAATGTTCTAAAACGTCGAAAAATTGCCTTTAAAAAAAATGTCCGTCTGTGTGTGTGTATGTGCAGATTTGTTGTGGTTGCTCTAACTTCCGCAAATATTGAGATATCGGGCTGTTTTTTTTTTTAATCGATAGAGCATCATTCAAGGAAGGTTGGTATTGAATTTGGCGATGATCGGTAAAGGGGTTCTTTTTTTAAAAAATTTTAAATTTTTTTACAAATGTCTGTGGTTGCTCTAACTTCCGCAAATATTGAGATATCGGGCTGTTTTTTTTTTTAATCGATAGAGCATCATTCAAGGAAGGTTGGTATTGAATTTGGCGATGATCGGTAAAGGGGTTCTTTTTAAAAGAATTTTTAAATTTTTTTAGAAATGTCCGTGGTTGCTTTAATTTCCGCAAATATTGAGATATCGGTTGTTTTTTTTTTTAATCGATAGAGTATCATTCAAGGAAGATTGGTATTGAATTTGGCGATAATCGGTAAAGGGGTTCTTTTTAAAAAAATTTTTGAATTTTTTTAGAAATGTCCGTGGTTGCTTTAACTTCCGCAAATATTGAGATATTGGGTTGTTTTTTTTTTAATCGATAGAGTATCATTCAAGAAAGGTTGGTATTAAATTTGGCGATGATCGGTAAAGGGGTTCTTTTTAAAAAAAAATTTGAGTTTTTTTAGAAATGTTCGTGGTTGCATTAACTTCAGCAAATATTGAGATATCGGGCCGATTTTTTTTTAATCAATAAAGTATCATTTAAGAAAGGTTGATATTGAATTTGGCGATAATCGGTAAAAGGGTTCTTTTTTTAAAAAATTTTTAATTTTTTTTAGAAATGTCCCTGGTTGCTCCTTTTGCACAGTTACTCTTTACATCCTTGCGCAAAACATAGGCTACTACGGAATCTCGATTATTCACTTACCGATCAGCTACTTTATTCCTTGGTTTTTCCGGGCGTTTTTTCGGGACTTTCGAGGTTGCTCGCTCGCGATGTACGCACAAAACTTCGATATTTCACTTACCGATTACCGATTTAATCCCTTTGTTTTCCCGGGCGTATTTTAAGTCTGTTTGTTCTTTATACACTCATAAACTATTCGACCGATCTGAACCAACTCTTGCACAATTACTCTTTACATCCTTGCACAAAACATAGGTTACTACGGAACCCCGATACTTCACTTACCGATTAGCGTCTTCATCCTTTGATTTTCCAGGGTGTTTTTTCGGGAATTTCGAGATTGCTCGCTCGCGATGTACACAGAATCTCGATATTTTACTTACCGATTACCGATTTTATCTCTTGGTTTTCCCGGATATTTTTAAAGTGAAATATCGAAGTTCTGTGTACATCGCAAGCGAGCAATCTCGAAATTCCTGAAAAACGCCCGGGAAAACCAAGGGATGATTGATACTAAACATAAAATCTTTAATCCATATTTATGTAAATAAAACTTAATAATGACAATTATTAAAAAGTAAAACAAATTCTATTATATTCTTCAGTCATTTCTACCCCAATTTTATATATAATTCTTCAAGATTTGGTTGATTAGACTCAGCTTTATAAAGCTTCTATGTATGTACGAATTCTCCGAAATTTGAAATGTGTGTAACACGAGAACTGATCAATCAAATTTTAAAAAATTATATATGAAATAGAGGTAGAAAAGACTGAAAAATATAATAAAATTAGAAATAGCACGATATTTTAAGAAATGCCTTTGATTGCTCTAACTTTTGTAAGTTTTGAAATATTTGGCTATTTCTAATTTTATTATATTCTTCTGTATTTTCTACCCCTATTTTATATATAATTCTTTAAGATTTGGTTGATTAGACTCACAATCAGCTTTATAAGGCTTTTATGTATGTACGGATTCCCAGAAATTTTAAATGCCTTCAACTCAAAAACTAATCAATCAAACCTTAAAGAATTATATATGAAATAGAAGTAGAAAATACTGAAAAAATATAATCAAATTAGAAAAGTTGCCAATAATTAATACTAAATTGTCTAAAAACATTAATTTATGAAAAGTCTTAATTAGAATATAATAAACTAAAAAATATAATAGAATTAGAAAAATTAACAATATAATTAAAAAATGTGCAAATTTTATATTTAAAACTGCACCCCCTGCATGAGAAGTTGAGAATTGATATCTCTCATGTGGAGAAAACTGGTCTGGTTTTTAATTATATTAATGAATATAATTAAAGAATAATAATACCTATAAAACTATATTTTTTAAATGTATACTTACAATGTGCAATAAAACTATGATTTTACTATAAATTTTTAATGTCTACTTTCTAAAAAAGTATGTCAATCGAACTCGAATGAAAATCAGAGAGAGAACTAATTTTCATCTTATAAATGACTATATAAGTTGCTGGTTTCACATATTATATGTCAATTTTTATATGTGTTAATCTGTTTTTTCAATTTGTTGTTTGGAAGAGTTTTGCAACTGAAAGAATTAAGAAATGGAAGAATTAAGAAATAGTAAGTATTCGCTGTTAGTAGGTATCAATTTAGTAAAGATAATAATTGATTTTTATATTGGCATAACAGACAATACCTGCATAACATATGTATGTATATAAATTAATAAAATATCTTTGGTTATAAAATTTTAGTTTTGGAAGACGGTCTGGATGACCTGCTATTAAGTTGCATGTTGAAATATGAGAAGGAACAAGCGGAGAAACAAGCAGAAAAAAACGCAGAGGAAGCAGAAAAAGCAGAGAAAGCAGAGAAAAAGGATAATAATTTGATTGATGACAAAAGTATGAGAAGGAACAAGCGAAAAGAAAATCATGAGGACGATGAAGAAAAGAAGATGAATAAGAAAATGAAAAGCAAGAAAAAAACAGATTAACACTTTTTATATATTAAATGTACAATATCTTTATTATAAATTAAAAAATACAATATCTTTATTATAAATTAAAAAAAATATTTTTTAATAAAATGGGATATCTCTCTCTTTCTCTCTCTCTCTCTCTCTCTCTCTCTCAACTTTTTATCTCTCATGCTTTCTCTCTCACGCTCTCATGCTCTCTCTCACGATTTCTCTCTCTTTCTCTCTCTATTTCAAATTCAATTAAGATTTGGATTTAACATATAATTAGACTCATGTTTATGTATGGATTCCTCGAAATTTTAAATGTTTTTAACTCAAAAACTAATCAACCAAATCTTAAAGAATTATTTATGAAATAGGGGTAGAAAAGACTGAAGAATAATGAGATTAAAAAAATTGCCAATATTTTAAAATTTTAACAGTGTTTTTTGACAATTTGGTATTAATTATTGGCAACTTCTCTAATTAAATTATATTCTTCAGTCTTTTCTACCCGTATTTCATATATAATTCTTTAAGATTTGGTTGATTAAACCTAGCTTTATAAAGCTTTTATGTATGTGCAAATTCTCCGAAATTTCAAATGTGTGTAACACGAGAACTGATCAATTAAATTTTAAAGTATTAAATAGGCGTAGAAATGACCTAAGAATACAATAGAATTAGAAAAAAAGTTGCCAATATAATCAAAATGTGTGCAAATTAGAAATTTGCACATTGCTTCCTATTATCAATATTTCCTATATATTCCGAAAACTGTGTTACATCACCTGATTCTCCGGATATCGCCATGACAAGTTTGTCAGAGATCTTGTGGATTTTGTCTTTATCTGTAAGAAACGTTTGTTAATAAATAATATAAAATAAAATCAATTACGTTGTACGCATGCGAGCGCGACCCTCCACATGGTCGAGCGTCCGAATGTTTTTGATTCTAAATGTGGAAGCATATAAAATTGCAGGAGTTATGGGCAGAAAAACACGCTAAATATATATTTTTAAAATTTTTTTATTTAATTTAAATTACAATAACAGTTACAGGAACATAAATTTTAATTTGTTTTTTATTTATTTAAGTTAAAATGAAATATATAATTAATTTAAACGGAATTATAATTAATTTGTTAAAACGGAAGATAAATTGGAAACAATAAAAAACAATGGCCAGGCCCTCTACCTCTACGCCCCATATCCCAACCTCCTCTACGTCCTCTTCCCCTCCATCCTTCCCAACCTCCTCTACGTCCTCTTCCTCTCCAGCCATCCCAACCTCCTCTGCGTCCTCTTCCTCTCCAGCCTTCCCAACCTCCTCTGCGTCCACTTCCTCTCCAGCTTTCCCAACCTCCTCTGCGTCCTCTTCCTCTCCATCCACCTTCTCTCCAGTCTCCTCCATAGCTACACAGAAATTATAAAATAATAAATTAATTTATAAAATAGCTAAAATTTTATAACTGTAAATGCATTCAAGAAAATTATATTGTATATACTTTATATTTCTTTCCATAATATTTTTTCCTCTTTTTTTTCTTTCTGTATCTTCTTCCTCTTCCTTTTCCTTTTCATCTTCTTCTTCCTCCTCCACACTTGTGTCTTCTTCCGCCTCATTACTCCGTTGTCGTCCTTTATTTTGCCTCTCTCTTTCCCGTTCTCCTTTTCGATCTCTTTCCCTTATACATATATTTATAACGTTTATTATGAAATAAATATAATATCTTTGACTTTTTACAAAGAATAAGTATACAACAAGACCAAAATAAATAATAGGAATTACAAATCTGACATTTACGATTTGGTCTTTTTATATACTTATTCTTTGTAAAAAGTAAAAAATAATATATTTATTTTTGATTAATTGAATTTACAAATAATAGTGTACTAACCTTTCAATTCTTATTTCACCTTCCCAACCTCCTCTACGTCCTCTTCCTCTCCATCCACCTTCTCTCCAGTCTCCTCCATAGCTACACAGTTCCTCTTCCACACTTGTGTCTTCTTCCGCCTCATTACTCCGTTGTCGTCCTTTATTTTGCCTCTCTCTTTCCCGTTCTCCTTTCCGATCTCTTTCCCTTATATATTTATAACGTTTATTTTGAAATAAATATAATATCTTTGAATATTTACAAAGAATAAGTATATAAAAAGACCAAAATAAATAATAGGAATTACAAATCTGACATTTACGAACTGTTAATACACTACGGCCCGTATTCATAATCGGTAAGATGTCATGAACTAATCACAAGAGCCGTATTAACATCTTAAGACATTACTTAAGACTGTTTTAAATATAAAGTCTAACTATGAATACCGGCCTATATTTCTGCGCTGACAGAAATTATAGCAAAATATATGAGATAAGTTAAGAAAAGCAATCAACATCGCAAAAAAAACGTCAACAATAAAATGCTTTAGAGTAAATCCAAATATCATAAACCAATCACAAGAGCCGTATTAACATCTTAAAACATTACTTAAGACGGTCTTGAAATAAGATCCGACTATGAATACGGGCCGTAGTGTATTGTAACGGTTCGTAAATGTCAGATTTTATTGTAATTCCTATTGCTTATTTTGGTCTTTTTATATACTTATTATAATAGTGTACTAACCTTTCAATTCTTATTTCTATTTCCTTTTCTTTCCTTTTTTTCTCTCCTCTTTTCTCTTCCTCTTTTTTTCTCTCCACATTTTTGCTCCTATCTTTTCCCATCTTCTCTTCTTCTTTTCGTTTCGCTGTGTCTGTATTCTCTCTTTTATCTTTGCTCGACCTGATATATATGTAAATTAAATTATATTTTGTACAACACGTTATCTTTATAATTATATTAAAAAAAATTGTTTTATACTACAATAATAAAAAATGTTTTTCAAATAACAAATAATTTACTCACATCTCTCCCATACAGCGGTAAAATGTCGACAGCGGAAAAAATTCTTTTTAAATGGCCCCGATTCCCCGACAGATATGGTCAACGATTTTCAAGTAATATCGATAGATTGTTTTGTTACCTTCACGGCGTGATTATCACACCGTGCATGCACGAACGCATCATGCTGGCTTCACGAAGTGATTTTGGCATACGTGCGCGCATAGAAGATCGCACTATGCCATCACGTGTGATTACACGTGTGATGGTACAGTGATTACGCACACATGATGGCATAGTGATTACGCACACGTGATAGCATAGTGAACACACACTAGAAAGATAGAAAGTTGAGAGAGAGAGAGAGAGAGAGAGAGAGAGAGAGAAAGAGAGAGATATCCCATTTAATAAAATTTATTAAATGGGATTAAATGGGATTTTATTAAATGGGATATCTCTCTCTCACTCTCAATCTCACATGATGGCATAGTGATTACGCACACGTGATGGCATAGTGCGATCTTTTACGATTAATATATAATTGATGATGAATTATAATATTGATCGTAAAAGATCGCACTACATATAAACATAATATTTAAGTATCTATTAAAAGCAATTAAAGCAATTAAATTAGCAATTTTATTGTAATTTTTATTTTATTGTATCATATTATTTTTATTATTTTATTTAATTATGCAAATTGTGTAAGTCTATATATAATGAGATCGTGAAATGTGTTTATCCAGGCTTTATGATCTCCACGATCCATGCGCATCTCACGCCTAGCGATCCCGCGGAGCCACGTGCGTTTGTTGTTCGCCCGCCTACGTGACTCGCTCGTGGCGACTGGCGTGTATGTACGTGCCGGCAGCAGCGGATGTTGTCATTTGTCGTCTTTCGTGATCCGACGGACGTCATCGCGGTAACATTTCGCGTGACCCGCGTGCTCTGTACCCGAGTGTCCGCCTGTCCGCGCCTCGCTATTCGCCCCTCGTCGCCGTCGTCTTCGTCGTTCGGCGTCTCGGAGGTACGCGCGACCATCGCCCGCTCGCGCGGCCTCGCGCCTGTCCGCGCCTCGATATTCGCCCCTCGTCGCCGTCATCTTCGTCGTTCGACGTTTCGCAGGCACGCGCGGCCTCAAGCCTGTCCGCGCCTCGCCATTCGCTCCTCGTCGCCGTCGTCTTCGTCGTTCGGCGTTCAATACCATCCATTCTTTATTAATACTTTATTTATTAAAATGTATGCACCGGGTTTTAAAGTTCAATAAGATGACACCCAGAAGAGAATAAATAATTATTACGTTATATGTCCTATTGCGCGAAGCAGGTTGTGCTTTCGTTCAGTCGACTTAAACTATGATTTGAGAATTTAAAAAATTATGATTTAATTAAGAGTTTAAAACAATCAAATTTTCAGAAAAGTACTGGTTTATTAAAAAACCATAATTAAAATTTACAAAAATTTTACTTAAAAGAAAACCGGTTAAACCGGTTTTCCACATGGATCAAATTTAAATTTTTATTTACTTATGCGTGATCGACAATCAAGTCTTTTTTGTTCGAATCGATCACGAAATTGGGCAGATTGTCGAATTTGATGATTTTTCTAGTCCTGAGATTATAACTGCGACCCCTGCTAGTAGATTCGCACTGTTCAAGCGACGCATCAGCCAAGAGATAATCGTCAAACGTCATGAACTTCCTGAAAGACACCCCTATCTCCAGCTCCTCTTATGCGTTGCAATGGATTCTCAGAAAACAATTATCAATTCAAAAGCTCGTTCGCTGAAAACTGGTGGTACTGAGATCGCGCAGGATTTCACTCTGCATCTTACAGAGTTTTTGCTGACATAGCACTCTCGCAATATGAAGTAATAAAAATATGCAAGTAGAAACTTGCACATTGTTTCCTCATAGCTTTTAAGTGTGCAAGTAAAAACTTGCACATTGCTTCCTCATAGCTTTTAAGTGTGCAAGTAGAAACTTGCACATTGCTTCCTCATAGCTTGTAAGTGTGCAAGTAGAAACTTGCACATTGCTTCCTCATAGCTTTTAAGTGTGCAAGTAGAAACTTGCACATTGCTTCCTCATAGTTTTGAAGTGTGCAAGTAGAAACTTGCACATTGCTTCCTCATAGTTTGTAAGTGTGCAAGTAGAAACTTGCACATTGCTTCCTCATAGTTTGTAAGTGAGCAAGTAGAAACTTGCACATTGTTTTCTCATAGTTTGTAAGTGAGCAAGTGGAAACTTGCACATTGCTTTCTCATAGTTTTTAAGTGAGCAAGTAGAAACTTACACATTGCTTTCTCATAATTTGTAAGTGAGCAAGTAGAAACTTGCACATTGCTTACTCATAGTTCTTAAGTGAGCAAGTAGAAAGTTGCACATTGCTTTCTCATAGTTTTTAAGTATACAAATTAGAAACTTACACATTACTTAATCAACATTTTATTTTGCTTACAAAGCTTCCTCTATGAGGAAGCCAAATTAAAAAATATTTACTAATAATTATATATCAAAGAAAAAATAAACTTCCTCATAGAGGAAGCTTTGTAAGCGAAATAAAATGTTGATTAAGTAATGTGTAAGTTTCTAATTTGTATACTTAAAAACTATGAGAAAGCAATGTGCAACTTTCTACTTGCTCACTTAAGAACTATGAGTAAGCAATGTGCAAGTTTCTACTTGCTCACTTACAAATTATGAGAAAGCAATGTGTAAGTTTCTACTTGCTCACTTAAAAACTATGAGAAAGCAATGTGCAAGTTTCCACTTGCTCACTTACAAACTATGAGAAAACAATGTGCAAGTTTCTACTTGCTCACTTACAAACTATGAGGAAGCAATGTGCAAGTTTCTACTTGCACACTTATAAACTATGAGGAAGCAATGTGCAAGTTTCTACTTGCACACTTCAAAACTATGAGGAAGCAATGTGCAAGTTTCTACTTGCACACTTTTTTATATGTATTATTATAATTTCAAATTATGAATAGAATAGTCTTTTAGTACTTCAAATTTTTCTTTAGTTAAATATATTAGTAATATTCACCTTCTCCTGATGTGGAATTTGATGTTTGATTATGTATCTCAAGGTTAGGAGGAGATGTGGTCGATTGTTCTAAATCGTCTATTGTTGGATTACTTATTTCCGAGGAAGTATGGAGTGATCTTTGTGGAGAAATAGAATGTCCCGTTTGACGACGACCACGATCAGGACTACGACCACGATTAGAAACACGACTACGGCCGCGACCACGATCACGAGAGTATGCTGTATTCACTCGTCTAGATGAAGTATTATAAATTGTTGCATTTTCTAGAAACATTGAAACATTAATATGATTTTTTATATGTATTATTATAATTTCAAATTATGAATAGAATATAGTACTTTAGTACTTTAAACTTTTCGGTAATTATGCATAAAAGGGGCCTCCTCTCCGATTTGTTTTATTTTTAAATATGTTGTTGGGAGTGTCTTTCCGAGTCATTTCATATATACATATAAGGGTCGGACTCAAATAGTTTCGGACATACAGGCTGAGAAATACACACACACACGGGAGGGATGGCCAATAATCAAGCGTCTCAATTCAAGCAGTTAGGTATCACGCTGGGAGTTTGTTTAGTTATATTATGCGGGGGAAGGAGCTCCGCCTGCGGCGGAGCCCCTCCCCCGCCTATTTTTGTACTGTTTATACACATGTACCATACACATGTACTATACAAATGTATTATACATATGTATATAAACAGTACAAAAATAGGCGGGGGAGGGCCTGCGGCGGAGCCCCTTCCCCCGCATAATATAACTAAACAAACTCCCAGCGTGATACCTAACTGCTTGAATTGAGATGCTTGATTATTGGCCCCCCTCCCTTGCATTCCCCCGCGCGTGTGTGTTTGTGCCCCTTTTATGCTTAAAAATATTAAATAAATTTAGTTTCATTATTGTTCACGTTTCAAAACTTTTATACGCTATGATGATTTCTAAGTGAATGATAAGTATTCTTTGGCGGAAATATATGAAGAATTTCAAACGTAAACAAACAGGGACTACCGTGCCTCTCCGCATGCAGGGTTGGGAAGAGGGTAGACCTCAGTATGCGTGAAAAGTTACAAACCTATATATTATTATTTTTATCTTTTCTCAGCTTGTATCTCGGAAACTATTTGAGTCCGGCCCTTATATATATATATATATATATATATATATATATATATATATGAAATGACTCAGGAAGACACCCCCAACAACATATTTAAAAATAAAACAAATCGGAGAGGAGGCCCCTTATATGCATAATTACTAACTTTTCTTTAATTAAATATTTTAGTAATATTCACCTTCCTGTAGTTCAACAAAATGTTCCAAATTTATATCATCGTTATTGTTGTCTACGAAACAGATAATATTTCATTAATTCCTTATACGTAAATATAATATTTTGTTTTGAAGTTTTAGAATATTTTATAATGTAAAATATTTTTTACGAAAAATATATAACATACATATTACCAGAAATATATAAACTTATTTATAAGAGAAATTAATTATTTATTAAGTACCTAACATCTTTTAATGACAATTTATACAAATAAAGTACAAAGTAATATAAAATATGTATGATTTGTAAAAAATCATTAAATTTTAATGATGCTGATAAAATAAAAAGGTATTGATATTAATAAACATAGATTCTAAAGTAGGAGTGACACATACAAAGCTGTAGAGATAAATAATAAAGGAAAAATATATTTTATAATTTAAAATCTATAATTTTGTAAATAAATTCACGTTAAATAAATTTACGTTATTAAATTTTCTTTAGTTATATTGACAAATTTTATATGACAAAATGAGATCAGTGATCATTTAATTTATTATTTGCATGAAAAGTAAACATTACATATTTATGAATAATCTTTTTCTTAATATTGAAAAATAAATAAATTGTAAAAAATTCTATAAATTTTATCTGTGCTCTTTTCGATATAAAATAACCTAGCTAAAATATCATAAATAAATAAAATTATACCTTCATTCGGTAACCTCTGCATACTATATTGTTGATGTTTATATTCATTATTAAACATTTTCAAAAATTGTTGTAAAGATATTTTTCCAGTAATAAGATCTTCTTGAACTTCCATAATACGCAAATTCTTTTGTCTTTGTGAACGTGAACATATTCGTCTTACACGCAAACCTCTTTTTGATCTTCCAAGATCAAGTTCTTGATCCGTAATCAAATTCATCATTTTTTCTGAAAAAGAAAATAATAGAATATTGCATAACTTTTGATAAATAATAGCAGATAAAACAATAAATGAAAGCAATAAATAAAGATAAAAAATAATTACCTAAAAATATCCATAAATTAGGATGTTTTGTACCAAATTTTTTTGTTGCTATGTTATGAAAAGATTCGACTATGTTATTGGTCCTCGCAGGACACTTATAAACACTAACTTTTGGAGCTGCAGGAAGCCAATTGCGACGTAAATATGCTAGAAATAAATGTATATCTGGATATTCTCTCATGCTATCTGCTTGTTCCTCTATTATTTTATAACCTTCTACAAAATATTCAATGGGGGGTGGGGCTAAAGGTAAAGTCATTGTCATGAATAAAACATCAGGAGGTGCATTAGAAAGATGTAGACTTTTCCATTTACGGAAAACAGCCTGCAAACAACATTAAAAATATTTAAAAACTTTGTTTAACATATTAAATTTAAAGCATTTAAATTCAAATTTTTTTTTTAAATTTTTGATTTTATCTTTTTATTTTTAAAATCTGTGTAATGAAAGAAATTCTTATACAGATTTCCGTGTGTGTCTACATAGATATTTTTTTATTAATAATACAAATTTACCTGATTATAATGAAACCAGCATCCATGAATTGAAGCGGATGGGAAATGATCACTAACTGATGCTCCTGCAGCATTTTCATAATAAATCGAATATTTTTCTCAAGATCAGGAATTAATTCTTTAATTTTTATCCATACAGCATCATAAAGCGATTTAGTTCGTGTTTCAAATAGTATAAAAACTGTTGCAATTGCCTAAAGTATGAAATTTAGGAGTCATTCAAAAAATAATTTTTTTTAAATTTAAATTAAATTTTACTGTTAAAACTTACTGTTTGAAAATGACGTATATGTATTGTATAAAGCTGTGAAACTTTAGGAATTCTCGGAAGAATCTGAATAAATAATGAAAAGGATATTTCTACATCATTGTGTTGAATGAATACATCATTGTTGCAAATATATACAGGGTGTTAAAAAAAAGGTTACATATTTTAAGAGCAAATAGTATAATATTAATCAAAATAAAAAAAAAATTAATATGGATCTTACAATCTGATCTTAGGCCCGTGTTCAGAATGCGCTTACAACGATGTTAGCGCGCTTTTTTGTCATTCTATCTTTATCATTCAGTAAGTATGAAACAAGGATAGAACGAAAAAAAAACGCGCTAACATCTTTGTAAACGCGTTCTGAAGGAACAGGCCTTACTGTCTAATAAACATTGATCTTACAATCAAAAAGATATATATAAACTATCTTTATATTTGAGCTTATTATTGTTCTTTTTTTATTAATCATATCACTTTTACATTATAGTAAACAAAAGAATACTTACTAATTTTAATGTTATAGCAAAATTAATACTCTTTTGTTTACTCTAATATAAAGTTGATATGATCAATAAGAAAAGAATAATAAATGCAAATAGAATGTATTTGAAATAGTTTGTATCTTTGAAAATGAGTTGTAGGACCTATGTTTATTAGACTTTTTTATTTTGATTAATACTACCTGCTTTCAAAATATGTAACCCCTTTTTTTAACGTACCCTATCTGTATATTTACACATATATAAACACACGCGCACGTATATATATATATATATATATATATATATATACACTTTTACAACAAAGAATATACGTGTATATACTTACAGAGAATGTTCCATCCAAAAACATTTCTGTAGAAGAAGCTAATTCTTTTAATAATTCGTCTGTAGTAAATATAAAGGCTACTTCATCATTTAATGATGTTGCTTTACCTTTATATATATTTTTTAAAGGTTCATAGCTTTCAAGCTGTGTTTGTAAACTTAAGAAATTTCTTGGTAAAGATGGTCGATATTTTATTTTTTCACGATAAAGAGGCGATCTCATTGCATTATACGTTAATGATACAGCTGCTGCCGGATTGTTTCGAGATACATGATCAAAAATGTCTTTGTTATTCATGTATACATTTTTACACATTTCTTTCATTTCTATTTTCATTTTTAATATTTCTGCTGCAGTTATATCTGGTGGATGATCATGTTCAAACATTAAAATGTACGTTTCACCTTCTTGTCGAAGTCTTCCTTGACAGTTAAAATTACGTCTTTTGCTGCAGCTATATATATCTTCATATCGTCTATCTTTATGATAAATGTATCCATCGAATATATATATATAGGTGCCTGCCTTTTTACTAGGAAATTCTTCCATCTACAAAGATGTATTACATATAAATAGTAATCAAATTATTAAATAAAAATCAGTAAATTGTATGTATATATGCAAGTGTTATAGAAGTTGCTACAGAGAATGCATCAAATATATTAGGTTACAATATTATTACACTTTTTGCATGTCAATAAATGTTATCAATAATAAAAATTCATAAAAATTATATATATCTGTATACTCGGCAATATTACTCAATACAGTTCTATAATATTCAATAATCAATTCGATTATGTTTTGTGCTTCTAAAAAAGTTATGTAAAAATTTTTTGAGATTTTCATGCAGAATAAGTTGTTATAACTGTAATATATTATATGTAATTTATTTAGTAAATTAGTACATAATATACCAAAAGTGATCGGTTTTTTATTATATTCTTCAAGGAGAGCGATTCTAATCTATATACATATATAAATATTTCGTTTAGTCTATTAAATATAAGAAATTTAAAACAATAAAAATCTTAAAATGCTATAACAAAAAGATTTCTCAAATTTTTATCTATTTATTATTTCTTTATGATTTAAATTCAATAAAAAATGTTAATTATATACCTTGCAATCTGTTGACAAAAATTCTACATTTACTTTTTAACTTTTTTTTAATCCCTTTTCCCATGCCAGATCTCATACGGCGTGGCATTTTTTACTTGACTCGTCGCAGTCCTGTTGAGCAAGTATACTGCCGTGCTAACAGCTTCGGCCCACAGGAATCTGGACTAACTTTTTGCCTCTAGCATTGTCAAAGCAGACTCCACGATCGTCCTGTTGTCGCGTTCAGCGCGACCGTTCTGTTCCGGGGTATATGGAGCAGTTGTTTCGAGTTGAATACCATGTTGATCTAAATAGTCTCTCATTAAACCATTCACATATTCGCGTCCATTATCGACACGTAGAATTTTTATCGATCGGTCAAACTTGTTTCTCACGAGCGCTGCGTACTTCTTGAACGTGTCTACCACATCTGACTTGTGCTTTAGGAAATACACATGACGAAAACCCGATGCATCGTCTTTAAATGAAACATAGAATTTCGCGCCACCGAGAGAGCTAACTGACATCGGGCCACACACGTCACTGTGTATGTATTTTCCCGGCACACGTTTCACGCGCGACACTGTACTTTTGTAGGATGCACGCTGCGACTTTCCTGTTTGACACGGTTCACAGAAATATTCGCTTTCGTCTGAAATGTCAATCCCATCTACTAACTTCGCGGTGTCACGCACTGCCTTTGCGTTTACATGTCCTAACCGCTCGTGCCACACGCGTAAACTATTGCTGCTACTCACCATGTGCGCTTCGTTTTTGATTGCTGATTTTACAAACAATCTATAGAGCTGATTGCTCTGTTTGGATCCCTCGATTATCACTTTGCCGTCACGTGTAATTTGTATGAACTCCTTCGAGAGTTCCACCTTCAGACCTCTCTCTGTACACATTCCGAGCAAAAACAAGTTTTTCTTGAACGATGGTATGTATATCACATTCTCGATGTTGAAGGACAACCACGCGCCGTTTACCAAACTTTTGATCGGCACTGGTCCACAACATTTTACCGCGCATGGCCCATCATCGCCCAGTATGATCTCGCCCGATGCTTCCGAGAAGCTCGAGAACCAATCCCGGCGAAATGTAATATATCTCGAACTGGCGCTGTCTCCGTACCATACGTCGCGCGCATCCTTTTTCATGAACTCTTCTCTCCCGTCATGAGAAGCACTAAAAGCAAATGTCTCGGACGAATCCAACTTTTCTCCTGTAGCTTTGACCGTTGCTATCAGGGCACTCACATTTGCTTCACCCGCACTTATTTCTTTTTCAGCAATGAATTTTCGACACTTTGCCCTAATGTGTCCAATCTTTTTGCAGTGGAAACACTTGATATTTTTCTTTTGGTCTTGTCGCCCGTTACCTCCGCGGCGGGACGTGCCACTCACCGCACTAAACGCTGATTCCGTTTCTTCATTTTGCGTGAGGCGACTCTCTTCCTTTATCAAACGTTCTCGTAAATTATTAATCGTTTGATTATCGACAGCTACACTGTCCTACGCCGTCACCAGGGCACTATACTTTGTGGGGAGGCTGCCTAGCACTTTTGCCATGATGGCGTTGTCGGAGATCTGCTCGTTGAGATCCTTGAGTTGGCGCGCCATGTTTTCGACTTTCGAGATATGCTGCGCGACTGTGTCGTTCGCACCCATTCGATAACTATGGAATTTCTGGTTGAGATGAAGCAAGTTCGAAGCAGACTTCTGCTCGTGTATACTTATTAACTTGTCCCACATCTCTTTCGACGTGTTGCACGTAACCAGATATTCTAGCTGAGAATATTCCACCGCTGTCGAAATCGTGCACATGGCCGCCGCATCTTTCTTCAACCAATCTGTATGCCCTGCCGCTCCGACCTCCGGTTTCGGGATTGTTCCATCAACGTAGCCCTTTGTTCCTTGAACAACCAGCACGGTGTTGATTTGAAATTTCCGCAGTTGGAAATTGCTTCCGTCGAATTTCGTAATCTGCTTCAGATGAAGATCCGCCTTCTTTTCTCGACTCACGTATCACCCACGTGGCAATGTTCCTTTTCGTTCTGCCCGAACGAAGTATTCAACACAAATTGTTCTTTCCGTTTTACACGAACGGAGAATGCCGACTGATTTATCTTTCCGTTTTACACAAACGGAGAACGCCGCGAAAAAATTCTTTCCGTCTTTATACAGAACGGAGCACACCGCGAGAAGCTTTCCGTTTTACACAACGGAGAATACTGAAAAGTGGCGTCTGCCAAGTTTCACACTTTTCAACGCGAAAAATCAACGATTAACTTCGCGTCCCGCAATTCGAGCAGCGTACTGGGCCCATAACCTGTTGTTAATAACGACAGTTTATGCAACAACTCCCCGGGATGGGATGCGAAGAAACTTTATTGATACGTTGACTCTCTCTCGTCAAGGTTCGCGAGTACAGTGAAACGGGGGGATGTTTGTCGCAAGCCGGCGATATCGCGGAACGCGAGAAAAGAGCGAGGTGAGGGAAACTGGACTTTGCTCCCTTGCGCCCGCCTACCGAAACTGAGCTCTACGCATACTCACACGCATACCTTCATGCATAGTGTTGCACGGGAAGCAAAAAAGAATTCTCAACAATTACATTATCATAAAAAAATCCTTCACGATCAAAAATGTCTGAAAGACATAAAAGAAGCTATTGAAAAACATATAAATAAAGTAATATCACAAGAACAAAATAAACAGTCTTATGAAGAAGAATTTATTGCTTGCGAAGCTGGAAATGCTATGCAAGAATTCAGAGATGTTTTAAATAAAACAAGCAAAGTAAATCTTTATAAATTAATTTCTGAATTAAATAATGATAAAAGAAGAGTTTTCAATACCGTTACAGAGACTATCAATTCTGATTCAAAATGCTTAAGACATTTTGTGAGTGGTGAAGGCGGAACAGGCAAGAGTTATCTCATACACGCAATTAAATGTTTGAATAAAGAAGTTCATGGAAAAGATATCGCAATAATCGCACCTACAGGTATCGCTGCCTATAACATTCATAGACTCACTATTCATCGACTCTTTCAATTATCAGTAGAACATGGTTATACTCCAGAATATACACAATTATCCGATGCTGTTTTAAAAACATTAAGAGACGAATTAAAAAATACTACTCTTTTTATAATTGACGAGATATCAATGGTATTATAGGAGGAAAATAATCACTCGATACTATTTTTCGAATATATAACACACTTTATTCTGCTTCCTTTCTTCCCGCCAACTGCCTACTGACTCTTCTCGACTCTTCTGCAATACCCACCTCATCTTACAGCTCTCGACTTTTCTGCCATGCCAACTTAACATTTTACAATCCTACCAACACCCTACCAACATAATGCTCACAACTCGGCCATTTTGACATTAACCCGGCCTCGGGTTTACAAGGATATATATATATATAACTATACTTAAAAATGCTTAACACTAACTCAAAACGCTTACATCTATTTCGTTTATCGCTTATTACTATAATACTCTTATATGGATAGACAAATCATTATTCAGACGGAAACCACGTACGGTCTGAAATTCGCTGCTTCCCATGTACCCATATACGGCTTCTGAGTTATTTGTCCTTCGATATCCTTAACTACATACCGATCGTTTCGCAACTTTTTAGATATTTTGTACGGGCCTTTGAAGGTCGGTATCAGCTTTTTAGATACACCCGCCTTACTTTCAAAATTTCGCACGATCACACGACCTACTTCATACTGATGCGACTCTTTTCTTTTGCGATCGAAGTGATCTTTGGCATACTTTTGACTAGTTCCATTTTCTTTCGCAGCGGTATCTCTAATCTTACTTAAATCTAGATTTCTATCATTTACATCATTTTCAATATATTCTCTTACATAGTCAGTCACTTTATCATGTTGTGTAACTCCAAACAGCAATTTACTCGGAGTCTCTTTAGTAGTTTTGTGTATAGTATTATTTAAGGCATATTCGATCTCTTCTAACATTTTATACCAGTGGTCACCCACTGGACTATCAGTTATCTTTGCCAACATTGAAGTCACAACGCGATTTACACGCTCAATTTGTCCATTAGCTTAAGGGGAACTGGTCACTATCTTAACATGCTTTAAATCATTTTCTACAAAAAACTCATTGAATTCACTAGATGTGAACGCTGTTCCCCTATCTGAGACAATAACACTTGGTTTACTGTAATACGCAAAGTACTGAGAAAGACAGACAATAACTTCTTTACTAGTAGTAGACTTAGTAGCATATAGTTTCACAAACTTAGTAAACGAATCAATTACTAAAAATATATACTTGTTTAGGATTCGATAAAGACGGTGTAATGGGCGCTGTAGCGATAGCACACGGCCCTGGCGCGAGCACAAACAACCCTCGGGCTCGACCCGAGCTCGCCCGGAATCACCCGGTTGTCGCGCCTATTATTCCGACCTCGCGGTTGCAAACCGCGCACGCGTTTCCGAATTTATGTATATCGCGCAACGCGTTACATCGTGGATCGATGGTGATTCGTCCTTCGCGAGCTCACCGACCCCCGTCGAGGGTCTCCTATCGGGACGAAGGACGATCGTCATCGATCCGCGCTCTCTTCTGTTCGGTCTCTCTAAGAGAAAAGTCGAGCCGGCCGTTCGCGGCAATTATAATATCGGGAGTGTTCTCGAAAGTAATTGCGCGGCGTTCGTTAAGTTTCATCGCGAGCCGCACCCGCTCGATTGGTCGCCGCGTGAAACATCTCATCTCGCTTTTCCGTTCACGCGAAAGGAAGAGTGAGCCGGTATTCGTCGCGTTAGCACCCGGTCGATTGGTCATCGCGCGAATTCCGGGAAATCGGTTATGCATCGAGCACCCGTGCAAGGGGTTGCCTCGTGCACACAAGTTTCGTCGCGATCTGCACCCGCTCGATTGGTCGTCGCGCGAAACGTATCATTCCCGAGTTTTCCGTTCGCCAGAGATTCAACGTGGCGAATCATTGTGACGGATCACGCATTTTACACCGTGCGCGGTAGCGTGATCTTCCGAGAAAGAACCGTGTCGACGTCGATACCGTCACACGATTCAACCCGGTTTTTCGCGAGTGCATCCTTCCGATCGTTGCGAGAAACCGGCGAAAGCTCCGCGGAGCATTTCTCGATTCAAGCGAAGCAGGCGGTCGATCCCGATATCGAGCCCGCTCGCGGCCATCTTGTCGTGCCGCGCCGTTCTCATCGTTAACGCGGAATTACCGCGTCTCGTACATTCAAGTTACGTTTCATGTAAAACTCGTGCCCGCTATCGCGTTTCGAGTGACTATAAGGGCGCCTGAGCATCTCGTGAGTCAACGCGTTCGCGGTCGCTCATCTGCGTCGCGAGAAAGATATCCGTCGGTCGCGTTCAAGATCTCCGATCGCGAGGGCGGTAACCAATCGCTCTTCAAGATCTTCGTGTCGCGAGCCATCGCAGAGAATCCGAGTGACGCAAGATTTCCGTTCCGACATCTCCGCAGATGCTCAGCCCGCTCGGTCGCGCGAGTGCGAAACATGTTGTAAACTTTCGTGTGAATAAATTGTAAGAAATTAAACTCTGTGTGTTTAAAGCCGACCAACTGGCAAATACTTTATTATACTCTCACGACGTTTCGACCGCCCCTTTCGGTCCTTATCAAGTGAATAAGACTAACAAATTATCATTTATCCTGGCATAATGTCCAGACTAAGCCATCTAAAAACTAAACGTTTCGGAGTCAGAGGACGTTAAAAATAGCGTAGGTGAACAGATACAATAATTCATGCTTACATAATTTGAGCGTCAATGTGTGTTAAAAAATAATAATGTAAAATCGACATGTCAGTTATGGAACACGAAGAAACATGTCAGAGCCGTGCGGCTGTGGTACTACGACTGGTCGCAAGGACAGGCATAAGACAAGAAGACACGTTTAAAACAATAAAAATAGAAATGAAAATAAATAAGCGAGAGAGGGGAAACGAGAAAGAAGGCCTATGTTTCCTTGATAACGCGATCATAAAGGGCATTGAGCTTTTCAGTGTCCTTCTGTAAGTTAATGGCGTTGTCGCATTTCTTTATGAAAAACATTTCTGCGATTCCCCTCTTTTTCAATCGTCTCTCCTTATGCAAAATCTTAGGTTTAGACCAGTCAAAATCGTGGTTATATGTAAGCCTGTGCTTGCTGACCACAGACTGTTTGCTGACATCCTTCTTTATGTCGGCTTGGTGTTCTTTAATGCGCGTACCAAGGTGTCTTTTCGTTTGTCCGACGTATGAAGCTTTACAATTTAAGCAGTCAATCCTATACACAAGCTCTGTTTGTTTGAGATCATCCAGACTGTCTTTCCCTCTCTTTATTAGACAATCTAATTTTTTCGGTACGGTGAACAAAGTATCGAAACCAAACTTCCCTAAAATGCGGCGGATGTTGTCGCTGAGACCACTGACATAGGGCATCGGAATGCATCTTCTTAAGTCAGGGGCGAGGTTGTCGGCCTCCGCAGTTGTATCGCGGGGGGTTCGATTTTTAAGAACATTAAGTCGTTTGGTGACGTATTTGTCGATGACGCATTTCGGAAAGCAATTGTTCGACAGAATTTCCTTGACAACTTGAATGTTGGCTCGGTGAAAGCGTTCGTCGGATAATAAAACGGCTCTATCCACCAAATTAGTTATCGTATTAATTTTGTAATTGAGGGGGTGGTTAGAGAAAAAATTGATATACCGCCCCGAAAAGGTTGGTTTGCGGTACCAGTTAGTTATCAATTTATTACCGTTTCTAATTACCGTTGTGTCAAGGAAGCTCAGCGAACAGTTAGTCTCTATTTCGTAAGTAAACTTTAGTCTTGGATGGTACTCATTGAATATCCTAAGCGTGTTATCAATTTCCGACGCTGGGATAATCGCGAATATGTCGTCGACGTATCTACGGTATAATCGGACGTCAAAGTTCAACAGGCCTAGGCAATAAGTCTCGAGGTCATCCATAACTATGTCCGCGAAAATGGGGGAGAGCGGAGATCCCATAGGACTGCCGAAAATCTGCTCGTAAATTTCTCCATTAAAATAAAAACTGGTGGAGCTCAGAACCAGGTCCACCGCGTATAAGAACTGAGTCAACGTGAGTTTAGTTTCTTTGGAGATGTGACTCCACCTCTTTTCGATTCCCTTTAGAACGAGTTCTTTCGGGATATTCGTGTACAAAGCTGTCACGTCAAGCGATACGAGTATCTCTTCGTTTTTTATTTCCGCGTTGTTTATTATTGTGGCAAACGACCAACTGTCCTTTACGTGCGATCTAGGTTTCGGAATCGAGTCATACAAAATTTTATGGAGAAATCTGGCGATATTATATAGAGGACTTCCCACACCCGACACAATTACGCGTAGTGGGAAGCCGGCCTTGTGCACCTTCGGCAGTCCGTAGCATCTAGGCAAATTTCCGTTCGTGCAATTGAGTCTATTATACAAAAACTCATCAATAATATCATTGTTGCGCCAAGATTTAACCAGTTCTTTAAGTTTGAACGTGATTTTATTAATAGGGTCTTTACTCAATTTTTTATACGTTGTTCGATCGTCTAGCAGCTCAACCATCTGATTTGAGTACGTGTTTTTGTCCATGACGACGGTAACTTGGCCTTTATCGGCTCGCGTGACAGATATCGTGATTATTGCGTAGGAAGCGGTTACATTTCGTAATCTCGTTTGTGAGGTGTCTGTCTACGGCGTTAACATGTCTATTCTTACTTAAGAACTTGTGTAGAGAATTTGTGACTAACCGGCGCGCCTCATCGATGACATTGTCGGGCATTTTATACGTGTTGAGTTCAAAGTTCTTAACAACGGCAACAGTGGAGTTCAAACGGTCCTTCCTGTTATCCGGGCTTATAGGCAACGCGAATTTGTCACCCAAACTCAGAAAATTCAACACATTGTCGGGGATCGATTTACTGCTTGCGTTAATGATCCATTTGCTCCGGTCGACATTAGAAAACGAATTTAGGAACGCGTTTTGTTTAGCCATGACATTGTTAAATTTGTTCATCAACGTCATTTTGAGATTAAAGACGTCAATTCCGAGTTAAAATTTTTGAGGTCCCGCGTTAATAAAATCGAAAATCAACTCGCTTCCATTTTACCTGATTACATAGTTAAGAACTTCTTTAATTCTAATTACGACAAAGTCAACAGGTTTGACCGAAAGGTTAAATTGACGTTGATGAACAAATTTAACAATGTCATGGCTAAACAAAACGCGTTCTTAAATTCGTTTTCTAATGTCGACCGGAGCAAATGGATCATTAACGCAAGCAGTAAATCGATCCCCGACAATGTGTTGAATTTTCTGAGTTTGGGTGACAAATTCGCGTTGCCTATAAGCCCGGATAACAGGAAGGACCGTTTGAACTCCACTGTTGCCGTTGTTAAGAACTTTGAACTCAACACGTATAAAATGCCCGACAATGTCATCGATGAGGCGCGCCGGTTAGTCACAAATTCTCTACACAAGTTCTTAAGTAAGAATAGACATGTTAACGCCGTAGACAGACACCTCACAAACGAGATTACGAAATGTAACCGCTTCCTACGCAATAATCACGATATCTGTCACGCGAGCCGATAAAGGCCAAGTTACCGTCGTCATGGACAAAAACACGTACTCAAATCAGATGGTTGAGCTGCTAGACGATCGAACAACGTATAAAAAATTGAGTAAAGACCCTATTAATAAAATCACGTTCAAACTTAAAGAACTGGTTAAATCTTGGCGCAACAATGATATTATTGATGAGTTTTTGTATAATAGACTCAATTGCACGAACGGAAATTTGCCTAGATGCTACGGACTGCCGAAGGTGCACAAGGCCGGCTTCCCACTACGCGTAATTGTGTCGGGTGTGGGAAGTCCTCTATATAATATCGCCAGATTTCTCCATAAAATTTTGTATGACTCGATTCCGAAACCTAGATCGCACGTAAAGGACAGTTGGTCGTTTGCCATAATAATAAACAACGCGGAAATAAAAAACGAAGAGATACTCGTATCGCTTGACGTGACAGCTTTGTACACGAATATCCCGAAAGAACTCGTTCTAAAGGGAATCGAAAAGAGGTGGAGTCACATCTCCAAAGAAACTAAACTCACGTTGACTCAGTTCTTATACGCGGTGGACCTGGTTCTGAGCTCCACCAGTTTTTATTTTAATGGAGAAATTTACGAGCAGATTTTCGGCAGTCCTATGGGATCTCCGCTCTCCCCCATTTTCGCGGACATAGTTATGGATGACCTCGAGACTTATTGCCTAGGCCTGTTGAACTTTGACGTCCGATTATACCATAGATACGTCGACGACATATTCGCGATTATCCCAGCGTCGGAAATTGATAACACGCTTAGGATATTCAATGAGTACCATCCAAGACTAAAGTTTACTTACGAAATAGAGACTAACTGTTCGCTGAGCTTCCTTGACACAACGGTAATTAGAAACGGTAATAAATTGATAACTAACTGGTACCGCAAACCAACCTTTTCGGGGCGGTATATCAATTTTTTCTCTAACCACCCCCTCAATTACAAAATTAATACGATAACTAATTTGGTGGATAGAGCCGTTCTATTATCCGACGAACGCTTTCACCGAGCCAACATTAAAGTTGTCAAGGAAATTCTGTCGAACAATTGCTTTCCGAAATGCGTCATCGACAAATACGTCACCAAACGACTTAATGTTCTTAAAAATCGAACCCCCCGCGATACAACTGCGGAGGCCGACAACCTCGCCCCTGACTTAAGAAGATGCATTCCGATGCCCTATGTCAGTGGTCTCAGCGACAACATCCGCCGCATTTTAGGGAAGTTTGGTTTCGATACTTTGTTCACCGTACCGAAAAAATTAGATTGTCTAATAAAGAGAGGGAAAGACAGTCTGGATGATCTCAAACAAACAGAGCTTGTGTATAGGATTGACTGCTTAAATTGTAAAGCTTCATACGTCGGACAAACGAAAAGACACCTTGGTACGCGCATTAAAGAACACCAAGCCGACATAAAGAAGGATGTCAGCAAACAGTCTGTGGTCAGCAAGCACAGGCTTACATATAACCACGATTTTGACTGGTCTAAACCTAAGATTTTGCATAAGGAGAGACGATTGAAAAAGAGGGGAATCGCAGAAATGTTTTTCATAAAGAAATGCGACAACGCCATTAACTTACAGAAGGACACTGAAAAGCTCAATGCCCTTTATGATCGCGTTATCAAGGAAACATAGGCCTTCTTTCTCGTTTCCCCTCTCTCGCTTATTTATTTTCATTTCTATTTTTATTGTTTTAAACGTGTCTTCTTGTCTTATGCCTGTCCTTGCGACCAGTCGTAGTACCACAGCCGCACGGCTCTGACATGTTTCTTCGTGTTTCATAACTGACATGTCGATTTTACATTATTATTTTTTAACACACATTGACGCTCAAATTATGTAAGCATGAATTATTGTATCTGTTCACCTACGCTATTTTTAACGTCCTCTGACTCCGAAACGTTTAGTTTTTAGATGGCTTAGTCTGGACATTATGCCAGGATAAATGATAATTTGTTAGTCTTATTCACTTGATAAGGACCGAAAGGGGCGGTCGAAACGTCGTGAGAGTATAATAAAGTATTTGCCAGCGTTGGTCGGCTTTAAACACACAGAGTTTAATTTCTTATTATTTCACTGGCGGAATAAATCTCATTGTTTTTGTGAATAAATTGTGCTCGTGAATAAAAAACAAAAGTGCGCGTGTCATCTCTCTCCCCTCCTCGCGAATCCTCTCGGACCTTGCCTCGCGCCCTTGTCAGGGTGGTCCCGGCATTCAATTTCGTGTCCCGAGGTTACCTCGGCCGAGCACGAAACATTCTGGTCCTTCGAGCCGGATCGAGGCAATTCACAGTTCCGTGCGGGAGTTTTTAGACGCGCCCGTCTGTGGACTTGTCATGCGCAATGAGTGAACAACTGCTGGAAAGGCAATCCCAGCGACTGCGAACGGTTGACCGCGCGCTGGACAACTTTAAGAAGATTGGACGAAATAACTTGACGGCGGCGAAGATTCGCAGTCGAGTCAGTGCACTGAAAGACGTCTGGGCAGAAATCAAAGGTGGACACTTCGCCCTCCTGGCCGCTATCCCCATTGCTGAGCGAACGACTCACGAATACTTCCAGGATAAACAGTACGAGGCCGCAGTCACCAATGTTGCCGTCGTCCGCGTTTTCGTTGTCACATCTTCCGCCGATAAAACTTCCTCCGTTTGACGGGAAGTACGAGGAATGGGAGAGCTTTCGCGATCGGTTTACGTCCCTTATTATTAATAATAAAGACGTCTCAAATTTCTCGCGTATTAATTATTTAATTTCATGCCTCCGGGATCGCGCTCTTGATTGCGTGAAAGATCTCAACGTTACCGCGGAGAATTTCGAAATTGCATGGAATATGTTGAACGCGCGCTTTGAGAACAAACGCCGTTTAATAAGTATTCACATGTCAACGCTGCTTAATTTGCCAACGGTCTCGAAAGAATCCGCTCTCGAGTTGCAATCATTACGCGATAAAATAAACACAGCAGTCGCGGCTTTAAATAAATTAAATCGCACGCCAGAAGAGTTATGGAGCGATATTCTAATAAGTCTCGGGTCACAAAAACTCGATGCAGTAACGCGAAAGGCATGGAATCTAAGGTTTAGTGAGGATCGGAATCCTCCGTCATATGACGAATTTAAAAAATTCTTGGATAACCGAATCCGAGCTCTCGAAGATTGGAAGCTCCCCCCTTCTTCCTCCGACAAGTCAAAAAATCCGAATACTCATAAGATTAGCGCGAATGTGTGCGCGAAAACTTTCCCGCCATGTTCGTTATGCAAAGCGAAGCATGCTTTCTCAGTCTGTCCGCAATTTACCGGGAAGAGTCCGAATCAACGACGAGAGATTGTACAAAAGGAGAAGCGGTGTTTCAATTGTCAAAATCACGGAGCAAAAACGTGCTCCAGTACATATACATGTCGTCTTTGTCAAAAGAAACATCACACGTTGCTTCACGTGGATTCCGACTCTTCCGCGAAACCCGCAGAGGTCACGGCGTCGACCGAAACGCCGAAAACCGTTGAATCGAAAAGTAACGAAATAAATTCGTTGTTTGCGTCGTCGCATGCCAATCGTTCGCATGTTTTGCTCGCTACGGCTCGGATCACCGTCAGCTCGGCGTCGGGCCGTTCGGTCGCCGTGCGAGCCTTGCTCGATTAGGGTTCCGAAATGACCTTTATCACCGGGGAACTCGCGCAGTGTTTACGGCTGGAGAAAATTCGAATGCCGACTTCGGTTTCGGCGGTCGGGTGTGTAAACGCAGGAACTTATCGTTACGCGGCTCGAGTAACGATCTCTCCGAAAAACAAACAGACTCCGGCATTCTCGACGACCGCGTTGATTTTAAAATCGCTAACGGCATACGCGCCCAAGCGCTTGCCGATCGAGCATACGTTGGCTCATCTCGAGGATCTCCCATGGGCTGATCACGACCCCATGAGCGCAGATCCTATAAGTATCATTATAGGCGCTGATTTGTACAGCGCTCTTATTACAGATGGAATTCGAAAGGGGGCGGTAGGACAGCCTATCGCTCAAAATTCGGTGTTGGGATGGGTAATATCGGGGCCCATCGCTTCTTCTCAAGTGGCATCTCACGCCACATCGGTTGAATCGTCGTGCGATCAACCATCGTTCATGGTGAATGCTCACCATTGTCTCAATTCCCTGTCGCTCGAACAGGAGCTCAGACGGTTTTGGGAAATCGAAGAGATTCCGCGAAAGGCGAATCTCACTCCCGAGGATGAAAAATGCGAGGAGCATTTTCGCCTCACTCACTCCCGCTGTCTTGACGGACGATATATGGTTCGCCTTCCATTTAAGGAGGGCCCTCCGATCGAAATTGGGCATTCTCGAGCTATCGCCGAGAAATGTCTCAAAGGGTTAATTCGGAGATTCGCTACTCATCCGGAGCAAAAGGAAGAGTACTCCGAATTTCTTCGCGAATACGAAGCTCTCGGGCACATGCAAGAAGTGCCGGCTTCTAGCTCAGCGGATACGCAATGCGTTTTTATTCCGCATCATCCGGTAATCCGGGAAGGTAATACCACTACACATCTGCGTGTAGTGTTTAACGCGTCATGCCTCACGTCTAACGGATCATCATTAAATAATCATCTTCGATCTGGCCCTGTGAATAAGCTTCAACCCGATCTGCCAGTCGTCATTTTACAGTGGCGTCAATTTCCATTTGTGTATACGGCCGATGTCACAAAAATGTACCGGCAAATTTTAGTAGATCCGCGCGACGTGACGTATCAGAGGATTCTATGGCAGGAGAATCCCTCCGAACCTCCTCGTGAATTCATATTGCTCACAGTAACGTACGGTACCGCGTCGGCTGCGTTCTTGGCGCTTCGCGTTATCGAGCAATTAGTCCTTGACGAAGGAGCGGCCTTTCCGTTGGCCGTTATCATTCTTCGCAAGAAAAAATATATCGACGACGTTCTCTTTGGCGACGACGATCGCGATCGCCTTCGTCAAGCTCGCGATCAACTCAGAGCACTCTTAAAACAGGGCGGCTTTGAGCTACGAAAATGGGCGAGCAACGATTCGGAGCTCTTGTCAGATATCGATCCGGCAAATCATGGTCTCGCGTGCAATAAAATTTTGCAAACTGACGAGAATTTAAAGATACTCGGAATTAGCTGGAATCCCGCGCGAGATGTATTCCAGTTTCAAGTCACTATCAAAGTCCAAGTTCCGAACTCAAAACGAACAATTCTCTCCATGATCGCGAAGTTATTTGACCCGCTCGGATGGGTCACTCCCGTAACGATTACTGCGAAAGTTTTTATGCAACGATTGTGGCGTATCAAACTCGATTGGGACGAAGAGCTCCCTCCTGACGTATTTCACGACTGGCAAATGATTTACAATAAGATATCCGCGCTAAATGAGATACGGCTACCGCGTTGGACGGGTCAGGAGTCAGACTCCGTTCGCTGTGAGTTGCACGGCTTCGCCGATGCATCTACCGTTGCATACGCCGCCGTCATATATCTTCGCGTCATTTCAAAGTCGGGCGACGTAACAATTTCGCTGCTCGCGGGAAAGTCGAAAGTCGCTCCGATAAAAACGCTGAGCGTCCCCCGGTTGGAGTTCTCCGCCGCGTTATTATTGGCTGAGTTAATGGAATTTGTTCAAGAATCAATCGCGGTTGATGTATCCGCGCGCTATTGCTGGAGCGACTCCGAAATCGTACTCGCATGGTTGAGACAACACCCGTCTCATTGGAAAACGTTCGTCGCGAATCGCGTGTCGAAAATTCAGTCGATTCTCCCGAACGTGATATGGCGTCACGTGGCTACCGAGGACAATCCCGCAGATTGTGCATCTCGCGGATTACTCGGCCACGAATTAGTGAACCACCCGTTATGGTGGCAGGGACCACCATGGCTCAAATTCTCTCCAGAAAAATGGCCTGAAGGCCCCGAGTCTCGCGGAAACTCCGCTCGAAGAAAGAGTCGCCAATGTGCACGTGGCGAACCCTCCCGTACCGTGGGATCTCGCAGAAAAATATTCAGATTGGTCTAGACTTATTCGCGTTACCGCGTACATTATGAAATTTGTTTCGCGCTGTCGCCGCGTGGATAAGTCGTCGGCTCTCGCGTCTCAAGGACTCGCCTTGTCGGCCCAAGAATGTCGTCGCGCTCGCACATTCTGGCTCAAGACGATTCAATCCGAGCTATTTCCCGACGAACTTACCGCGCTGATTAATAATAAACAATTAAATTCGAAAAGCCCGCTTTTGTCGTTAAATCCATTTGTGGATAACGAAGGACTGCTCAGAGTCGGAGGACGCTTAAAAAACGCTCCGATCTCATTCAACGCCAAGCATCCAATATTACTCGCGTCGCATCCGTTGGTAACTCTAATTATTCGGCAAGCTCATTCGAGAGCGCTTCACGCAGGCACGCAGCTAACGCTCGCAACGTTGCGACAAGATTTCTGGATCTTACGAGCTCGGAGCTCGGTCCGATCTGTGATACATAAATGCGTAACTTGCACGCGTGAAAATGCAGTCGTGCCTCAACAGCTCATGGGAGATCTTCCTACGCTGCGAGTATCTCCGCCATCTCGCAGTTTTTTACATTGCGGTCTCGATTACGCGGGACCCGTACAAGTTCGCGCTTCCGGGGGCCGCGGAATTATCTCGAGAAAAGCTTATATCGCGCTATTCGTCTGTCTCGCAACCCGCGCGATACACTTAGAGTTAGTAGGAAATTATTCCACGTCCGCATTCTTAGATGCTTTCTCTCGGTTCTGCGCTCGTCGAGGATTGCCGGAATCAATGTACTCCGATAACGGAACAACGTTCGTCGGAGCCGATAAAGAGTTGTCGCAAGCATATCAAGCCGCAGTTAACGATCCGAATTTTCTCAACGCTACCGCGTCCGATAATGTCAAGTGGCATTTCATTCCCCCATCCGCGCCACATTTCGGTGGTTTATGGGAAGCAGGGGTCCGTAGCGTAAAACATCATCTCCGCCGGGTACTCAAGGATCACACGCTCACATTTGAAGAGCTAACGACTTTACTGTGTAGAATCGAAGCGTGTCTTAATTCGCGTCCCCTCGCACCGTTGAAAGACACGTTAGATGACTACGAAGTCTTAACGCCTGGACATTTTTTAATCGGATCTGCGATCACGGTCAATCCGGAGCCTTCTTTGTTAGATTTACAAGAAAATCGGCTGTTGCGGTGGCAGCGCGTTCGTCATTCGACCGAGCGCTTCTGGAAATTGTGGCAAACCGATTACGTAAACACGTTGCAACAACGTATTAAATGGAAAAAATTGAAAACGCCCGTGAGAATGGGGCAACTCGTTTTATTGCGGAATGCCACATTGCCTCCTTGTAAATGGGAGCTCGGCCGAATCACTCAGTGCCACGCCGGCTCCGATGGATTGATTCGTGTAGTAACTGTCAAAACCGCGACGTCTGAGTATACCCGTCCTATCGTGAAACCATGTTTGCTCCCGATTGACTGTGAGACGCCTTCTGACGAGACTTCCGACAACGATTCGAATTCTCTTCAGCTTCCGCGTCCCTAATCGGTTCGTCACGGCGGGCGGTCCGTGCAATATTCCCCCGCATAGATAATGTAAGTATTGTACAGCGTAATTAAGTAAAGCGTTGTAAATAAAGTTCTGTGATAGTTATGTAAGTCTGCGTTCGATTAGTTTCTAAGATTCATGGCGTCCACATATCGACCTCCTCGTATCTCGTCATACACAGGGCTCTCTCTGATAGAATAAGAAAATTTCGAAACTAAAGCTTCGAGGCGGGCGGTATGTTTAGGATTCGATAAAGTCGGTGTAATGGGCGCTGTAGCGATAGCACACGGCCCTGGCGCGAGCACAAACAACCCTCGGGCTCGACCCGAGCTCGCCCGGAATCACCCAGTTGTCGCGCCTATTATTCCGACCTCGTGGTTGCAAACCGCGCACGCGTTTCCGAATTTATGTATATCGCGCAACGCGTTACATCGTGGATCGATGGTGATTCGTCCTTCGCGAGCTCACCGACCCCCGTCGAGGGTCTCCTATCGGGACGAAGGACGATCGTCATCGATCCGCGCTCTCTTCTGTTCGGTCTCTCTAAGAGAAAAGTCGAGCCGGCCGTTCGCGGCAATTATAATATCGGGAGTGTTCTCGAAAGTAATTGCGCGGCGTTCGTTAAGTTTCATCGCAAGCCGCACCCGCTCGATTGGTCGCCGCGTGAAACATCTCATCTCGCTTTTCCGTTCACGCGAAAGGAAGAGTGAGCCGGTATTCGTCGCGTTAGCACCCGGTCGATTGGTCATCGCGCGAATTCCGGGAAATCGGTTATGCATCGAGCACCCGTGCAAGGGGTTGCCTCGTGCACACAAGTTTCGTCGCGATCTGCACCCGCTCGATTGGTCGTCGCGCGAAACGTATCATTCCCGAGTTTTCCGTTCGCCAGAGATTCAACGTGGCGAATCATTGTGACGGATCACGCATTTTACACCGTGCGCGGTAGCGTGATCTTCCGAGAAAGAACCGTGTCGACGTCGATACCGTCACACGATTCAACCCGGTTTTTCGCGAGTGCATCCTTCCGATCGTTGCGAGAAACCGGCGAAAGCTCCGCGGAGCATTTCTCGATTCAAGCGAAGCAGGCGGTCGATCCCGATATCGAGCCCGCTCGCGGCCATCTTGTCGTGCCGCGCCGTTCTCATCGTTAACGCGGAATTACCGCGTCTCGTACATTCAAGTTACGTTTCATGTAAAACTCGTGCCCGCTATCGCGTTTCGAGTGACTATAAGGGCGCCTGAGCATCTCGTGAGTCAACGCGTTCGCGGTCGCTCATCTGCGTCGCGAGAAAGATATCCGTCGGTCGCGTTCAAGATCTCCGATCGCGAGGGCGGTAACCAATCGCTCTTCAAGATCTCCGTGTCGCGAGCCATCGCAGAGAATTCGAGTGACGCAAGATTTCCGTTCCGACATCTCCGCAGATGCTCAGCCCGCTCGGTCGCGCGAGTGCGAAACATGTTGTAAACTTTCGTGTGAATAAATTGTGCTCGTGAATAAAAAACAAATGTGCGCGTGTCATCTCTCTCCCCTCCTCGCGAATCCTCTCGGACCTTGCCTCGCGCCCTTGTCAGGGTGGTCCCGGCATTCAATTTCGTGTCCCGAGGTTACCTCGGCCGAGCACGAAACAATACTGCTTAAATATATATTGCTTATCTACTGGACCATAATGGTCAATGTGTAACGTTGTAAAAGGAACATTCCCCTTTGGGATACAATGCAGGAATCCCTCCACCTTACCGCCACTCGGTGAGA
Source organism: Leptothorax acervorum (assembly GCA_035220615.1). Lineage (NCBI taxonomy): Eukaryota > Metazoa > Arthropoda > Insecta > Hymenoptera > Formicidae > Leptothorax > Leptothorax acervorum. Next base: position 156,579 of record JASTWQ010000355.1, on the reverse strand, counting down.
ATGCTATGCATTTAAGGCAATTTTGTATGTAATTCTCTATCTTTCTCTTCATATTTGGGAATCAATAGCTACTTTTAATAATACTTCTTACTTTATCTAATCTTACCCCCCGACGGGTTCCCACCTTGTCGTAGCCTCGGGGCGGGCGCACGCGGTCCGCGGGGCGCTGGGGACGACGGGACCGCTCGGCGGACCCGGTGCGTACGGGGGTTGCGGGTGGCCGCGCTGAGGCGGGTGGAGGGGCTTAAGGTCGCGCGCGGGGTTCACCCGCTCAGGGGTGTAGCCGGGCGCGACCGACTAATTGTAAGAGGAACCTCCCAAGTCAAGGTGTGTGCAACCGTGCTGAAGGCTGCGTGGCGCAGGGGGTGCTGCGTCGCAAACGGTGCTTCCCGGATACCGGGCGCCCTCCGGGAGTATTTAGCCAAGCCCCGGGCAATCGCGGCTCTGCTCGGGTGACATCGCGCGACCGCGGTACTCGTGGGAACAAAATGAGTAAACCATCAAGTAAAAATGACTTCACAAAGGTCCTCCAGGGCGTGGCCACCTTAGGTGACGAACGACCGGAGAAACTTAGACCGGGCGGCTTGGGGGAGGAGCCGGATAAGGCCCAGCCACAAGCCGGTAAAAACCGGGTTAAAAAGTTTAGCGGAGCGGCGCGTCGCCGCTATAAAAAGCAGAAGCAGATGGAGGAGAAGGGTGTGGCTGAAAAGCCTATCCCAGAACCAAACTCTGCTCCTGTGGCAATGCTGGAGACGGGCGAGCGCGTGTCCGCTGGGTCGTGCAAACGACTCAGGTCGGAACAGAGCACACCCAGTCCTTCCGGTACTGCACAGCCGGGCAAAAGGCCTAAGATCGCCGTCGATCAAAGAACTTTTGCCCAGACAACATCCGGCCTGGTTAGGGTGGCCACGGTTCCCATGGACTATCCTGAACGCAGGTTGGACGACAACGAGGCAGTCCTCTTGAAGGAAAAGGTGAGGAACCGTATCCTTGGCATTGCAAAGGGTACCAAAGCTCCCACCTTCAGGTGAACCGTGGATAGGGACGGGGCGGTCATTTTCAACTGCACCGATAAAGAGACTGAAGGGTGGCTTCGAAGCCTAACTTCAGAAATAAATCTAAATGGGGTCCGGCTGCGTGCACTGCGGCTCGATGAGCTGCCTAAGCGACATCGAGTCGTAGTGCATGTAGAGGACCCTAAGATGCCTGTTAAGGAAGCGATAGAGCTACTTGACAGGCAAAATCAGGGACTCCAGGCCGCGGATTGGGTGGTCGCGAGTGGTAGCGAAAGTAGGGATGCCACGAGCACCCACTTCGCTGTTCTTATCGGGGAGGGAGCGTTGAGGGCTCTTAAAGCACTCAACTTTAAACCTTTCTGCGGACTCGGCCAGGCGACGGTTAAGTTGCAGGGAAGTGACTGCGGAAGGGCAACGGGTAAGAAGGCGGATAAAGCGGGTACTGCTTAGAAATGGCGGACTCGGGTATCCCCTTCATACAATTAACTTGCATCACAGCAAAAGCGCCTCGGCTGTATTGGCCAAGTGCGCAGCTGAGATGCACACAAAGCACTTATTTCTCATCCAGGAACCGTGGCTTATCAAAGGCCGCATTATGGGCCTGGGTGGTTGTGGTAAGTTGTTCAAAGCCGACAATGCGGACCGACCAAGGGCATGCATTGTGGTAAAAGGATTAGACGCTTGTCTACTACCACAATTCAGTGACGGCGACTTAGTCGCTGTAAAACTGAAACTGAAGATGGCCGATGGGGGGGTCAGGGATCTGATAGTGGCGTCTGTTTACATGCCCTACGATTCGGAAGAACTGCCCCCCCCCCCCCAGAGGAATATGATAGAATTAGTGGCTTATGCGAGAGAGAGAGGGCTAGACCTATTCTTGGGGTGTGATGCAAATTCCCACCATCTAGTGTGGGGAAGCACCGACATAAACCCGAGAGAAGAAAGCCTACTCAATTTTGTTATAAACACTGACTTGCAAATCCTAAATAAAGGAACGGAACCAACCTTCCTGGACTCTAGAAGACAGGAAGTGATAGACATCACCTTATGCACAAGGGGCATGGTGGATCTGGTGGCGGGATGGAGGGTCTGAAATGAACCTTCAGGATCCGACCACAGGCAGATCCGTTTTGACCACGGAGAATGTACCTAAGTCCCCAGAATTTAGAAAGAGCAAGGGTGACAGATCTAGTAAACCTGGTACTAGGTTCTAGACTGGCTCCAAGCACCTAGCTAACAAAAGAGTGGGGAGATACAATGGATCATAACGATCTAGGTGTCGTCAGGGACTCTAATAGGACCACCCACTATTTTATTACTACTACTACTACTTATCTAATCCTAAATGACCCATACTATCGTGGTATTTATATATCACATTAGATTCTATACTCTCAGGAACATAAAACAACAAGCTATCTCCCATCTTTCGGTATACAATACCATTTTTTAGCTCAAAATTGCGATCCTTCTTTTTCTCTAACTGTTCACGCAACTCTTTGATTGTAGCATCTTGACTTTGACAAACCGATAGATTAAACTCAAAGGAATTCTCTTCCACTATCAGAACATCAGTTACTCTACGTAAAGCATCTACGTGATTCATTTTATCTCCACTTCGATGTTCGATGGTATAGTCATGGTTTTGCAGTTCCAATGCCCATCTGGCAATTCGAGGGTTCAAATCTTTTTTGTCTAGAGTAAGTTTCAACGCGTTACAATCTGTAATTATTTTGAATTTTATGCCAATAAAATAATTGCGAAAACATCTTAACGCATAAATAATAGCCAGAGTTTCTAGCTCGAAACGGTGGTACTTATTTTCTGTGTTGGTCGTACGCTATGAAAAATAGAAAACAGGATGTAACTTACGGTCGGCTTTCTTTTGTAATAACACCGCTCCAAATCCGATAGAGCTTGCATCGCAGTGCAACTCTGTACTATCTTTAGCATTATACACAGCCAATACAGGAGCTCTGACTAGCGCATCTTTTAAATCATCAAAAGACTTCAATTCTCGTTCACCCATCTGAAAACTAGCATCCTTTTTTAGTAAGTCGTACAACGGCTTCGCTCTAATCAAAAGTTCTCTATATATTTGCGAAATTAAGAGCAAAGACCTACAAAAGAGTGAACCTTATAGACATCCCGAGGTATCGGGAAATCCACTACCCCTTGCACACCCGCTTTGGTCGGTCTTATGCCCTCGCTAGTTACTGAATATCCTAAATAATCTACGCCAGTATATAAAAACTTACACTTATCTAATCTAAGTACAAGATGATTTTTGTTCAATATTTCGAAAACTTGACTTAACACTCGTATGTGATCTTCTAAAGTTACCGTAGCTACTATCACATCATCAATGTATACGCCTACATCACCACTCTCGATTAGCTTTTTGAATGACTTAAGAACATGCTTTTAAAACTTCTGTGGAGCCGGTTTCAATCCGGCATTTTCGTGAACTCGAATACTCCAAACGGAGTAACAAATGCAGTAAACTTTCTTGACTCCTCGACAACATTTATATGGTAAAAACCAGATCCAAGACACTAAAATAGCGTTTATCTCCAACCATTTCTATCTGCTCTTCAATTACTGGTATTGGATGATTTTCACGCAAAATGATTTTATTTAAATGTCTGTAATCTACACACATGCGAAGTTCATCGTTTTTTTTTTTTTAACTAAGACTATAGGGGAGGCATATTCCGACTCACTTTCTCTAATTACACTTTTCTGTAACAAATTATCCAAAATTTTCATAATTCTTCTTTTTCATGTTGCGACAATCTACGCGGATTGTAATGGAATGGTTTAGTATCAGTAAAAACAATTTAAATTAAAAACTATTTAAATTGACCAAAATCCATGGTCGAATTTATCGTCTCGATTTGATCTGAAAACGTGCTGTGTGAATCTGACAAATCTGGTCGGCTTGCAGTTTTTCAACGTTCATTTCGGAAAGATGATTGAATATTACCAGTTAAAGACGATAAAAAAATTTTTGTTAATTATCACTGACAAAATAAAAAAAAAATAAATAATGTACCTGTTATTATACCCACACCTTTGACAAAAATATCGGTGTTCCATCTTATTATTGTTTAGAAATCATCTTAATATGTATTATTGCGATAAATATTACCACATGCCCCGGTAGTCGAATTGGTTACGACGCCCGAACGGAATGCGGGAGGTTTCAAGTTCAAACCCTGGCTGGGGTAATATTTTTTGCAATATAAATTAAAAACTATTTAAATTGACTAAAATCCATGGTCGAATTCATCGTCTCGATTTGATCTGAAAACGTGCTGTGTGAATCTGACAAATCTAGTCGGCTCGCAGTTTTTCAACGTTTATTTCGGAAAGACGATTGAATATTGCCAGTTAAAGTCGACTAAAAAATTCTTATCAGTAAAAACAAGTTTTAACTCCGTTTTAACTTTCGGCTCCACAGGTTTCTCGGCTTCCACATACTTATGCCTAAATTCTTCCTTTAGTTGCTCCTCATACTCAAATGGAATCTCCGGATTTATATTCAACTCGTTTACAATATCTACTTCATTGTTAACTTCAATATTTAGCCAAATTAAATTTCTTAATCGACGAAACTGGCAATCACTCCTGACGGTCACAATCGTCAGGACACTTTAGACCAAGATTCCGGTCCTTCTATCAAAACGCTTAAATTTAAGCAACTTAAATTAAGATGGAAAAATCTTATGATTGTTTAAATGTACTATTGCGATAAATATTACCACATGCCCCGGTAGTCGAATTGGTTAAGACACCCGAACGGAATGCGGGAGATTCCAGGTTCGAACCCTGGCTGGGGTAATACTTTTCGCAATAAGTTTTTATAGTGATTTTAATATTAAATCGATATCGATTTAATTAGGGAAGGGAGAGGGAATTTTTCAATCTTAATTTAAGTTGCTTAAATTTAAGCGTTTTGATAGATGGACCGGAATCTTGGTCTAAAGTGTCCTGACGATTGTGACCGTCAGGAGTGATTGCCAGTTTTGTCGATTAAGAAATTTAATTTGGTTATTTATACACTGGCGAAGTAAATGTATCTCATCGTGTTTGAATATGCACCGTCGACGTAAATATCGGTGTTCCATCTTATGATTGTTTAGATGTACTATTGCGATTACCTTTAATAAATCATTGAAGGATGGTACCTTTCCGTCTCTTTGGAAGCAATGTCTCGTCTCTCCGATTTTTAAAGGAGGTGACCGTCAATCAGTTACTAATTATCGCCCTATATGTAAACAAAATATTATGCCGAAAATTTTTGAAGGCATTGTGGCACGAAAGTTTGGCTCCTTATGTAAAAACATTATTATAAAAGAACAACATGGATTTGTACCGGGACGCTCGACGACGACAAATCTTGTTAATTACTACGATTTCTTAACTTCTGCTGTTGAGAGTGGATCTCAGGTTGACTCAGTTTATACCGATTTTAGAAAAGCCTTTGACACAGTTAATCACACAATATTAATCTGTAAACTTCGAATTCTTGGATTCGGAGGTTCTCTTTTGCGTTGGATATCCTGCTTCCTATCAAACAGGTCTCAAGTCATAAAATTTAATAACAGCTTCTCCAGAAGTATAAATGTTTTGTCTGGAGTGCCTCAGGGCTCACATCTTAGCCCTCTTTTATTTGTTTTATTTATTAATGACATAGCTGCTTTTATTAAATTCTGCTATTTTTTATTGTATGCTGATGACCTTAAAATATTTCGTCGGATTAATGGACCTGCTGATGCACTTTTATTACAACATGACTTATTTGAACTTGAGGCCTGGTGTAGGAGGAATTGTCTTCGGCTTAATGTTTCTAAATGTTTTGTCATTCATTTTACTCATAGACGTAACTCATATTTATACAACTATACTCTTGATGGTTTACCTCTCTCGGCAGTGCGTGAAGCTCGTGATCTCGGGGTCTTGTTCAGTGCGGACTTATCGTTTAATACACATATACAATCAATAGTTTCATCTGCTTATAGAACGCTTGGATTCATCCTCCGATGGGGTAGATTTTTAAAGAATATAACCACTTTAAAATTATTATACTGTACGTTAGTTCGCCCTAAGTTGGAGTACTGTTCCATAGTTTGGTCTCCGTATTTCAAATGCCATCAGATATTGATTGAACGTGTGCAGCACAAATTCCTACGTATGGCTGCTTATAGGCTAGGTAAACCTATGTCAATTACTTGCCATGACTACCGTGCTATATTAGACAGATTAAATCTGCTATCTTTGGAAAATAGGAGACTAACCTTTGACCTTACTTTTATTTTTAAACTTCTCAATCACTTTACTGATTGTCCTGATTTGTTGGAACGTATCAATTTTAACATTCCGACTAGAGAATTAAGACAGTACTCCATCTTTTACATCGGGTATCACCGTACTCTGTATAGCGCAAATTCCTGTGTAAATAGGCTAATAATATCTGCAAGTAATCACTCTAATAGAGTTGACTTTTTTGGTGGCTCTGTATCAAATTTTAAACAAAAACTTTCTCGTCTACTCTCGTATTCTTAAATGCTCTTTATAATATGCTATGAAATTTTATGCTCTTGTATTTTCTTTCTCCTTTGTACGCTAAAGGGTTTATTACCCGTTAATAAAGATTATTATTATTAATATTATTATTAATATTATTAATAAATATTACCACATGCCCCGGTATTCGAATTGGTTAAGACACCCGAACGGAATGCGGGAGATTCCAGGTTCGAACCCTGGCTGGGGTAATATTTTTCGCAATAAGTTTTTACAGTGATTTTAATGCGTTAGGAATGGGCTAATTAAGAGCCAGGCGCTGTATTCGTTGCGCAGTTATTCTTTTCTTTATTGCTATCAATTTCGATTTCGTACGTTTCGGTCCACTCGTTGGACCATCTTCAGCTATACACTGTTTAGTAACATAAAAAGAAATAAAAATAAAATAATAAAAACGTGGATATCCAGATAATGTCGATTGAGTGTGTGTTTGCTAATGCATGTCGCTGGTTACATACGTGGACAAAGATTTATGAGTTCGCACTTGATCTCGATTATTCGGAGCGGGCGAGCGCAGTAAGCCTCCTTTCTCGGTTCCAGCCGTAAAGGTTGTTGGTGTGTGCATTCGCATCTTTAGTTCGAAAGGTGGGGCGAGAATTAGTAACTTAATTCTGTTTTTTAGTTTAGGAGATTGACTTACACTGTCCGCTGTGTCGAGAACCGCGAGTCGTGAGAGACGATCTTTGACTGTCGTTAGTTTTTAATTTCGGTGTTGTCGCGTGTCGCGCATTGTTATTTGTGTACATATGTTAGTCAATGTTATATTTGTCGGGAAGTTATTCTACATGTTTTCGTTACGCTATTTAAATTTTTGGTAATTTATCGATGATGTTATTGTATGCATGGTGGAGGCCCTCGGTGTCGCTTTGTAAATTAAGACTGTTGGACTGTCTTTTTATGTATATCATTTCGGACACCGATCGCCTCCCGTAAATGCGTTCCTCATCCAATATTTCCACGTCATCCCATGCAAATTCATGATTTTCAAGCCTGTGGTCCGTGATGACTGAGTGTTGCGTCGTATTTCTTCTTATGTGGTTACGGTGTTCGTTAATACGAGTTTTTAAAAGTCTTCTCGTTTGTCCCACATAAGAAGCGTCGCAATCATTACAAGATATTTTGTATATTACATTACTATGTAGTTCCGTAGGTAATGGGTCTTTATGCACTCGTATAAATTGTCTTAATTTATTCAAAGCGGTGTACGAAATCTTTGTTTGCAGATCACGGGCCACATGCCTGAATTGTTCCGATATTCCGGGGATATAAGGGATGTTGAAGAAACGCTGATTCTCAGTGAATTCGTCGTCGGAATTACTTGTTTCTGTGATTTGGTTGTTTCTATTGTTTGTTGTAATTAAGGTTTTTAGGCGTTTGTGTAGGATGTTGAAGATAAATGGGAGCGGATATCCATTTATTAATAATGTATTAATAACGAATTCAAGGTTTTTTTGGTGGAAATCGTGATGTAAGAGGCGGAAAGCTCTGTCTATGAGGCCGATGGTTGTGCCTATTTTTTGGCAAAGAGGGTGTCCAGATTCATAGTGTAGGTATCTCCCCGAGAATGTGAGTTTATGGTACCAGTCAAATTTTATGCTGTTATTAGTTAAAATCATAGTAGTGTCAAGGAAATTTAATCGGTTGTCGACTCCCTCCTCCATCGTAAATTGCAGTCTCGGGTGGAAGGAGTTAAAAATTTGTATTATGGTGTCATACATGGAGGGGGGGTCGCCATCGCAATATCGTCAACGTATCTACGATAGAAAGGTAGGTAGATAGGAAGCATCTGGATTGCCCTCTTTTCCAAATCTTGTAAAGTAGTATCGGCGATGATCATGGAGAGTGGTGAACCCATAGGTGTGCCGAAGGTTTGTCTGTAGTAGACGCCGTCGAACGTGAAATAAGTGGAGTCCAGGACGAACTGGATCGCTCTCAGAAATTCGTCACGTGGTATTGCGCAATTGTTTTCTATGTGATTCCATCTTTTTATGATGCTTTCTATAGCTAAGTCAATTGGAATGTTAGTAAAGAGTGATATTACGTCTGGAGAAATTAGTTTGTATCCTTCTGGTATATTTAGTCCTTGCAGGTTTTCTACAAGCTGAAAACTATCTGATATGTAGCTATCTGGTTTAGGTATGGATTTGTAGATTATGTTATGTAGGAAAGTGGCTAATTCGTGTAGTGGACTGTTGATGGAGGATACTATTATTCTGAGAGGTGATCCTGGCTTGTGGATTTTCGGCACACCATAGTGATTTTAATATTAAATCGATATCGATTTAATTAGGGAAGGGAGAGGGAATTTTTCCATCTTAATTTAAGTTGCTTAAATTTAAGCGTTTTGATAGAAGGACCGGAATCTTGGTCTAAAGTGTCCTGACGATTGTGACCGTCAAGAGTGCCAGCTTCGTCGATTAAGAAATTTAATTTGGTAATTATTAAACTCAGAATTGTAAACCCGGGAATTGTATGAAGTAATCAAGACCGTTATCAATCGTTAAGTGGTATTTTAATTAAAAATATTTGAGAGGAAATATCGAAGTAACATTTATTGAAACACTCCGCCGTGTGCAACTTCCTCCAAACCGGAATTCCCGAATCCTGTGCCGGCCCTGAGCATCAACTCCCGGTTACGGCACAACAGCTTTTACAAACGTGACCGGACTCCCTGTATCTATCAACGTTTCTAACTGAAATGAATAATCCACTTTCGAATCACTTATCTTATAGGTTACAAGTTGTTTAAACTCTTCATCATGAGACAACGTTTCATGGACATAGTTCGCCTGACCTTTCGTACAATCTTTTACTACGTGTCCTACTTCCCCACAATTGAAGCACACTCCCTTTTCCTTTGGTGGCTGCTGACATTCCTTGGCCCAGTGTTCCATCTTGCCAGAATTGTAACACCTGACTGCCTTCGGTTGACCCTTACTAGTGTCCTTATCAGCTTTTTCAGATGAACTTGAAGTAGCCACCTTACTGCTCGTCTTCTGGCTCTGCACACTCCGTCCACTCCGATTCTTCCAATCCGAGACGGTAATTTTTTCAAACGTCGCCAAAAGCTCCGCTTTTGACTTAAAACGCTGCATTCTTGCTTGATTCTGCAGTTGTGTGTCCGCAGTGCCATCAATAATATAATCTACGAGTTCAGCATCTTCTACGGGCACATTATTGGCGAGTACCATTTTAGCATGATAATAGTCGCTAAAAGTCTCACCCGGCTTCCATCTTCTGCTCTCAAACTCCTTACGTAGCACCATCTTACTCGGCCGCAAATTAAACATGTCTGCCATCTTCTTCAATAAATCTTCTACGCTCATCTCGATATGCTCCGGCGAGGACTGTAACGCTTTGCCTTTTATTCTTGCACCAATAAGAATCTTGGCTGCGTTGTCATCTAGTTGATACGTCGTACACAGTAGTTTCACTTGACGTTCCCAATTGCAGAACAACGGCTTAACTCCATCGAAATCGCACAGTAACTCGATCACCGATTTTACACCAATTTTGTGTGGTGCTTGTTGCGAGCTTGCAGTCGACAACAGCTCGTTTTCTCGCTCCGCTAGCATCAGCTCTCGCTCCATTATTGCTCTCTCTCTCTCTCTTCTCAACAGTGTAACTTCACGTGACAGCTCCTCCATCCCCAATGTATTCCTCGTGGGCTCAGGTGCTCCTGCTGCCGCTTCCTGAAATTCTTTTTCTTCCATCTGGAGAATCCCCATCCACTCTCCTGACGGATCGGCCGCGTTTAACCTGCTCACCAGTTCCGCTTTTGCCTGAGACCGGCAATCCTAATGCTACTAACTTTTCCTTCAGCTCCGCCACTTTGCTCATCGGATCTTTCTCCATTTCTTTACTCAAGTCTCCGCTCATGCACTGCGTCTTATCGATATATCGATTTACACCCTGGCGCCACACCGCATAATGTCACCGCCAGCACTAGTGTCCTCTTACTATCGATGTATCGATCCTCGCGACTTCACAGGTAATATGGCTGCCGTACCGTCTCTCGGCATGCACAATGGCCACACCATAGACTTATATAGATAGACCGGCCCCTGCCGTGAGAGCACGCATCGGAAGATGTACGGTGCAGACATAGCCGTGGGGGGTCTCTTCTCTCTGTCTTCTGATCGCTTGGTGGGGATAGACGTCTAGCCCATCTATTCCCTACTAGTCCCCACTCTAGACTTCTATCCCCACCAAGCGATCAGAATACAGAGAGAAGAGACCCCCCACGGCTATGTCTGCACCGTACATCTTCCGACGCGTGCTCTCACGGCAGGGGCCGGTCTATCTATATAAGTCTATGGGCCACACTACCGCTTCCGCGCCAATGTTCTCCAATATGGCCGACCACGCCCCAACGATGCCGACCTCGAGCCTTTTTCACACCGTAATTGTCTTCAAGCAATGCCACCGAGCAATGCACCACTCTTACCGCAACCGACAATGTCTCTCGTAAATCGTCACCGAACGATATCTGTTGCGCACTCGTCACCGAACGATATCCGAATATCTGCTGCGCAATCGTCACCCCGAACAATGTCTGCCGATCGTCACCGAACGATATCCGTTGGCAATCGTCACCAAACAATGCCAAACGAATCCGTGGCAATCGTCACCAAACGATATGCCGCCGCTCGCTACTAAACGATGCCAGTAAATCGTCACCGAACGATATCCGTGGTAATCGTCACCGAACGATATGTCGCCGCTCGTCACCAAACGACGCCGGTAAATCGTCACCACACAATATCCGCGACAATCGTCACCAAACGATGTCCGTCTTGCTTCGCGCACCGCCACTCGAGATGCGGGAGCCAGTCGAATCCTGAATCCCACTTCTGATATTATAGGAGGAAAATAATCACTCGATACTATTTTTCGAATATATAACACTTTATTCTGCTTCCTTTCTTCCCGCCAACTGCCTACTGACTCTTCTCGACTCTTCTGCAATACCCACCTCATCTTACAGTTCTCGACTTTTCTGCCATGCCAACTTAACATTTTACAATCCTACCAACTCCCTACCAATATAATGCTCACAGTATCAAATATTACTTTTATGTATATAAATCATCGATTAATCGAAATATTTAATACTTTTAATGATAAGGATGGAATGTTTGGTAAAAAGCTGAGACCGGCGTTATCCTTTTGACAAAGTTTAATTGGTATATTTAATTTACGATAACTTACGAATAATGCCGACACCTGGCGCGGCCTGGGTCAACGGCTGCCAGGGCTCTGAGTGATTGCGACAAATTTACCTTTACTAGTTGGGCGCCAGTTAGTTTTGTGAGAACTAACAAACTCTTATTTCGTATCTAATTCTCCGCAGTCGGCTAGCAATTTCAAGCAATTAATTATGAGACAACACAAGGGGAGTTCCGTCAGAGGACCCAAGGAATGTTGTAGATGTCAAGAGAAAGTCAGAGAGACAAGCAAGCGATATATAAGTGTATTGAAAATTGACTTACATTTCAAGTTACGTCGTTGTTCGCCACAAAACGGCCCACACAACTCGTTCACACTCGTTAGATGAATACCGTCTACACAAATACGGCTTGACAACATTTTTACTGTCAAGACTGCTCGAAAACCGGCAGACAGCTGATCGTTTTCGCACCACGGATTATACAATAATTACGCATGGACTGATCACGCCGAAGACCGACGGAAAAGTCCTCGAAATCTCTCGGTCGCTCCGCTACCACGCGCCCACCCCTCCAATCCTACCAATCGTTGCGGGTCGATATTTTCCGTCACATACAGCTACGCTATTGACTCTCCGTCTCGACGGTTTACAAAAGTCGGCGCCCGTGCAGCGCGGGCAACAGAAAATGTACAGTCGGTATTTTATCCAAATTTTGTCGGATCGACCATTCCGACATCGAGTGTCGATGTCGAGGGAAAGATTTTAATTTTCTTGTCACACTCCCCTCCCTCAAACCTTGACATCGTGAACAAGATGTTCGGAGGATTTCGTGCGAGCTGTGTGTTTTCGTTCTGCTGCTCAACTTATAGTCATCTGAAAATCTCCCTTCCACCAACAAATTGTGAGTATGACGTTTCTCGTTGACTTCGACAATTTGAGAAGGGAATGTTAGTAAGTGAAGCTGGAAATGATACACCTATTACTTTGGCGACAAATATATTTTGGAGTCAAGTGTAACTTAAATTATGCTTTATAATTTTATAGCAAGAAATGCTTATTTATTAGGTAAGACAAACTACGTAACGAAACATAAACGGAAAACTTATTAAACCATTGCATATTCATTTCGACGACCTTAAACTTAGATTTAATTTAATAATAATTCTTATGAGCTATAATAATTGAACTTAGCTTCCAAAACAAGACAATGTAAATTAGCGAAAGACAAAATATTTAAAACAAAATGTTTAGCGTTAGTCGTCGAAATTGTCATGGGGAGGGCAACCTACATCCCCTTATATTTTGTAGGTACTATGACGCGAATTTCTTCCCCATCTCGCATCTCCGGCCTCTCCCGCATGATCTCGTCCAGAGTTTTTTTGTTACGCGGTGAGCATACCGCTTGGATCGCGAGGAGGTTCCTTTCCACTGACAATTCCTTTGCTGATGGTGCAGCGGGATTGGCGACAAACGGTGCAGAGAAAAGTTCATTCTCCCGGATCAGGAATGCGCGTACGCGGTTTGGGTAGTCTGCAGGGTCGTAAAATTTTGCTTTGACCTTCCTTTTCAGGACTTCTGCGCCTTCGTTGATCAAGTATTGGTGGTCTTTGGGTACCAATGCTGTAGGCCAAGTTGCATAATTAAGTCTCAGCCAGTCGACAATGTATCCGTACCGTACGTTGCAGTCTGGACATTCCGAACAATAGAGAGACAAGTCCGTGGCACATCCTGGGCATCGGTTGAGGGCAAGCTCATGTTCTATCCTATGTGGGTAGATGCAGTCGTCAGTGTCAAATCCGTCAGCCCCACAAATTTGACAGAGTCCGGGGCGATAAGGCAGTTTGCAGTTCTTGAAGTGGTGTTCCTTTGAACGGCAGTTGACGCAGCTAGCGACGTACTCCTTACCCACGGAGGTCACAAAGGTTTGGGGTTCCACGATCCACTTTGGTTGATTGCATGCGCTCAACAAGGAGCTTGGCTCATTTGATGATAAGGTCCTTAAGCATACTCTCACCGATTATCCTGCAATCAGCGAAGTACAACGGCGTTTTCCCGCTCGCAGCACCGGGAAGTTCCGAAACGCCGAGTTCCCTCAGTACTTCGTCAAAGGATGGCATTTTTGCTAACGGTAATGGCATTACAGCTACCGAGGGGGCGACCAATGCTTTAAGATCGTCGGTTTTCTTCGACGCCCTCTTCCATGTTGGCAACATTTGCAAGGGGTGATCTCTGCTGGGGATGCGGTTGCGTTTCACGTTTTCCGCACGGACCTCGGCAGCAAAAATCCTGATTGGTTTTGTCAATTTGAGGCGGGGGGGGGGGGGAGGAAGAGCCCGGGTTTCCCTGAGCAGTTGTAGAGCTTCAGGGCTTGTTGTTGATGTGGCTTCCCCGACTTCCTCCTCTGGGAGTGGCTCGTCATGACTGCCTGCCGTGAAAGTCCCTGGCACGTTACACGCGTGCGTGGATTGTCGCGCAACTCCTGAGGTGGTGTCAGACAAGGCATCTGAAAAATTCTCGTGTTCGTCGTCCCGTTTGGTCGAAGCTTCCTGCAACAATGCCTTGTCCTGCTGAGATTCGCGTTTGGTTAGGAAAGCTTTGACTCGTTCCTCAATCTCCAATTTCTGTTGGAGCAACTCTTCCAGCGTAGTCTTGTCCTCTCCGCCGTCCATGATGCCTTTGTTACTGACAGGTGAGTTTTGTCGAATTGTCTATAAAATTTTAAGAGTTACGTAAACTCCGACGGGGAACCTTCAAATCCGTTACACAATACTTGCCGACGATTTTATCAGTTTTGTTGTAACCGGACACGTTAGGTTGTTGCCGGACACGGCCGTTGGAGAGTGTGGGAGTCGCGTAATCACTTCCAAAATCACGGTCGCCACTCGGTTTGACCTATAACTACCGAGAAGGTGTGCTCGAGATATAATCTCTAATATAAGATAGGGTAATTTCTCCCCTCTGTTGCAGGTGTGTATCCCCGATGGACCATCACCGTCGCTGCCGCTTCCCCGGATCCTCGCTTCACCGCATACCAGGTAGCTGCTCACTGATGCCGGGTCCCCTGGATCCTCGCGTCACCGCATACCAAGTTACCGCTCGCATATATATTATTAACGATAATTAAATATCCGCTTTGTGTTATAGGTAGATGCCCCCGTGGACCATCACCGTCGCTGCGCTCTCCGTATCGGATATCCGCTGGCCTCGATTATTAACAATACTAATTTATTTTCTTCTGTTTCAGGTTCCTGCCCAGGATGGATCGTCGCCGATGATGAACTTCCCCGGAGTCTCGCTTCACCAAGGAGTCAATGGACAACGTTGTAGCACCGCCGTGGGACAAGGTGAGTAGAAGGTAAGTATGTTAAATTAATCTTGAGACACGACTTTCACTAAAGACAGATTATTTATTATAAATCGTTGAAATTTGTATTAATTACAATGTTTCACTTCACGCACGCATGTGTCGTATTACAGATGGTGGCTATTCACCGCTCGCTATTGTTAAACGAGAAATTTAACGCGCAATCACGCGGGAGTTACCGGTTGTTATATACAGTGCGTAGAACGTCCGTACGCTACGACTGTATCCGATAGACTGCCAAGAGCAACGTTGCTCGCTGTGGCTCCCTACCACTCAAGCTATCCCCACTCATGGGTTGTTATTCTCAATTTCGCGATCACGCCACGCTGACGTCATCCGTTTTTGCATGTTTTCGCACATGCCGACACGCTGTTTTCGCATGGTAGACGTGTGTGTGCCCCGTAACTCCTATCGTGGGGCCCCGACATGGAAATTTCCGCTACAGGTACATTATGTGGGAACTCCCCAGACGGCACCGCTGCACCAGGTTTCCGTTTTTTAGAATTTTGGCCGGAGGTTGACGCCGACCTGTGCGCACCCTCTCGGGGATGCCCTTTAGTCCGCTGGCAGTCGACTTTCCTGGAGAAGATGCCCGTGGACGATTCTGGTCACCGGATGTTGACGCCGACCTATGCGCACCCTCTCTGGGATGCCCCTCGACAGTCTGGCACCCGACTTCCAGGCGGAAACTGGCTGGGTCTATTTCTAGACCTCCGATTTTGACGCCGACCTCCTAGGCCCGTGTCCTAGGTCCTCAAGAGGACGTCCCCGCAGTCAGTTCTCGGAGATGACCCCTACGTAGCTACTTAGCGAACGCGTTATCGTACTTTGACGCCGACCCGACTAGGACGTGTACCAGGTCCCTCGCAACGCGTCTCCATCATCGAATTTCCGATATCGGTTCTACTTTTAGAACGCGTGACCGGACATTGTCGCCAACCTACTACACGCGTATACCAGGTCTCAACGATCACGCTACAAGTCTCAGTTCTCGGAGAAAACGCCTGCATAGCTACTTAGCGAACGCGTTGTCGGACTTCGACGCCGACCCGATTGGGACGTGTACCAGGTCCCCCGCAACGCGCCTGCACTATCGCACTTTCGATATCAGCTCGAGATTCAGAACGCGCTATCGTACCTTGTCGCTGACCCACTAGGCGTACGTACCAGGTCTAGAAAAGCGCGTTTCAACCATCTGTTCTCGGAGAAAACATCTAGGTTGCTATCTAGCGAACGCGTTGTCGCACGCTGACGCCGATTTGTCTGACGTGTGTCCCAGGTCCTCGTCGTTGACCTCGCGTGAGTCTTATCCTGGAGATTGTGTGTGGCTCATGCCTGTTCGCAAGAATTCGTCGCCCGTTTCTCGCGCGTTAAAATAAACATAAACAATTATCACTGCTGGCGTGAGCCGAAACAAATCAACTAAAATAAATCGGGCGTAGTAACAAACAAAATAGTGCATATACCGTGGCTCGGTAATTAACGAAAGAAAATTTGCGTAATACTGCTAATGAAAGAAAGGAACAACATAAACGAAAAATCACTGCCTTCGGCTATTATAATAAAAAATCAAAATTGTCTTCGCCGTTTCCGGCTTCACACGGTCACACCGCATCCGCTTATCCGGTCCCGTCCTGGCCGCGTGGCTCATCTATATCGGACACTCCTTCGCTGTCCGGGCTTTGAAAATCGTCGGACGGCTGATCAATCTCGCCGCCCGGGATTGGCACCCAGACTACCGGTACCTCCACCGCCCCCTCTGGAACCGCTGGCACCGCGTTCGCCTCGTCGCGCCACTCCGGAGTTGGCGCCACGCTGCTGGGTATCAGGGGCATGTCGGGCAACCCCTCGCCCGTCGTCGTCGGTCGCCCGCTGCTCCTCGCCGCCGCCGCAGTCGGGATCGTCACGCGCTCCAGCACCACGCGCGGAGAACCCCTCAAACGCACAAACGCTCGGGGAGCGTGCGGCTGCAAACTCCCCGTCAATCCGCTGTCGGGGAACTTTCCCGACTTCGGATTATCATCCTGGCTTGCCTTGCGGCGCGCACGCTCTTCCCTTCTTCGTCGCCGCTCCATCGTCTTGCGGCGCTCCTCCTTCCTCCGTTTGTGCCGCTCGTCGCGCCTGGCCTCTCGTGACGCCCTCTTCTCGCTCGCTTGGATGTCGCGAGTTCTTTCGTTCGAGACCTTGGCCGCTTTGCGCTCGCTCACCCCTTCCGTTTGCGGGTGGGGCATGGCCGCACCTTTCCTTCGTGCCTTATCCACCTTTTGGCTCGCCGGTTGCGCCGTTGGCACGCCATCCACAGGGACACCCGACGCCGGCGCCTCGATTGCCCGTTGGACCATCTCCACCATCCTCACTTCACCGCGGCATGCGAGTCCCGTGTCTTCCGTGGGCTCATCCTCCATGGCCTCTCCCCTTGGTTCTGCTGTGTGGAGCTCGTTAATCGCCTGTTCCTCGGGCGGCTGCTCCATGGTTGTCTCGCCTTCGGAGGAGCTCGATATCTCCGCAGGTTGCTGTTGCACCAGCTCGAGACAGCTCGCCATGTCTTTTCCCCGATAACGTGGGGTACGACACACGCTAGGTGTCCGGATCACCGTTTCTGCGTCCGAGATCGGTTCGATCTGGATCGCGTATATCCCCGGGGGAACCGTGCACGGTGTCCGCGCCTCCGCACTGACCCGTAGGTCAACAGGACTTGCTGCCCCGACCTCCGCCGCCAGCCCGATCTCGCTGTCCGGTGGTTGCGATTGTTCCGTCTCCTTCGGTGACGGTTGTCGTCGCCTCTCCTCCGGGGTCGGTGGTCGCTGCATCTCCTCCGGTGTCGGTGGTCGCTGCATTCTCTCTGGTGTTGGTGGTCGCTGTATCCTCTCCGGTGTTGGTGGTTGCCGCATCTTTTTTGTTGGGCCGTTATTGCGCCCCTCTGCTGCCGATTCGTCCCCCGCGTCAATTTGCCGCTCTTGCTGCATCTCATCTCGTGCCGGCTCCGCATTGCTCGTCCCCGTGTCCAGCGTACGGGTGCTGGGCTCGCAGGGTTCACCGTCCACATGGGTCTGTCCCTGCTCCTCGTTCGCCTGGGCTGGCATCTCCGGCCCTGCGTCCGTTCGTCGTGCTGGCGCGACGCGCACTTCTACGCCCTCCGGGGCGATGTCCATCCGGATCCTGAATGGTCGTCGAGCGGCGCCATCCGGCCATCCGACCGCCGTCATGATGGTGATGGTCGCCGGTTGCGCGGGGTTATCCGGGTCCTGGACTTGGATGTCACGGATGAGCTCAACTTGGTGGTTGCGCTCCACCTCATTGGCCTCTATCTCTCCGAGCAGGCGGCCGATTCGGGCTCGAGATCGCGCCACCTGCTCCGCTGTCACCACGGGCGTTGGTGGGAGACTCTCGGCGTATCTCTCTACGATCCGGACCGCCAACTCGGTGTAACTTCGGTTGATGCGGTACCGACGCCTGTTTATCAGCTGCTGGAATCCCGCCTCCAGCCGGGCCAGCAATTCTTCGTCGAGGATTTCCCCCATGTCGAATGGGTCCTCATCCGGGCGCTCCCGCTGCCCACCGTCCATCCTGTCTGTTGTCGATGGCCTCGCGATTAACCAGTTCACCAACTGTCCGTAGACACCGGCCTCACCGCTGTTCACCAGCTTCCGTCGCTCGCCATCACTATCGCGCACCTCCCGATCACCGATCACCAATGTGCGACGGGTCGTCGGCTCCGTCGCGACACAGCCTCGATGTTCTTCGCGTTCGTAATTCGCCTTCACGGTAAACGATTGTTCGGCTCGACCGCTCGTGTTGCTTGCCTGATTGCGACTGACTGCTTTCGGCCGGCACGCACTCCCGCTCGTTAACTCAGGTTTTACCGGTGTGTGACGGTTCGTTGTTTTCGTCACGTCGCGCTCCCTATCGTTGATCCGCTCGCGATTCGCGTTTTCGACTTTCGATTTATCGACTCGTATCTCCGCGTCGTTCGACGGTCCGCGTCTGCTGGAGATCGGTCGATCTCCGCTCTCACACGTAACCTCGCGCACCAACGGCGTGTGACGGCTTGTTGGACTCGCCGCGTCGCGCTCTTCGCGCTGGTGGTACTCGCGGTTCGCGTTTTTCCGATGCGATACCTTGGCTCGCGCACTTGTATCGTTCGACAGCTCGTGTCTCACGGGTATCGGTTGCTTCGCGCTTGCACTCGCCGCTCCGCGCTCCCGAATATGCTCGCGGTCACGGGTCACCCGCGAATGCTGCTTCATCCTTGTCTCTTTCGTCGATCTTGTGCTCGACTCCCCGTCATTCGTGGTCTTGACGGACTCCCCGTCAGACTGGGTTTTCTCGTCTGACATTTTCGTTATTACGCAGCACTCTTTATCGCTCGCGTTGGAGATGTCGCTTTCATCTCCGTCATCCTCTTCCGCTTTGCTTACATCTCCCTTCGCCGTTATGGCCGCGAGTTTTCTCCCGCGGTCGTCACGACGTGGCTTCTCTTCTCTCTCCTTCTGACTCCCTTTGGTAATTATCTCCTTTCTGGGATAATTATCCTTATCCCTCGTATATCAGGTGACTTTCGCCTTCCCCTGGCTGTCATCGCTGTCTGGCTCCTCGACGATGTCCACTCTTCCTCTCTGCTTCATCGCGGGTGAGTCCGTCTTTCGCCAGCTGGTCGACTTTAGCTGGTCTCGGTACGTCTTCTCGGTCTCTCGGATGTCCGCACTTGGCTCGCGATGCACTTTGGCACCCGTTGTACGACACACACTTACCGCTGTGTCGCACTAACCGCTACGTGTGGTGACGTCTGTCACTATACACTCTGTGCTGTACGCACTTGTTGCTTTATCGCACTGATTGCAATTGATTGTGACCCGTGTCACGATGCACTTATGCACCCGGTGTGCTTCCCGCACTTGCTGCTTTATCGCACTGATTGCTATCGGACGTGTCCTATGTCGCGCACTACGCGTTCGGACGCTTTTCGTACGAATGGTTATACCGCCTCGGCTGTGTGTCGCCGCACGATTTCGCACTTTTCGCGCACGTTGTAATAACACGTGTCGGACTTTGATTCACGGTCGCGATAGGTTCTCTATTGGCTTTGTGTGTGCCGTATTTCACGCACACTTGTATTTGAAGAATAGTCACTACGCAATGCAGACACGGTATACGTGTCCTGTCACGGTCGCCATGTTTGAAGATATTTTTGAGTATGCGTGCTGTTCTCGCCGACCTCCTCGTGTCACCGGGATGTCGCAGCACGACGCTCAGGGAATCCTCAGCCCCGCAGGTTCTTGTTCACGTGTGTGTCGGTCCACAGTTGCGTAGCTCGCGTACCTCGCACCTCTATCACTGTAGCCGGACACGGCCGTTGGAGAGTGTGGGAGTCGCGTAATCACTTCCAAAATCACGGTCGCCACTCGGTTTGACCTATAACTACCGAGAAGGTGTGCTCGAGATATAATCTCTAATATAAGATAGGGTAATTTCTCCCCTCTGTTGCAGGTGTGTATCCCCGATGGACCATCACCGTCGCTGCTGCTTCCCCGGATCCTCGCTTCACCGCATACCAGGTAGCTGCTCACTGATGCCGGGTCCCCTGGATCCTCGCGTCACCGCATACCAAGTTACCGCTCGCATATATATTATTAACGATAATTAAATATCCGCTTTGTGTTATAGGTAGATGCCCCCATGGACCATCACCGTCGCTGCGCTCTCCGTATCGGATATCCGCTGGCCTCGATTATTAACAATACTAATTTATTTTCTTCTGTTTCAGGTTCCTGCCCAGGATGGATCGTCGCCGATGATGAACTTCCCCGGAGTCTCGCTTCACCAAGGAGTCAATGGACAACGTTGTAGCACCGCCGTGGGACAAGGTGAGTAGAAGGTATGTTAAATTAATCTTGAGACACGACTTTCACTAAAGACAGATTATTTATTATAAATCGTTGAAAGGGTATAGCAGGATAAGGGGGGAGCTAGCGGCCCCCAAACAAAATTAATTCGGATTAGGGGCAACTTGAAGGTATCATTGAAAACATTATCTGTGGAGAATTCCATATCTCTATCTCGCCCCATTGCCGGAATATCATAAAATATGTATTTCTCACATTTTATTTTTTTTCTCCGCCGCTATTATAGATATCGAGATGAGCTTTGTCTCATCTCATAAATCATTTAAAGCACTATCAAACACGTTTTTCTTTAGAATTTTTCACGCTAAAACTCGACTTGCAGAATTGTTTAAAATATTTAAGCATTTCTTTCGCACGCTCCTTAAGAGGTGAAACCTTGGAAAAAATTTATAATGTATGTTACATAAAAGACTATCTTCCCAATTTTTTTCAAATTTTTTCAAACACGGCGCCATATTATAAAAAATTGGAATTTATTTTTTTTATTGTTCTGTAATAATAAAGTAAAATCAATAAATACAGGGTGTTTCAGGACTTCTGCACCAAACTCTGAGGAACGATAGGTCTCGCAGAAAGGATCATTTTTTGTCAAGCAACCCATGTTCTCTGACGCGTCGTTTAGGCGCTACGCGACCGCGCAGACAGGTCTTATTAGATGGCATGTATTACAATTATAAGATAAATTTATTTATTTATTCTTTAAGGGGATCCTGAACCGAAGGCCGAACTCCGACGCTGTTTTACCGACAAAATTACCGACAAACTCTATATCTGGCCTTATAATAGACAAGGATAGCACCTATATTTCACGCGTACATACGCACGACACACATCCGACACACGTACTCATCCTATGCTTTTATTAGACTTGCAATCTTGATTTCAAGGGTTCAATAATGTTGTGTCGTGTTTTGTGATCCAGGGAAACTTGTTTTCACGTTCGTACAAACGGTATATCTTTTATATGAAGCACATCTTGTGATGAATTGACAGGTCGTCTGCCAACTGGAGACGCCATATTGAGGTAAATGTAGATAAGGAAATCTGTACTTTCGTAACTTTTTCTCGTTTTCCATATAAAATGAGATTTTCCCTGAGTCATTGATGTATGTACTGCAATCCTGGAGAAGCATTTTCAATTCTGTCAAGTTAACGCGACGCTGTATGAGTAGAGACTTTTGTCGGTAAAACAGACGGGTTCAGGATCCCCTTAAGTACACTTGTAGACAGTTTACAGAAAATGTTCAAAGTGTCTATACTGTCTATCCTGAACCTGATTGCATTCTGCGCTACAGAATGCAATACCAATGCAACGAAGATAGCAGCAAGAGGCCAACTGTAACGCAGAATGCAATCAGGTTCACGGTAGACACTTTAAACATATTCCGTAAACAATATTAAAGACTAAAGTTATTCGATGTAGCATAATATTATTTTATTGTGTGATACACATATTATCCCCTCCTTCCCTTTAGTTAAATCAATTTTTACCTCCAACTCTTGAAAACTGTGCGTCGACTAGATTTGTCAGACTTAAAAACACAGCCCCTGTTGGAATAGCGAAACAATTCAACTTATGATGTTAAAGAAATTATTGCGAAAAATATTACCCCAGCCATGGTTTGAACCTGGAACCTCTCGTTCTCCGTGCAGGCGTCGTCCCAATTCCAACTTTTCCAACAGGGGCTGTGTTTTTAAGTCTGACAAATCTAGTCGGCGCACAGTTTTCAAAAGTTGGAGGTCAAAATTGATTTAACTAAAGGGAAGGAGGGGATAATATGTGTATCACACAATAAAATAATATTATGTTATTAAGATCCAAGCTTGGACCGTTATGGCGATTATTCTAATTTAATATTCCGTAAACTGTCTGCAATTGAAAAAATAAATAAATAGAATTCATCTTATAATTGTAATACATGCCACCTAAGACCTGTCTTTGCGGTCGCGTAGCTCCTAAACGACGCGTCAGAGGACATGGGTTTCTTGACAAAAAATGATCCATTCTGCGAGACCTATCGTTCCTCAGAGTTTGGTGCAGAGGCTCTAAAACACCCTGTATATTGCGTCATATTCGTTACAGCACGGCGTCATAAATGGTTTCCCACCTGAAGATTGTCACGTCCGAGTTCGACGTGACAATCTTCAGGTGGGAAGCCATTTATGACGCCGTGCTGTTAACGAATATGACGCAATACATTTATTGATTTTACTTTATTATTACAGAACAATAGAAAAAAATAAATTCCAATTTTTTTAAATATGGCGCCGTTTGAAAAATTCTGAAAAAAATTGGGAAGATAGTCTTTTATGTAACATACATTATAAATTTTTTCCAAGATTTCACCTCTTAAGGAGCGTGCGAAAAAAATTCTTAAATATTTTAAACGATTCTGCAAATCGAGTTTTAGCGTGAAAAATTCTAAAGAAAAACGTGTTTGATAGTGCTTTAAATGATTTACGATATGAGACAAAGCTCATCTCGATATCTATAATAGCGGCGGAGAAAAGAAATAAAATGTGAGAAATACGTATTTTATGATATTCCGGCAATGGGGCGAGATAGAGATATGGAATTCTCTACAGATAATGTTTTCAATGATACCTTCAAGTTGCCCCTAATCCAAATTAATTTTGTTTGGGGGCCGCTAGCTCCCCTCTTATCCTGCTATACCCTTTGTATTAATTACAATGTTTCACTTCACGCACGCATGTGTCGTATTACAGATGGTGGCTATTCACCGCTCGCTATTGTTAAACGAGAAATTTAACGCGCAATCACGCGGGAGTTACCGGTTGTTATATACAGTGCGTAGAACGTCCGCACGCTACGACTGTATCCGATAGACTGCCAAGAGCAACGTTGCTCGCTGTGGCTCCCTACCACTCAAGCTATCCCCACTCATGGGTTGTTATTCTCAATTTCGCGATCACGCCACGCTGACGTCATCCGTTTTTGCATGTTTTCGCACATGCCGACACGCTGTTTTCGCATGGTAGACGTGTGTGTGCCCCGTAACTCCTATCGTGGGGCCCCTACATGGAAATTTCCGCTACAGGTACATTATGTGGGGACTCCCCAGACGGCACCGCTGCACCAGGTTTCCGTTTTTTAGAATTTTGGCCGGAGGTTGACGCCGACCTGTGCGCACCCTCTCGGGGATGCCCTTTAGTCCGCTGGCAGTCGACTTTCCTGGAGAAGATGCCCTTGGACGATTCTGGTCACCGGATATTGACGCCGACCTATGCGCACCCTCTCTGGGATGCCCCTCGACAGTCTGGCACCCGACTTCCAAGCGGAAACTGGCTGGGTCTATTTCTAGACCTCCGATTTTGACGCCGACCCCCTAGGCCCGTGTCCTAGGTCCTCAAGAGGACGTCCCCGCAGTCAGTTCTCGGAGATGACCCCTACGTAGCTACTTAGCGAACGCGTTATCGTACTTTGACGCCGACCCGACTAGGACGTGTACCAGGTCCCTCGCAACGCGTCTCCATCATCGAATTTCCGATATCGGTTCTACTTTTAGAACGCGTGACCGGACATTGTCGCCAACCTACTATACGCGTATACCAGGTCTCAACGATCACGCTACAAGTCTCAGTTCTCGGAGAAAACGCCTGCATAGCTACTTAGCGAACGCGTTGTCGGACTTCGACGCCGACCCGATTGGGACGTGTACCAGGTCCCCCGCAACGCGCCTGCACTATCGCACTTTCGATATCAGCTCGAGATTCAGAACGCGCTATCGTACCTTGTCGCTGACCCACTAGGCGTACGTACCAGGTCTAGAAAAGCGCGTTTCAACCATCTGTTCTCGGAGAAAACATCTAGGTTGCTATCTAGCGAACGCGTTGTCGCACGCTGACGCCGATTTGTCTGACGTGTGTCCCAGGTCCTCGTCGTTGACCTCGCGTGAGTCTTATCCTGGAGATTGTGTGTGGCTCATGCCTGTTCGCACGAATTCGTCGCCCGTTTCTCGCGCGTTAAAATAAACATAAACAATTATCACTGCTGGCGTGAGCCGAAACAAATCAACTAAAATAAATCGGGCGTAGTAACAAACAAAATAGTGCATATACCGTGGCTCGGTAATTAACGAAAGAAAATTTGCGTAATACTGCTAATGAAAGAAAGGAACAACATAAACGAAAAATCACTGCCTTCGGCTATTATAATAAAAAATCAAAATTGTCTTCGCCGTTTCCGGCTTCACACGGTCACACCGCATCCGCTTATCCGGTCCCGTCCTGGCCGCGTGGCTCATCTATATCGGACACTCCTTCGCTGTCCGGGCTTTGAAAATCGTCGGACGGCTGGTCAATCTCGCCGCCCGGGATTGGCACCCAGACTACCGGTACCTCCACCGCCCCCTCTGGAACCGCTGGCACCGCGTTCGCCTCGTCGCGCCGCTCCGGAGTTGGCGCCACGCTGCTGGGTATCAGGGGCATGTCGGGCAACCCCTCGCCCGTCGTCGTCGGTCGCCCGCTGCTCCTCGCCGCCGCCGCAGTCGGGATCGTCACGCGCTCCAGCACCACGCGCGGAGAACCCCTCAAACGCACAAGCGCTCGGGGAGCGTGCGGCTGCAAGGTCACGCGTGATACGACTCATTCATCAATATCTCCGAAAATGTAGAAAATTCGTGAAACACGGTCGCCACTCGATTTTACCCGTTAAATCGAGAAAGGTAAGTATACAACTAACCGTATCTGTCGACTAATTCCCCTCTTTCTTTGTTTCAGGTGCTCCGGACTGCTGCTGCTGCTGGCCGCTCTCACTCGTCGTCGCTGGATCTTCAACGTGGAAGCCGCTTCTACCAACGGTGGATGGACCTCGCTCGCATCGGATGGACCCACGGGATCGTCGCAGAATCTCAGGTAAGTATCGTATAACGTATGCTTGTATCGCAAGCTAAGTGCATTTACTCGCACTGAATTTTCTTTATCTCGCAGGAATATCGCATCTACGAAGTATCTCCCGCTTGGAAAGTGACTCAGGATCGGTCACAGAATATCGTCGAATGAATTTGTACACTCAGGATATCACTTTTAATAACATTGCATTTATTCATGTATATTTGAATAAACAGTCATTACATTTCGATTCACAGTGATTTTCCTATCACCCGCGTTGTCGCGTCGTGATCGTTAGTTACAGTTCGCTCGTGGCGCATAAAATCGCGTTAACTCGGAATAAATCGTCCAACTATCCGCAACACGGGTATCATCGGTTGTCACGAGAATACTCAGTATCCTCCCGTATGACTGTCCTTGGTTTCGTACACGGATGTCGAAATCGGAAAATTTCACAAGTGTCGCTCGCACACACGTTTGGCGAATAATTGTCGGATATCGCACGGTATGTCGGATCCGCGGTTGTATCGAGAGTCGTGTCATATACGATGAACGCTCTCCCGTCAGTCACTTATACTCGCTTCGCGTATATCTCGCACAATTTCGTAACGTCGCGAAATACTAAGATGTTCGCGGTTGTCCGGATATCGCTCCGTACGCGGGATCACCGGTTGTTACGAGAGCTATAACGGATACGTGTTGTCGGTACCAGCTCTCCCGATAGACTCCCTTATTGTAACGCACATATCGCGCACAAATTTTATAAGTGTCGGAAACGTTACATGTTTCGCGACACATCGGATATCGCTCCGTTCGCGGGTCTCCCCGGTGGTTGTGAGAATACGTGTTGACGGCTTTACATCTCCCGGCGGACTAACCAGGATCGATAATTCGCAACGGCGTACGTCCCCTCCTGGGCGGTACCCCCACTCTTGTTATTCACATCGGACCATCGGCGATCACGTGATCGTCGTATGACGGTATACGCGTACCTGACAAACAACTTTTCGTAAACACGCAGGAATGCGATGGAATTATCGCTCGCTGAAAATTAAATACGAAGATATACATTTTCGTAAATTTGTCTCGTTTTCAGAGATATACGCCTTGGCGTATATTTCTTTACAAAATATGACAGATCTCGCTCGCCTTTGCCTAACCCGATGATGGCTACTCCCCGGATATGCCAAAACTGATGTTTTACAGGTGGAGTCGCATGTGCTGGGAACTCCGAATATATACATCGGATTCGGACGGGACTTCGATGTTAACGTTATTCGGCAGCTCTTAATTCCCCTCGGGATGATTTTATTAACGTTGCACTCGTGTGCCAGGTTTTTTCGGGCACACTGAACGGATCAAAGCGGGATCGCGATATTAGCGTTATTTGACATTTTCTAATGACCTTGGCAATAATTTTATTAACATTATACATGTGTGCCAGGTTTTTCGGACGCATCGATCAAATCGAAGCGGGATCGCGATATTGGGACTCGCAATGGGCTCGAAAAGGCGTCCCTGGTGGTCCTTTCCCCGTAGATGGTCCTGGAGTCGAACTTCCGGCACATTCGTCGGAAGTCGACGGGAGTTGGTGCGCTGCACTCCTGGTGACCCATAGAGATGTGCGCCCACGGTTGTTCCAGAGGAAGGTGTCCGTAGTGGGTGTTTCCGGCACCCAGGTCGGATCAGGACGAAAGTCGCTAGTTATGCTATTTAAGACCTCCGCAGACCATTCCCGATGGCCATTTGGTCATACAAGGTGTGTGCCAGGATTTTCCGGCACATGGTTCAAAATCATAATTAATCATTAATTATGCCTTAATTAGCATCTCAATAACACGTTGCTGACGTTAGTTTACCTGAACCATGCATGTTCCGTGATTTTCTAGCACATGCCTGAAAGTTGATCGTAATTGCGATTGCTATATTCGCTGACGTCCTATAGTAGGGGAGCCCAGATAGCTAAATGGGGATTTACTCGAGCGTCGTAGAAACCTATTGGATTTTGAAGATTAGATGGTAGAAAGAAAAAAAGGTTATATAATGTACACCCTTTCACCGGTGGGGAAAGCGTCTACAGGTTTTCAAAAATGTAAAAAAAAATAGTCACATGAAAATACTCGAGCGCGTCAGATATTGATAGTGTATATGCCCCACGTGTCTCTGATATTGGAGGTATGTTAATCTGCCGGTTTGCATGGTGAGGGTGGCTGTACGGAAGGGTTGAAAACGGGAAAAAAAAATTTATTCGAGCGCGTCAGATATTCAGAGGGGATGTTAAGTGAACCCGAAAGAAGCTCCCATTCAAAAGACTGACGATTCGGACATGACGCAAGCTCATGGCGGCTTCTTGATAATGCAAAAAAAAATCGCCATTTTGAAATACTCGAGCGCGTCAGATTATTATACAGGTGATTCAACTTGATGTTCTAGTCGTGCTGACCCATAATCTGACGATTATTTGGAGGGATTTTCTTAATCTGACGAATTGAAAAAAAAAATTTTTTTTTTTTTTTATAATTAATAACATGAAACTGAATTTATAGTATTAAAAAATAGTTCTTTTAAGTATTTTATAACAATTTTAACACAATTTTTTTATATAAAATATATTTTGTTTCTTAAAAATAATAATTTTTTTTATTCTAAAAATTATATTAAATAACATTAAAAAAAGAAAGGGAATAACATTAAAAAGTGAAAGGGAAATAGAGGCGCGGAGTGGGGAATACATGCTTCACTGCAGCTGCACGCACTAAACTTTTCTGACGATTTGTGCTACTTCGGCTTGTGGAAATCGGCAGATTATATTTTTTCCGTTATTCTTGAATTATTTCCTTCAAAATAAAAAAAAATTCGACCGCGCTCGAGAATGTCACGGTGACGTTTTTTTTTTGCAAGTTTGTGACCCTCCCACTCCCTTACGTCACGCTCAAATCGTCAGATTATTGAAATGCACACTTTTCAGCATGTTATTAACCCACCTTACCTTAATCTGACGCGCTCGAGTATTTCTAACGATCGATTTTTTTTTACTATTCTGATCGGCTGCCCTAGACGCGCGATCCTATATTAAGAGCTTATATATAGTGGAGGTACTCAACAGGGTGCAAGGTATCCCCCTATATGTTAATCTGTCGCGCTCGAGTAAATCCCAAAATCCCCTATTGGGCTCCCCTACTACTAGTGACGCTCATGAGTCGCCTCGCGGCGATATGTAACGCGAAATCCCTATGTGACGTGACCTTCACGCACGACGCCTTTGCTCCGCTGCAACACGTTCGGACGCGCGTAATTGTTCACGCTGACGCGCTATAACTCTGAATCGCGGGGTTATCCCCTTATCCTATTGTATCGCGTCGTTAGAAAGCCTCTTATCAACGTTCGGATCGAATCGACTTACATACGTGATCGAAAATCAGAATGAAAGGAAAAGGGAACATAAATAATCTTCACTTGCCATGAGTGGCCTTTAATAACACACGCAAAATAAACTGAGTTATTGTAACATAATTTTATCCCAGCCTTAGTAAAATAAAAACATAAATATATCAATGTGCCAAAACGGGCACTTATAAATCACTCGTGAAGGTGATAAATGAACAAAATAAATTAAAATAACGAAATTTACGCTATCTAAGGCGGGAAAGATACTAGTGTATGTGTGAGCGCGCTTGCTCACACACGGTGTTTGGACGCTGCTTGCGCCCAGCCCGTCAGGTCGGCCCTACCGTCGTCTCCTCCGGTCGCCGATTCTGACAGCTTCGTCCGCGATGCTGCCTCCGGCTGCACTGTCTGCCAGTTCGATAATCATTGGCCCGATTATTCGCTTTACAATTGCTGGGCCGAGATAACGGTGACCCAATTTAGCCGAGGACCCTCCAGCTTTATTACTCAATTTTTTATTTGGATAATAAACTTCACCGATATTTAAATCAAACCGTTTTGTTCGGTCACAATTAACCTTGGCAAGACGTTTGTCAGAATATGACCAACTGATTTTCAACCTGATGCCGTAATTCGTCGAATTTACTTAATTTTTTAACCCAATGTTCGACCAGGTCATCCGTTACCTCCTCACTACCATCAACGAAACATCTCCGTTGGTTTATGTTTGCCTTTCGCGCGTAATTCAAGTAAAACGGCGTGACTCTACTGCCGGCATGTGGTACCGTATTGTATGCGAGTTGGAGTTTTGACAAATCTTTATCCCATTCGTTTTGACTATCTTTTATAAACGCGGCAATCATTGGTTTTATCATCCTATTGATGCGTTCTACCGAATTTGCTTGAGGGTGCGCCAGTGGGGTAGTGATGCGATTTATTTTCTTGTTAGAAATGCTTTAACGTCTTTGTTTACGTATTCCGTACCGTTATCTGTGATAATTGACTCGGGGATAAATCCCCATTTGTCGAATACCGTCTCCAAGGTTCTAATGACATTTTTACCGGTTTTCCTACGTACTGGGAACAGTTCGACAAATTTCGTATAGAAATCCTCCACGACAATTATGTATACATTGCCCTTCTTCGAACGAGTAAACGGCCCTACCGTATCGATCGACAATTGCGCCCACGGTGAGAATAGAGGTCTTGTCATCAAAGGTCCTTTCAATGGCCTCTGATTAAACTTGACCTTCATACACACGTCGCAGTCCTTGACAAGGATTTTACGTCCTGCGACATTCCTGGCCAGTAATAGTTTTGTCGTATTCGATCGTATGTGCTATCTCTACCTAAGAACCGGCGGATGTCTTGCATTTTGCGGACGTTCCCACCGAGTAATTGCTCGTACTTTTTCGGGGTCGGTGCGGAGCCCCTCGCGGTCGACTACGTGCCCGAGGTACCGTAAGCGGTCAACGCAAAACCGGCATTTTTCCGGGTTTAATTTTAGATTCGCGGCGCGGAGTCGTCGGAATACTTCACGTAATATCTGGATGTGTTGTTCGAACGTTTCGCTAATAATAATTATGTCGTCAAGATCGACGAATACGTGGGGCTCGAGTTCCGGCCCGAGAACGGTGTCTAATAGTCGCTGGAACGTCGTGGGGGCGGAGTGGAGTCCGAACGGCATAACTTTAAATTGAAATAACCCCTTCCCATGTACGGTTGTAACCGGGCACGTAGGATCACGCGTGATACGACTCATTCATCTAACTACCGAATTTCATCAAAGTTCGTGTAGCACGGTCGCCACTCGATTTTATCCGTTAAACCGAGAAAGGTAAGTATACTACTAACAGTATCTGTCGACTAATTCCCCTTTTTCTTTGTTTCAGGTGTTCCGGACTGCTGCTGCTGGCCGCTCTGCGTCTCGTCTCACGGATGGACCTCCTTCGTAGAAGCCGCTTACTACCAACGATGCTCAGGACCTCTGTATCGTCACGGATGTCACACCATCAGGATCGTCGCAGAATCGCAGGTAAGTATCGTATATCGTATGCTTATATCGCAAGCAATGTGCATTTACTCGCACTTAATTTTTTGTAGGAACGGTGATTTCGCATGAATCTTCCGCTTAGAGGGTGACTCAGGACAGGTCACAGGATATCGTCGAATGATTTCTGACACTCAGGATATCACTTTTGTATAACAATGTATTTATTCAATATTTGAGAATAAATAGTCATTACAGTTCGATCAACGATGATTTACAGTCACTCGTGGTGTATCACCGTTATCGTATATCACAGTTCGCGTGTCGCGTGTAAAATTGACAATTTCCGAATAAATACGAATTTCCGTCCGCAACATGGGTATCACCGGTTGTCGTGAGAGTACAGCGTATTCTCCCGTATGATTGTCCGTTGTTTCGTACACGGATGTGAAATATCGTTATATTCACACAAGTCGCACGCACTATCACCGCTTTCGTGATATATCCGGATATCGCTCCGTACGCGGGTCGCGTCGGTTGTTTCGAGAACGTTCGCTTGTCGCAATCTCTATAACGTGTTAACGCGACGCGCTCTCCCGACAGACTAACCATCGATATGCGTATATATCGCACTATCTTCACTTTTCGCAGAATATTTAATATTCGCGTTATATCGGATATCGCTCCGTACGCGGGTCTCCCCGGTTGTTACGAGAACTTCGTTACGTGTCAAAGATGCTGTCTCTACGAGCTCTCCCGGCGGACTAACCTCGAGCGGTCGCTCGCTACGACGCACGTACCGTCGCAGAGGATTACCCCCACTCTTGTTTGTCACGGGTGATGACGTCATATCGCCTGATCGTTACTACGCAGTAGACAAATAAGTCCGACAAACACGCAGGAATGTCTCGGGACTTTCTATCGTGTTTCGCGCTTATAAGAACTTTCTCACAGCAACGTTATAAATATGCTTTACCTGAAATATTCCCTCGAAATGTATGAATTTCAGGATTTCGTGATTTTATGACGCAAAACGTTTTCTCGAATACGTACGGCGATCGCGTTTCACGTGCGCGATCGTTATAAGCTGATATTAACGAATATTACGCGTTTTCGCGTCAGAGATGCTCATGCAACTATCTCGCTGCATAACAATGATAGAGAGATAGGATCTTGATATTCGCGTTATCTAACGTTCCGCGAACACTCCTGTATAACTTTTTTCATCGCGCGACTCGCATGCATGGATCTCCTTGCATGACGGTCGGATCGCTACGGGACCCCTATGTACGTGTTAGTGGGCATCTCATAAACCCTCCTATAACGCTCGTTTCGCGATATTACGCTCATGCAATGATCTCGTTGCATGACGATCGGATTTGAACGGGACCTTGATGGTAGTGCTTATCGGCCTCTCACGAACCCCTCCATGTCGGCCATTTTGTGACATAAGGCCCATGCAGCTAACTTGTTGCATGGTCGGTGGATTTCAACGAAACTATGTTTTTCAGGTTCGTCAGTGCTCAATTAACACGAATCCATCGTTATTTTTCCCCAAAGTTGTCCGAGCACGAATCTCCTTGCATGGATATCGGACCTCGACGGGAACCATATTGCCGCGTTCACCGACACCTATTTAGCCGATCTGAGTCGTTTCCCCCAGGAGAAAATGTCCTTGCATAGCTTTTGTTGCATGCTCATCGTATCGAGCTGAAAACACGTGAGGCGTGTCTCTTATGGCCCATTATGGCCCTCACTGTCATTCTCTCCCGCGGTTAACGCTCATGCACCTATCTTGTTGCATGGGAGTGCTTCAGTGACGGAAATCGCATTTCCGGGTCTAACCGGCATTGACTAGTACGTTCACGTCACTAGCTGTCGCGAAAATGTCTTACGACCCGATTTACTTGCACGCGGTGCCGCTTTCATGGTACCGCGACTCTAATCACGGATCTGCAAACGCTTTCGCGCGATAACGCTGAATCACGGGTTTTTCCCCTATAACGCGAGAGGAAAAACAAAAGAAACTTTTATTTAATAAACAAAATCTATCGGATCCCTATGTTTCGCCGTGGGCGTTCACCAATAACACGATCTCGTTATTGACTCATGGTATTCTTACCGATAGAGCACAAAAGAAAATAATAAGAAAATACTTAAAGCGCCATCTATGGCGTACGCTGGTGATAAATCTTATATTTAACGCAGAGACCTCTATGGTCGATCAGTCGGTTACCTATATCTATTTATGTTTTATCCAAAACTTACTGACTAGCTGAATATTAATAGTATTTTGTACCGCAAACTTATAATACGAACGAGAGAACGCGAACAAAGGGAAAACAAAATGGAAACTAGTAATACGCGAGATAATCCCGATGCATAGGGAAAACAAAAAATAAAAGATAATTATCGCCACTTATGGCTCGCATCGGCGCACGTCTGATACATTGATCGCACGCGGGATCAGCCTTGGTCCTTGACCACATACGTCGAGCTTCTCGTTACCGACGATCGTCGGGCCGGTAGTCCGCGGTATCTCGCCGCTGGTTGTCGCCTCTGGCTCCGCTATCGGCGTCTCGACCACCGTCTCCGTGATACGCGTCTCCGAAGCAGCCTCCGGCTGCACGGTAAACGCGGTGATCGGCCGACTGGACGGAGTGAGGGGAACTTGCCAGTATCCATTTTTCAGGTCGAGCGTCGTGAGATATTTTGCCCCGCGTAACTTGTCGAGAGTTGCGTTAATCTGGGAGAGGGGGTAAGCATCCAGATCGGTCGCGTCGTTAACGGCACGGAAATCAATACAAAAACGATGCCCCCCGTCTTTCTTTCCGACCACGACAACAGGGGAGCTCCAGGCGCTGTGTGATCGCTCGATTATCTCCTCGCGCTCCATCTTCTCGACCTCGGTGTCGATGACGGCTTGCATGGCCGGATTCCGCGGACGGTATCGTTGCCTGATCGGCCGTACGTTATTCTTCACCCGAAT
This sequence comes from Leptothorax acervorum, assembly GCA_035220615.1. Taxonomy (NCBI): domain Eukaryota; kingdom Metazoa; phylum Arthropoda; class Insecta; order Hymenoptera; family Formicidae; genus Leptothorax; species Leptothorax acervorum. The sequence goes on along the minus strand of JASTWQ010000355.1, from coordinate 122,320 downwards.
GTGGTGCTCCGCGCGGTCAGTGGAGCCGGTGACTAAATTAAATAACGGCAGCTCTTCCCGCAGGAATTGCTGTAGCCGCTTTTCCTCCTCGGGCGTACGCGGGACTATCCCTTCGGTCGTTGCGGTGGCCGGTGTTTGATCGAGTGTTTCCGTGGGTTTCACAACCGGTATCGCGCGGCCTAGCTTTGCCAAAAAATCTACCCCGAAAAGGAGCGCGCTTTTTAAGTTGGGCATTATTCTGAACGAGTGCCATATTGTCCGTCCATCGGCGTGAACTGGTAAGCGGACGCGCCCTGGCAGTTTGATATGCCGTCCGTTGGCCAACTGGACCTCCCCTTCCTCCGGTGTTACCGGGAAACCGAGAGTGTGTGCGAGCCGGGCGGTATGCTCGTTCGAGAAGGACTCCTCTGACCCGGTATCTAACAGGGCGTCGAGCGGGCGGTCGTTCACGCGGATTGTTAGGTGCGGCCGGGGCGTAAATCTTACTGCGAGGACCGGGGGGCGGCCGGTTTTTCCGCGGTCCCGGTTCCGTTTCCCGGCGGCGGGTGGCAGTCCTTCGTAAGGACGCCGTCCTTGCCACATTGCGAGCAGAATTTCTGGGCGGGGCGACGGCAATCGAAACGCGTGTGTCCGCGCTGTTTACACCTCCAACAACACTCATTTCGATTATACGCGGCGGCGGTGACCGGCGGGTCAGTGATCTTAACGGGGCTCGCTTCTTGCGATTAGATTGGAGTCTCTCAAATTTGCCCGCGCGTTGTTGGAGATTCCGAGGGTTGCGCACGTCGCTCCGCCAGATACGATTCTGGTAGTCGGGATGGAGATTCTCGTAAAGTTGCTCGACTTGTTCCTCGGGAGAATATCCACCCGCCCGACGCATAAGAGTTAACATATGTGTCGCGTACTTGACATACGGTTCCCCTTCCTTCTGCACTCGGTCGCGGATTTACCAATTGGAGCCGGTAACGGCGCGGTAAGAACGTGTCTTTAAAATCGGTGATAAAATCTGCCCAGCTATTCCAATTTTCGCGATTATTCCGGCACCATAAAAGCGCGTCCCCCCTGAGTAACTCTGGTAATCCTCGTAGCCAATGCGCGTCGGAAAATTCATAAGCGGCCCGTAATTCGTCGATGCGTTCTAGGAATGCCCACGGGTCTTTACCGTCGAAATGTAAGCCCCATTTACGCATTTGATTCATAATCTGGGTCGAGGCGGGGGCGCTTTCTACCGGGGGCTCGACTTCTGTCGGAGTTGCTGGCGTTACGGCGATCGCGGGCGCGGGCCCGAGGAGGTCTTCGGTCGGCGCGTTTGTCGCAAACATCTCGGGGTGCTCGTCAAAATACTAGCGTAACCGTTGTCGGAGAACGTCGATGCTGCGTCTCCTCGTTCAATTCGCCGTTGCGCGGTAGTCGGTAGTATTCCTGGAACAGCTCGAAAGCTTGACGGAGATCTCTCTCGGTGTTCCGGACGGAGACCTCTGTAGATCGTTGTTCAGATATCCATATTTCTGCAGATATCGGGTCGCCGCCTCGGTCTCGTTGGACTCGCAATTCGCCGCGGCGACGACGGTGATCGCGCACAGAGCGACGCGCGCGAGCGACATCGCCGAGAAGGGGGTGGAGACGAGAAGCGACGCGCGTCACGGCCGGAGCGCGATTGACGGAGGTATGGGTATCAACGAGCGTCGTGACGCGAGGTAGGGGGAGATTTTTAGGACAAGAATCGCTATTGCGTCTCAGGAAAATCGACGTCCGGGAGATGAGTCTATCTCGCGGACAGGAAATCGGCGTCGGAGGGGAATGAGTGTATTTTTTCGCAATCGACGTCCGAGGGATGACTCTATTTTCGCGGTCAAAAAATCGACGTCCGGGGGATGACCTTATCTATGATTCACGTTTCCGTTCGAGATAAATAATTTTCTCCAACAAAGAGAAAAGGGGGTAAGGGTACTGCGTTTTTCCGTTTCGAAGGAAAGAAACGTCCGGAGACGAGATCTATTTTCGCGCTTTTACCGCAGATATCGTCGTTCGCGCGGTATATAAGAGCTACGCGTTCGCGAGTCTTCGTCAAAGTTTCAAGTCGACGATGGAACAGTTGAGGGATCTAGTGATGGCGATCCACGCGTTAAGAGTTAACGCGGAGGGCGCGTCGAGTCAGGCGAGGGACATGGCTAAGAGCGCCGACGAATTGTATCGAGCTGTGGAGAACATCACGAGTAATACACCGACGTCACTGAGAGTCAAGTTTTTCCTCGACGAGAGGAAGAAAATTTTTCAAAGGGTGTAAGTACTTGTTTTTCGCGTTTCTCTCTCTCTCTCTCGATCGCGCAATCAATCTCGCGTTTTCTTTCTTTCAGATACAGCGCTATAAAATTAGTGAAGGATCTGCGAAAGGAACTGCTCGAAGGAGCGCTCACCGAGCTGCAGACTCTCGAGCGAGAGTCGCGCAGGGTCAGCGCTCTCTTCGGCGACGCGGGTCCTCGCGATTCCTCGGGGTTGAGAACGACGACGCGGGACCTTCGCGAAGCGACGACGACGACACCGCCAGTACCGAGAAGCGAACTAGAGATGACGACGACGACAACAACGCCGGTACCGAGAAGCGGGTTAGGCGCGACGACACCGCTGCCAAGCCGATCGTAACATTGGATTAAACGTACATAATTTTGCGTATTAGTAGATCTGTGTATCAATTTCAATTTCAATTTACATATTAAAAATAATAATATCGCAATTGTACATAATCTGTGTATTAGTAGATCTGTGTATTAGTAGATCTGTGTATCAATCTTAATTACAATTTACATGTTAAAAATAATAATATTGCAATCGTTTATCTATTTCTCGACTCCCTCCTTCCCTCCCTGTATGCATATTAGTCACGCTCGCGATATCGCGTGGCGTCGTTCGCGCACCGAGATGAAATAAATCCCCGATATATCGTTGTCACTGCGCCGTGTATTCTTACTCGGCTGTAGCTAATAATTATAAATAGATATAAATATAAATAATAATAAATGCAAATAAATAATAAGTATAAATAAATAATGAGTATAAAGAAACGTAAATAATAAATATAAATAAATAATAATAAATAATGAATATAAATATAAATAAACAATAAATAATATACAATAAGTATAAATAAATAAAACAATCAAGCGCGCGACGTATTCTCGTGTTCCTCGTCGCACCGCGTACCCTCTCTTTTCTCTCGCGTACGTCACGCGCGTCTTATCGCTATTACCGCTCTCTTCGTCGCACCGCGTACCCTCTCTCTCGCGTACGTTGCGCTCGTCTTATCGTTTCCTCTCGCGGAATCGCGTCTCGCATAGTATAAATGTATATAAATATTCTTACGACGCGAAGTAATGAATGAATAAGCGTAGCGTGAGTATAGAAAAGCGCGCGTTATATCGCACTCTCTCCTCGTCGTACCGCGAACCCTCTCTTTTGCGTCTTATCGTACCGTTCTCGCCGTAAAAATGGCGTGTGGACAAATGAACGAACAGGCATATCGCGAGATATATATTTTATTCATATATAATTCATACAGAATATGGGATATATATTTTATTCGTACATAATTCATACAGAATATGGAATATATATTTTATATATGATGCAACGTTACACGTCGTCGAGACGCGCTTGTCGTTCCCTCCACCAGTCGTGCATCTTGCAAACGTTCTCCATGGTGCAGCTCCTCTCGTGTCGTCCGCAGCGGAAGGCTCGAGTAGCGTCGAAAGTCTCCAGACGACCGATGCTCTCGATATCGGCGTCCATCGACTCGATCGTAGCCTCAACGTCCCCGAGAATCTCCCTCAGCTTAACTTACTCGGTGTTATCGAAAAGACAACCCCAAGCGATCTATAGTAACTTCGTTTTCAGGCATGTAAACACACTGCGTGATACTAGAGCTCCGAATGACGCTCTAAGCCTTCCTTTGTGCCACACTGAGTTTTATAAGCGATCCTTTTGTTGCTCCGCTGCAGAGTTCTGGAATAATCTTCCCACAGACATCCGTAATGCGACATCAATTGGTGTTTTCAAGGCCAAACTATTTGAATTTTTTCTCACAATTAGCGTGTACAAATTAGTCTAAGCTATTATGTTTATTCACATCATTTTATTTTATTTTATTTTATATTCTCTTTTTGTAAAATGTTTATTCTGTTTTTGTTAAGTCTTTCATAGTGTATACGACTTCTTCCGTGTAATTTTGTACCGACGCTTTAGGGGACGCAGTCCCAGAGCGTCCAATAAATAACGATTCTGATTCTGGTTCTGATTCAGCCATCTCTCCTTCTCCGAGCCTTTCACGTACACGACCATCGAATCGTCTCGCTTCAGCCCGTTCTCGATCGCCTTTCCACGTTTATACTCCACGTCTCCGTCCTCCCATATCAAGCTGTGATGATTCGTCGTCAGTCAGCACGCCCGCGACTCTTCCGCCCTCGTCAACAGATCCCATTCTAGCGGGGGGCAAAACACGTGATGACTCAGCTCTTTTCCATTTTTAAGCACGGCCACCTCTTTGACGAAGATCGGTGCGCCGGCCATGAATGGGGGAGCGCGCGCTCTTCCTCGTTTCAACAGTCCAACCTCTCCTCTCCGCGCGGCATTCGCGCGCGGCACGCGCTGCAATCCTTGATGAGCGGCGGTGGGTCGTCCACGTGCGATTGCGCCCACGGAGGGTTGTGATGCTCCAGACACGAACGGTAGGTCCGCACCTCGGGGTCAAACCTCAGGTGATCGGGCAATCTCTCCCACACTCGTTCGACGTATTCGGGAAATTCGCGCAGCAGAACGATCTTCGGCACGTATTGCAGATGCTCGGCGGACAGATTAAGAATGTCGCGCTTGTCGACCAACAGGAGAAACATCGCGATCGCCGTGAGATTCAGCGTCGGGGCGTCAGCGATGGAAAGAGAATCGAAACGACACTTAGCTCGGCCGCTCGCTGCCCGGCTATTTATTCGCAGCCTCTTTTCCGGTGCGTCTCTTATCGCTGGTCAATCGTCGTCTAACTTGCCGTATTATCTCTCGAACATTTTTGCTTATCGTTCTTCCTGTGCGCCTTCTACCGATAATTCCATAGTCCAACTTGTCGTGTGGTTATCTCGACTCGTCTCATCGTCGTTAATTTGTTTTTTTCCCGACCACTTCCGTTCTACACGATTTTGCGAACGATGTTGGTCAGCGGGTTGTACTCGACCACGCGGTCGTGAATGATATGACAGTAGGCTGTCGTGTTGGGAGCTACGTTGCGTTTGCAATCGAACTCTACGCGAACGTCCACGGTGCCGCCCTTCGTCGACTCGTTCTGACGCGAGCAAGTGATCACCGCAAACGGATTTTTTAGGAAGTCGCGCGGCGTTAGAAACACGCCGTCGCGCTCGCACCCGTAATACGATTTTCGAAATTTCACGTACATGTCGTACAGCACGGCGACTCTTTTCCTCTCGAAATCTAAGTTCATGTCGTCGTAGGGGTAAAATTCAGAATTCAGATACAACTTCACGTCCGTGAGATTACCGCTGTCGAACTCGGAGGCGCGTTTCAACAGATTGTTGTGCCTTTCGGTCTGCAACGCGAAAATGACGTACCGCGGTTTCTACAGCTGTGTCGCCGCTTTCAAGGCCCACGAATGTTTGTTGGTGTTCGGCAGCAAAGGATACTCGTACAGATCCCACGAGCGAAAACCCATGCTCAGATATCGTCCGCTCTCCAGTGTTCGCAAGAGGAACAATTTGTTCACGTCGTTCAGCATCACGTGCGGCATTCGCCACTGTATCTTCGACAGAGCGATCTTAGGATCTTTGTTACGCTTCGTCACGATGGAATTGGCGTCGCTTCGCGAACGTATCAGAACGAGCTCGTGTCGCGCGTTTATCACCACGCGTTTGTAATCCTCGCAGAAACCCAGAAGCGTGTTGAGGGGCACGCAAAAGTTGAAATCGCCAAACTTGATCTCGGGATCGTCGCTGCTCCATCCCGCGTTCCACAGTCTCTTGCTCCTCTCGGCGGTCAGCGACGCGAGACACTTGATCGTGCTGGTCACTCCGACGTTTCTGTTTCTGTCGATCTCCACGCCGTTGAGCTCGTATCGGATCTCGTCGAACATAAACGCCAAGCAATTGTTGTCTATACTCGTGTCGTTTTCTTGAAGATCGTCGGTGAGCGTTCCCTCGACGTAGAGAAAACTCTCGCAGGGCAGCGTGTACAGATCTTGCTGCTGTATCGGTATTCATATCTCGTCGCTGTGCCCGAGCGAGGTGTTGACGTACGGATTGTACGTGTGAGTCTCAATCTTGACGATGCGATCGTCGAAGATCGGCTCACCCCCGATACTCAGAATGTCGGCCATGGCCGTTTCTCACGGCGAAACGCAGAGATCGCAGAAAAGCGACGTTCTCGGCGCTCAGTCCGTTCTTCCTCCCTCTCGCTCCGCACGCTCCTCTCGCGGGTGCGACGACGGATGCGCTCTTCCGGTCTCTCACCGATGACTCGTTCAGAACGAGCATTTCTCACTCGCGCACATATCACTCAGTGTCTTCTGCGCCGCACGTGCAACCGAACTGTTATCTCCTCCCCGCGAAAATCGATCAATAGACCGATCTGATCCACGACGCGCACCGTTATATCGGTGATGCTCCGCGCAATGACCGGAAGATAAATCATCTGCGTCGGAGTTTCCGGCAGCTTATATCCCGGCGGAACGTTCGGCGCGAATTCGTGCACGGTGTGCACCGGTACACCGTCGCTGTAAGCTCCCGCGGTAACGTTGCACACCACGCGAATGACGTTCACGCGCATAATGTTCACCGGTCCGTCGGACGCGTACCATTTTTCGGTTCTAGCGTGCGAAGCGCCAAGAAACCCAGCAGAGAGCCAATGTTGTTCGGTTTGGTGAAATTGATTCTGGAGGCGTACCTGATCTCGCTTCTCATGGTATTCTCGTTATCCCGGAGAATTATCGAGCGTTCGCCCTCTTTGTCGTCGTCATTGTCGTCGACGTATATGTAATCGTCCTCGGCGCGCTCGGAGCTGCCGCGTCTGCGAAGAATAGCCGATCGCAGATATCTCTCTATAGCGCGCAGTTCGTAAGATCCCTCGGGAATAACGATCGCAAGATCCTCGGTGTCGAAGTAAAACGTATTGTTAGTAGAGTCAATGTTCGGTATCGTGTTGTACATCTCGAAATTCGTGAGACCTATCTCGTATTCGCCGTCGTTCAGATCCAGGGCGGGAAAGTAGCTCGACGTGAGAACGCTGGTCTTCCCAGTCAACGTGAGAGTCAGCGACATGACCGGGGACGACTCAAAGACGCTTCCAATCGATCTCTCGCAGAAATCGCAGACACAACTGACCGCAGTACTCTGATCGAACCTCTGATACGACTGACGATTGTACGCGACGCTCGCGTCACGTCCGATATATCGCTCGAGTTCCACCGGGGGTCGAAGATTTCCGAAAGCATCGAAGTAGATCGCGCTGTTTCCCTTCTTCGCGTAGGCGATCCAGTGCGTACCCGGACCCACCGCGTCGTCGAGATTCACGATTCCGCTCTCGTTGCGACGCGCTCTCGTCGGCAGCGCGTCACGCATGAACACGCCCCTGAAATAAGGTATACGCGAGCGGCACGCGATCCGATTCAACTGTTCGTCCGTCGTGACACCGGACGCCGGCAGATCGAGCGTCACTGGCGTCTCTTTCCGCGAGATTTTTTTTTACTCCTCGCTCTTCTGGTCGTCGCGCCGCTACCGCGTTTGTACGGCGCGAGATACAGCCCGCGACCCTCCATCGCGCGATTGTGACACGCCAGATCCTCGAGTTGACGTCTGGCCGCCTTTCCGTCGTTCGCGGCCTTGGCCACGCCAGCCGCTCCACCGATCAAAGATCCGAGCGCCCTCAACATCGGCAGAAGGTGCAAGAAACCCCCGCGTTTCGCCGCCGGGAGAACTCTCTTCCTCGTCGTCGTTCCTCTCTTCTTCCTCATACCCATACCTGGCTTCGTCTTTGCTTTCATAGCAGCCCATACGGCGGCCGCGGCGGCTCTCTCGCCGAGGGTCGCGTCGCTCGCCGAGACACGCTCGAGCGTTCTCTCAGCGAGCGCTCGATCGGCGACGTGTCGATCGGCGAGGTCGCTGTTTCGAGAGTAAGCGATGTCGTGCTCACGACACGCCGCGTCCAACGGATTTACGCCTCGATCGCCGCGCGCTAGTCGTTTCGCAAAACGAGTACCGGGCCCGCAGAACTGATAGCCGGGAATGTGCAACTCGAAGGGGAGCGCGTTTAACGCCCTGTTCAACAGTCCACCGCCGCGCGGTCGCTGGACGATCCCGCGCTTGTCCGTCGGTAAGAGAGACATCGCGATCACTGCGCGAACGATCGGTCGTTCGCGCGTATAAATAAAACGAGCGCGCACGCGCGCGATACGCGACAGATGCAATTCGTGAGACAATCGACGACGATAGGCGTGCCTAATCTCGATCGCAAGACGCGACTCGGGTCGGGTCTAGCGGTCAGAGAGACGCGCCGACACGGCCCTTTGCTGCCGAACGCGATACGTTGCGTCATCTGTGGCCCCTCCAACTGCCGTAAGACGAACGTCCTGATAAGTCTGTTGGAAAGCCCGAACGGCATGCGTTTCGAGAACGTGTACGTGTACTCGAAATCTCTGCATCAACCGAAGTATCGATACCTCGAGAGACTGCTCGAATCGATGGACGAGATCGGTTATCACGCGTTCTCCAACAATCGGGACGTCGTGCCGCCGAGCGAGGCGCTCCCCGATTCGATATTCGTTTTCGACTGCGACAAGCAAGACGCGATCAGAGAGTACTTCGCGATGGGTCGACACTCGAACATAGATTGTTTCTATCTCTGTCAGACGTACGCTAAGATACCTAAGCACCTGATACGCGACAACGCCAACATGCTTATTCTCTTCAGGCAGGACGGTACCAATCTGAGGCACGTGTACGACGATCACGTGAACCCCGATATGCCGTTCGAGGATTTCTGCGCGCTGTGTCGCGAGTGTTGGCGACGCAGGCACGGCTTTGCGGTGATAGACAAGGACAGCGCGAACGGCAGATATAGACGAGGATTCAATGACTTCGCCGTGCTGTAGATCGATCAGTCGGGAACGATGAGCGGCGCGAAGATAACCTCGAAGGACGCCGTCGAGCGGGAGAGAACAGCGAGAGAGATCGCCAAGACGCGCGCCTCGATTCGCAGAAAATACAGAGCGTTGAAAACCGGCAAGATAGAGAGCAAGATCGCTCTCGAGAGGCAGTTCAAGCCGACCGTCGATACGCTGAAGCAGATCGTCGAACGCGGAGGCGAGCCCGATGACGACGGCATCATCGTTAAGAAGAAGCGCGAGGAGAGCGACGACGACGATGGGGAAATCGCGCGGGAAACGAAGCCTAACAAGAAGAATACAATGAGACATTTCTTCGCCAGTAAATCAAAAAATAAAATACATTTGAGCGACCTAACTGGCCATAATTTCTCCTTTATTATAACTCACCTTTCGGCCAACATCTGGCCCTTTTCAAGTGAGGGAATATAACAATTGTTGCCAGCACTCAACGCATATACATCCTATGTCGCTTAATATAGTTCCCAAAATACATCATGCTTCATAAAGCTAAAAAGGTGATTACAGAGATGTATCATAAAGACATGAAACGTAGCGAAAAGGATGACAAAAAATAACTTACATATTTTATGCGTCGAAAAAAGCAGAAGTAAAGATTACAATTTGTCAAAAGATAGATGAAACCGAACATCTTGTCAAATGCGTCTGAACATTACAACAGTCAAAGTCACAATAATAAAACTGAGAAAACACACCGATAAAACAATATAACGGGTTCTTAAAATAACAAAACAACGGTCAAAAATAAGCATAGATTAGGCAGCATTAATGACACGATCATAAACCGCCGGTAAATTTTCGGTGTCTTTTTGAAGATTGACTGTGCGCCTGCACTTCTTAATGAAAAACATCTCCGAGATCTCTTTTTTTTTAAAATGGAGCTTTCTTTATATAAAATCCTCGGATTATGCCACCTGAAATCATGTTTATATGTGAGACGATGTTTGGAAACCACAGAGTGCTTGCTAACATGTTTCCAAATATCACTTTGATGTTCTTTTAAGCGTGTCTCTAGGTGCCTTTTAGTTGCCCAATATAACAGGAATTACAGTTAGCACAGTCAATCTTATATACAAGTTCGGTCTGTCTGAGATACGGTAGTCTATCCTTGCCTTTCCTAATAATACAATCTAATCTCTTTGGGACAGTAAGAAGTGTCTTAAATTTGACACCTCTCATTGTCCGGCTGACATTCGCGCTAAGGCCTCTAATATACGGGATAGTTACGAAATTTTCTAGATCCCGAGACACACCATCATCTGTCATCGTATCGGTGACCGGGTCGTTACGTTTCCGCAATTCACCAAGTCTAACATTAATAAATTTGCCGACGACATTCCTTGGAAAACAATTATTAATTAGTATCTCCCTGACTGATGCAATATTTGTTTCATGGAAACGAGCATCTGACAAAAGGATGGCACGGTCCACAATATTTCGTATAATATTCACCTTATATTTGAACGGATGGTGAGAAATAATTGATGTAACGCCCGGAGAATGTGGGTTTTTGATACCAGTTCGTCAACAGAGAATTACCTTCCCGAAACACTGTGGTATCAAGGAAATTTAATGAACCGTTTGTTTCCAATTCATAAATGAATTTTAATCTTATGTGATAGTTATTAAAAATTCTTAAAAGTTCATCAATCCACAATTTCGGAACCACAGCAAAAACATCAACATATCTACGATAAAACCGTATAACAAAACTCAACAGTTACAAACAATGTGTCTCGAGATCATCCATAACCATATCAGCGAGAATAGGAGATAAGGGAGATCCCATAGGGCTACCGAAGATTTGATCATAAAATAATCCATTAAAGCTAAAGCTAGTAGAACTAAGAATTAAATCAACGGCATATAAGAACTGAGAAAGGCTGAGACTCGTTTTCTTAGATATGTAGTTCTATCTATTTTCAATAGCTTTAAGGGCTAACTCCTTAGGAATGTTAGTAAAAAGTGCTGTCACATCTAATGAGATTAACACTTCATCATCCTCAATTTCAACACCGTCGATCATTTCCACAAAAGACCAACTGTCCTTGACATGGGACTTAGGCTTAGGTACAGATTGATCCAAAATGTCATGTAATAAGCTAGTCATATTATATAACGGGCTCCCCAATGCCGAGACAATTATCCGAAGTGGGAAACCATTTTTATGTATCTTCGGCAGCCCGTAACATCGAGGGAGGTTCCCTCGGTGGTATAACAAAGGCATCATCAGTGAACATGTGTATATGCGGCTTAATTGCACTAATGGGAACCTCCCTCGATGTTACGGGCTGCCGATCGTGGACGGGGTGACGTACAAGGGCACGCCCGGCTTGTACGAATTGATCTTCAAGTGACTCCCCAATGACGCAATCTACACCAAGGATGACCTGCATAAATATAGAAGTCTACTGTTGGCGACGAACGCTCATAAACGCGGTTATAAAGCCGAGAATTCTATCAAGGGTAGCAAGGGGCACAAATACAAAAATATCATCGCTCCGCTCCTGCCTCGCGAAAGACTCGGCAGCGCTAGAAAAGGCGCCGGCGTGACCAACCTACCGTTGACCATGAGATTTAATCGCAACAAGATAGATTACGTTCACTGGGACGACCCAAACGAACTCGTAGATCGTCTTCGACTGCTCGACGCCTCTCGTCAAGCCGGCAACGACGCGCACGACAACGAGATTCTGTCGATAATCGAGGAGCTTCAAGAGGCCGGGCTGATTATAAATTGAACCGTCGCGACGATCTCGACGGCAGTGCGACGATGTCGGTGAACAAGTTCGGAATGTCTCTGGAGAGACGCGGCGACGATGGCGGACCCGCGACGGGAAGATTGCGATCCTCGATCGAATCCTTGCGAAACTACGTGCGTGACAGCGCGCTCTGTTCGGAGCAGGACTCCTTCGACGCGAAGAAGCGCAAGATACGACACGTGGGCGCGCCGGAGTGGGACGCCGACGCGACGAACAAGAGCTACGTCGAGCGCGGCTCGGGGATATGAGACGCGAGATGGAGGCGTTTCGCGAGAGAACGAACGGGGCGTTGTCGGCGACGAGAGAGGAGGTGGACATTTTGAACCGTCTCGGGAGCAAGGTGGACACTCTGAAGGACAACGTCGAGCGCGCGATCGCGAATATCAGAGAGGACAACGAGAGAACGAACCTGACGGTGAAAAAAGAGGTGGACAGTTTGACAGCGGCGATAAAAAGAGAGGCGAACCATTCGAACGATCTCGTGGGCAGTATGAATCGCACGTTCGAGAATCTGCGCCGCGAGATCGAGAGAACGAGCACGACGGTGAAAAACGAGGTGAGCAAGACGAACAGCGACATGAATGGACTCAGGATCGCGTTGAGCGATCTCGCGAGCTCTTCCAAAACAACCGAGACGATGCTGGACAAAGAGTTGCGGCAATTGGAGGAGAAAACGGCCACTAAGGAATCGCTCGAGAGAGAGATAGCGACGCTGAGAGCGGAGGTTCGCGGGAACAGGGGCGCGCGCCCCGGCGCGGAGGAGAAGGCGAACATACTGGAACTTAACCGTCTCTTGAAAAACAAAGGCTACCCGTGAGAGACGCGCGCGACGATGAGCGCCGAGAAACGAAGACTCGTGCGGGAGCTGCACGCACCGGCGCGAAGAAACTTCCCGCTGCGTCGCGTCGTGGTGCGCGGTTACAACGATCTGTGGCAGGCCGACGTGGTCGAGATGCGTCCGTACGCGACACAACAAGAGTCACAACTACATTCTAACGGTTATCGATGTGCTGAGCAAGTACGCGTGGGCCTTGCCGCTCAAGAGCAAGAGCGGAAGCGAGGTGGCCGCGGCCCTGTCGAGGATATTTCGCGAGGACGCGCGATTTCCGAGGAACCTGCAGACGGACGAGGGAAAGGAGTTCTACAACGCCAACGTGCGAGAGATCACGAGGAAGCGTGACATAAATCACTACTCGACGTACTCGGTGATGAAGGCGTCGGTGGTGGAGAGATTCAATCGCACGCTCAAAAACGACATGTGGAGGCTCTTCACGCTCAACGGATCGTACGCGTGGCTTGACGCGCTGTCGAGTCTGCTGTCGGATTACAACCGTCGCAGGCACTGAACGATCGGGATGCGGCCGGCGGACGTGACGCCCGCCGTCGCCAAAAAACTTCTGTCCACGGTGTACGGTCGCGTGAAGATCGCCGCTCCGGGCAGATTCAAGGTCGACGACCCGGTACGCGTCAGCAAGTTCAAGACGATGTTCGAGAAGGGCTACACCCCGAACTGGACCACCGAGATCTTTCGCGTCGCCAAGGTGCAACGGACCAATCCTGTGACGAATCTACTGAAAGACTATCGCGGGGAGCCCGTGGCCGGAGGATTCTACGAGCACGAGCTTCAGCGCGCGTCCAACCCCGACGTTTATCTCGTGGAGAAAGTGCTGCGCAGACGAGGCGACGAGGTGTTCGTGAAATGGCTGGGAATGGACAGTTCGCACAACTCTTGGATAAATAAGGCTGCTGTGTTGTAAAATATATCAAATAAGGCAGCTGTGTTGTAAAATATATTTATGTATTTATTTGTAAATAAAATGTACATATCTCTTTTTATCTCGTAAGCTTGCTATATCTCGAAACGCGAAAAAAAGTTTGCGTGCGTCGACGGAAGAATTCACGACAACAGGAACCTCGCGTTGAGGCGCGAAAAGTTCGCGCGCGGAAACGGGGAACCTGCCTAGATTCGTCGAAAATTCGTCGGAGGAATCCGAATCGCTAAACTCTCCCGTCACCGAGAATGAGGAAAACGCAGAAAACCGTTTTTGACACCGAACAAAAAAATACGCGCATCCGTGCAATCGTCGCCTCTCGTCGATCCTTTCGAGGCTATCGCTGATCTCGTTTCGCGCATACGCAAAATCTACTCAGCCAATCCTTTGATCCGCCGATGAACCAACCGCGTATCGCGCTCGCAAAAAAAAGTTTATCGCCTTTCGGGCGAGTCAGTTTTACATGCGTTGTCCGTTGTCCGATCCTTCAAAATTCAATTTTGATACGTACCATATTCTTCGCGGCAATCCGGATTTGGGGAACAGAGATATAAAATATTCCGTATAGAACACGATACGTCGCCGACGAAATAGAAGTTGGATCGGAAGATCGGAACGGAAATCCTTACGACCGACAGTGCTACTCGAATTTATTTTGCACGATTCTTCAGCTAGATATTTTAAACAAATATTATAGACGTACGTCTTCCCAAGCGGTCGGGTTAGATTCGAATCACCTACGATGACTTTAACTCACCCAAACGGCGATAAACTTTTTCTCGCGAGCTATCTGGTTCTGACGTGTTTAAACGTCCATAATACACGTTTAAAATACCTGGCTGAAAAATCCCGTGAAACAAATCCGTACAAAATTACCTTTTACAAAAAGGTAAAAAAAAGACGCCAAGCACGCGTGGTGTACCCTGAAAAAATCGAAGTAGTTATCTTTGTAACTCGAAAAAATCCAAGTAATATCTTTATCTTGAAAAAATCGAAGTAATATATTTATTACAAAAAAAAAAGAAATGATATTTTTAAATTATGCGCCAATTAAATATATATTATATCGACAAATAACTATTGTTTTTTTAAAAAATGTATTCCCATTAAAGTGAAAAAATTAATATAAAATGTGAAAAATTTTAGTGAAAAAAACTTGGCGCTGCTAAACATAATAATATATATTAATAAAACAATTTCTATAAATGGAAAAAGTACTTTAAATTAATGTGTGAAAGTCTCTACATTCACATTGTAATTATTAATTTAATATTTTAAATTAGTTATTTATTGCTTTCAAATATTTTAAAATTTTGCAGCGCCAAGTTTTTTTCACTAAAATTTTTCACATTTTATATTAATTTTTTCACTTTAATGGGAATACATTTTTTAAAAGAACAATAGTTATTTGTCGATATAATATATATTTAATTGGCGCATAATTTAAAGATATCATTTCTTTTTTTTTTGTAATAAATATATTACTTCGATTTTTTCAAGATAAAGATATTACTTGGATTTTTTCGAGGTACAAAGATAACTACTTCGATTTTTTCAAGGTACACCACGCGTGCTTGGCGTCTTTTTTTTACCTTTTTGTAAAAGGTAATTTTGTACGGATATCACCCCTTTTTGTTACAGATACATCAAATGCCATAATGTCTATCGACATCGACATTTATATCTGATAAAATCAAATGTAAATATTTTTTGTATTATAACTTACAAGAATTATATCTGAGTTTGATATCCTTAAATTTGCAGTGTAGTTTGTATAAATTTATAAATTATTTAAAAACTTAAGACACAAAATATGAATATATTAGGCAAAGTCAAGTTTGTCGAGAGCACGTTATGCAGTGTTTGCTTTAAATAAATTTTGTCGAAAGAAAAACAGATTTGATACAGAATTTGGCATGTACGATGCTATTGGCAGAATGTTATAGTAGATAATAATATATGTATAGTAAAGTTTGTTAAAAAAATAAGGCAATTAATAATTTATAATACAAACTACACTGCACATTTAATTAAGGATGTCACTGTCAGATATAATTTTTGTGTTATAATACAAAAAAAATTTAGATTTAATTTTATCAGATATATTCGATAGTCATTATTAGAGAAAAAGAGAGAGAGAGAGAGAGAGAGAGAGAGAGAGAACGCGAGCGGGGAGCTCGAGCGGGGAGCGCGAGCGGGGAACGCGAGCGTGACCGCGAGAAAGAGCAATACGTACGATAGATATAACCTCGCCATCCTCGCTCAGGGTGTATCCCAGGAACCAGTCATCCACAAGGCGCGAACTCTGTCACTCTAGCACTCATGTGAGGTTCGGAGTGTTCGGACGCGACGACGCGAACGGAATATTTCTCGACGACGCGGACGTCTGAAGCGGCCTATAACATGTACGAGTTCGATTCGCGAGCCGGACTCAAACATTTTTCACCACACACACACACTCCCGAATAGTCCCGAAATTTGGCTCGTCGGACGCCGAGCCCGTCTCGTAACATCTCACCCACGAACGAGTAGAAACCGAGCCGAGCCGGACTCGCGACGTGTATCGGCCGCTTTATGGTTATGTTATGTTTACATGTGTCACATCACATGCGATCGAACTAATGCCAGCGCCGCATCGCATAACGGCACGGACACGAAAGTTACAAAATCAGCAACTCCAGTGCTGCTGCCGCGCGCCGTGGCGAGACTGCGAAAGTTACGATCTGGGACGATGATGACGTATCTTAATTGAAAATTTACACTTTATCCTATGTATCGTAATATCTCCGCTCGTACGGCACGTAGGGAAAAAATAAAAATACTTTTATTATATAAATTTGGTCCAAGCTTTACGATAAGCCTAGTTAGAACTTGATCCGTTCACTGGTTATCGAGATCTAAAAATCTCGGATACTCGCAACTCGTCGCGTCGCGTATATAGAGCCACGGCTGTCTCGCTCCGCGCGTACTTGGCGCGAGACACTACCGTGTCTCTTGATTCGAGTGTAACACTGTAGCTAATGGAGATTTCCGTTCTATTTTTTCGATTCAGCTCCTACTGGCGACGTATCGTGTCCTATACGGGGTATTTATATATAGCTATTTCCTAATTCTCCAGATTGCTGCAAAAAATATGGTACATATCAAGAGTAAACGTTGGTTAGATCGAACAACGGACTACGTACATAGGACTCTGACCCACCCTAAAGGCAATAAACTTCTTCCGCGAGCGCGAGACACGGTTGCCTCATCGGCGGATAGGACGATCGGCTGAGTGGAATCTACGTATACGCGAAACGCGAGACTCAACGATAGCCTCGAAAAAATTGAAGAGAGGCGGCGATAAGTCGGACGCGCATATTTTTTCGACCGTATCAAATACGGTTTTCCGCGTTGTCCCCACCCTCGGTGACGACAGAGTTCATTCGATTCGGACCTCTCCAACGATCTCCCGCGAAACGAGACAAGTTTCCCCGTTGACGCGAGCGAACCTTTTCACGTTTCAAGATATACGAACAACGCCACGGAGAATCGCCGAACGAGCGGTCGCTCTTACGAGTCGCCGAACGGATTCAGCGATTCTCTATGGCATTATTCGTATATCTACCTCGAAGGACCCCTGTAAAACTACGATAATAATAATAATAATTCTTAACGCCTCCTCCTCGCGCGGTATCCCGTAATGTCCCCACGGAAGAGTGTCGAACGAGCCGGGAACGACGTATCGCTTGTCGTCGTGGGGGCTGAGAGCAAGCTTCAGCTCGGACACGGTGCGCACCTGGTGCAATCTCGAGCGGATGCACGATTGACGCCTCGACTGCTCCATGTGGTCGTTGAGACACCGCATGTAGTCCTCGAACGCTATCGTTCTCGCGACCACGTTCTTCTTGACGCCCTTCACCTTCTTCGTGTCGCTCCTCCCCGCTACCCTCGTGGCGTACATCTTCGACCTGAGCCCCACGAACTCGGTCATGACGGCGCCGTCGTTCTCGTCCTTCATAAGGCCCGGTATCTTCTCGTTCGCGAGCGACATGCCGTACGCGTTGGTCTCGGGGTAACCGCTCGTGTCAAACCTGGCGATGTCCATCCCACGCGCATAGGATTGCACTTGTTCACGTTCACCATCAGGTTCAATATGCGCGACAACGCCCAACCGCTGTCCCGCTCCTGAAACTCATTCGGATCGGCTAGAGTCTTGTCGATCACGTATCTGTCGTACCACTCTCGCAGATCGGACGCGAGGAAGAGCTGACGATTCCTCGTGGCGACGCTCTTGACAGCGGTTTTAGCGCCCGCGACAAACTCACCGTTGAAAACGGTGTTGATCTTCAGGCACACGTGTCTCTTGAGATTGACGCGCACCCGATCGAGCACCGTGTCCCTCGCGTTCTCGAGAAATTGCCGAGGTTCCAGATAACTCGAGTTTATCACCGCGCCTGTCAGCACGTGACTCTCGAAGGCCGTTTCGATCTCCGCCCTCGAGAACCCTCTCGTGTCGCCGTGACCGGCACCCTCGCGCGCGAAACGCCGTCGCAGGGCCTCTCGCGCCCTCCAGAAGAGTGATTCGCGTGGCCAGAGAGGTCACGGTTCCGGTGGGCCTCGGCTCTCGACTGTCTCGACACCTCTCGCGCAGAGACTCGAGACTTTCGTCGCACCGTCGTTCCCACGCGCAATACGCGTCCGGCGAGTCGACGCCTCTCGCGCGTTCGACGAGATCTCTATCTTCCTCCGTCATGCCTGTATCGTCAAGCGTCTCAGCTCGGTGGTCAACCACACGGTCCAACCCCGACTGTCCACGGGTACGTCTAACCTGACACTTCGAAGAATCTCCCTGCGACTTTCGACGATCGTCGCACCGCCCGTCTCGCTCCTTCTCGAGTATCTCGGAATTTTACTCTCGTAGACCCACTCTCCGTTACTGCAAGCTAGCATCGTCTCTATCCACAATTCCTTTCGGGGACACCGAAAACCGATCTCTCTTTTTAGAACGTACGTCGTTGGATTCCGTCGAGCGTTCTCTCGTTCGGCGACCGCTCGAAAACGAAAGATTTCCGCCGGTGGAGTGGAACGGAGGAGAGAATCGTCGCTGGAGTCGCTGTCGGTGCACGGTATTATCTCCTCGCAATAGATGTCGTCGACATCGTCGATCACCTCGCCCTGGCTGAGGTAATATTTTTTGCAATAAAAATTAACCGGTTAGTCGATGTAATTTCTACATTAGACAGTTTTATTTTTATCGCGAAAAAATATTACCTCACCCGAGCAGAACGAAGACCATCGTTCATCGAACCGCGAACAGTCGCGTGTCTCGAGCGAGTTGTTCGAGCGTCGAGACACCCCGCATTTATACGCGAGACGCGAGAGATCTGCCCCTCCGAGGGGAGAGACGCTAGAAAAATACCGTTATCACCCGATAAAACGAAAGGGCACCTCGATTTCCGCTGGCGAAGGATGTACCGTTATCGCCCCGATAAGACCCGACTTTAGAACGCGTCACTATCGCCCCGACTTCCGTTCGCTCTCCCTCTCTCGCGTCGGGGTGACCACGTCCCTCGTCCTCGAAGCTCGCGCACCCCCGGCGTCCACGCGCGCCGGGGGTGACCCCGAGAGTCGCGAGCCATCGCGACACCGCTCGCGCCTCGCGAGGGACGAGGCGAGGGACAAGGCGAGTCCGCGGAGCGACCTCTGCGCCCACGTCTGATTCGAACGAGGGGTGTCCCGCGGTGGCGACCTCTGCGAGAATCTCGCCCCGGGGAAAAAAATCTCGCCCCGGGGGGAATAAAATCTCGCCGCGCCGCCTGACCGAGGCCCGGGGGAAAATCTCGACGATCTGCCCCTGGGCGCGGGGGGGGGGTCCCCTGCGATAAGGGGAAAGAAATTTTCCCCTCGTCGCTCATCTGCCCCTTGCCCACCCCTCACGGCAAACCCCACGCCTCGCTGCGGCCCGTCCCGACCCCCCGGACGAAGCTCCGTCAGCTTCGAACTTAGTACTGCGCACCTACTTACGTCGAGGCACGGCGGCAACCGGAAACACCCAGCGGGACAGAGCACGCTCTACCACAGTGTGCCGAGAAAGGATCACGGTCGAGAACACCCGACGGGGCAGAGAACTCTCTGCACGGTTCGCGACGTTTGCTTCGAAGGAGAAAAGCGGTGCCGGTTACCGAGAACTCTCGGAAGAGACAAAGTACTCTCGACCTCGCCGGCACGGCTGGGGCTCAGGAAGCGGTGTCGACTATGGGAACTCCCAATAGAGACAGGGTACTCCCTACCTCGTCGGCACGGCTGGAGTCTAGGAAGCGGGATCGGGATCTCGAGTCGTGAGCAGCCGACTGGTCGGACTGGTTTGCTGTTCCACGACGGAGTCTCTTATTTCGGCGAAATCGCCGGGCTCTTATACCCCCCTGGGCCCGTATTTCGGTAACGGGGGTAGCGTCACCGCGGAGGCGCTGATGGCGGGGATGATCCGTCGGAGCGATACGGGCGACGGGCGCTCCGACGACGCGGTCTCGTTCGGCGATGTTCGGGCGTTATCGGATACCGCTCGGTCGCTCCAAGACGGTCCTGGCGGCGAGTGCGCCGACTTTATCGCAATTGAAGAAATGTGGGCATGCTGCCCTGCTCTTCGCCCGGCGGGTGTTCGGCCGGGCGGCTCGGCTGGTGGTCGACCGGACGATGCACATTTCGGGGGTGCATCGTTACATGATAAGTGTTTTCCCGTCATCACAGATGCGTTGTCACATGATAAAGCAATAATATTTAAAAAAGGTATCTCGAGCTTCCACATTTCATGTTTAAATGCAGTGAATAACTTCTCGGCACTGCAATCCGCTGCATCAACATTAATCAGTTTTACTAACTGGGATTGTATTTCTAATGTTTCGGGATGAACAAAACGTACATGAAACTTCATCCATTTGTCGTTGGTAATGTCTGACGTTTCATCTATAAAAACAGAGAATTTCGTGTTGCGAATATATTCCACGACACGATTCGTTTCGAATGGGCACAAAACATTTGAAATAATATATATGTTTGGCGTATCGCCCTGTATACAATATAGATTGAAGATTAGAAGTTAATTTACTTTCCTTTTTGTTGCTTTTGTTTAGTTATAATTTATTATGGTTGCTTGATTAAACTAGCCTAGCATAATTAGTGTTATTTAGCATATTTAGTTAGATTTAGTTTATTGATTGCTCATATTTACGCGAAACGTCGGTGGATCGCGATTGGTAGAAATTTGTAAATTTATGCGACTCACCAATTGGTGCTGCCATCGTTCATCCACCGACGGCAGCAATTACCCAAAAGGGAGCAAGTACTCGCTCGCGGCACGTTACAGGACCGCGAGCCTCACTCATCGCCAAGAAGCTTTCGAACGCACATCGAAGCTTTCGGGACGTCCGACCGCGCTCTCCCCCCCTCTTGGGGACCGATCTCTCGCCTGCCTCGCTTTGTGCCTGCTTGTGCCTGCTTGTGCCCGCTTTTGCTTGCTTTGCTATCCTGCGGATTCCGCTGCTCTATCTGTGGATGCTGTGCCTGAATGCTGCATGCCGAACCAGACGAGACGCGGATCTAACGGCCACGGGACAGGACGAGAATCGGCGGACTTCGCCAGGAGACGACGGACAGACCGAACGGTGAGTCGCTTTGCACAGTTTTGTTCGTTGCATGCGCATTTTGCTACTCGTTTTTTTCTCGCTTATCGCAACTTAGTCGTGAGGGGATTGTAATTGCCCCCCTCTGGTCCTTCGAGCAATTATTAGAAAATCTCGCCTCCGGGGATAGTCGATACCCCCCCGTTCAATATAAAATTCTTTTCTTTGCCAGTAATGATTCACAAGACAAATTATTTGACCAAACTGACGTTTAATATCGTGTTTATTTCAACGTTTCGACACTAGATTTGTGTCCTCAAGAAAATTACTAGAAACAAACGAAATCATGTTACACAAAAATAAATCTCACAAGGAACAAACAGCGGAGAAAACGAGACAAGATATATACCTGTCGCATTATAAAAATTATAGAGACAAAAGAACTTATTGCAGTTTTACACATTGTCAAAATTTATTGTGAAGGAACCGCCGTCCATCCTTATTTAATCGTGTGATGTAGCACCGAAATAAAACATAATCGGAACAGAGAAATGTGAGAGCAGCCGATCCAGGTCGAAGGTCGGCGTCAGACTAATTTGAAACTAGTCATTGAACGAAAAATATACAAACAAGCGGAGAGAAAAACAGTTATGTAGATCTTATAATTCAATCATATAAAGGATTTAGATTTTCCGTGTCTCTTTTGAGATTGATCTTACTGTTGTGTTTTTAATATAAAACATCTCCGCTATCTCTCTCTTCCTCAAATTTCTCTTTCTATGTAAAATTTCGGGAGTGGACCATTTAAAATCATGCCCGTGCGTAAGCCGGTGTTTGCTTACTACCGAGAACTTGCTGTTGTCTTTTTTTATGTTACTAAGATGCTCCTTCACACGAGTTTCTAGGTGTCTTAATGTTTGTCCTATATAGGACACGTTACAGTCATTACAATCAATTTTATAAACCACACCCGTTTCCTTCATGTTGTCAAGTTTATCTTTGAAACGTTTTATGATTGAATCAAGTATTTTTGGTATCGTGTGAAGGACATTCAAGCCACATCGGTTCAATGAACAGCGAATATTCTCACTTAAGCCCTTAACATACTGAATCACCGAGTATCTCCGGGCATCGAAAGTGTTGATAGCAGTATTGGAGTCGATGATGTCTTTGCGATGAATTAACTCTTTTAACCTCTTGTTAATTTGCTTATTAATAATGTGTTTAGAGAAGCAATTATTTCTAAGGATGTCCTTTACAATTTCAATGTTGGAACTGTGAAATTGCTTATCCGATAGTAAGATTGCGTGGTCGACCAAGCTTGTAATTGTGTTACTTTTGTACTTCTGTGGGTGATTAGAAAAGTAATTGACGTATCGGCCAAAAAACGTGGGTTTCCGGTGCCAATTAGTCAACAGCCTGTTACCATTTCTAATAATCAGAGTATCTAAAAAGGGAATGGACCCGTTAACCTCTGTTTTGTGCGTAAATTTTAAACGAGGGTGGTAGTTATTATAAACTATGAGAACATCCTTAATTTTGTCCTTGGGTATTAAAGCAATAACATTTTAAGAATATTATTAGAGATGTCGCTCGCTCTCTATCGCTCGCTAGATAAGCTACGACGCTTTCCTATCTATATGGGGTTCGCTAAGATATTTTGACTCAGTTTACATTAAATGCTTTTTATTCAAACATTTTAACTCATTAACAAAAGTTTCCACAATTAGAGCATCTTGAACAATTTGTACATAAAGATTTTTTATTTTCTTTGTTTAAGCCTCTTTTATTTCTCTTCTTACTCCCTCTTCCTCGCGGTTCAGCCTGCGTGCCGATGCTTTTCACTGACGCCTTCGGTCGGTACAACTCTGTTGTCTGAGTGGCTGCGTCTCGGAATGCCACCGTACGATATCCTGCGTTGCTTTGCTTAGGAGAGAGAGGAAGCGGAGAAATCAGACGAAGAACCTCTACGTCCTTCAGAAGTGACTCTAGGTCAGCTTCCGGGGTTGAGGTTACTGGAAGGAAAGGTTCATTTTTATTGGGAGAAACGCTTAATGTCGGTAATGTCTGGCGACTGGCGCCGAGAATTGGCGAGGGCTCACCAAGGCGACTGGCGCCTGTCAGCGACTTTGCGCTGGTGGATAGGTTACCTCTCGATGGCGTCCGTGCGCCAGATGCGGGAGGACTCTCGAGAGAAGGTAAAGATCTCGCTGTAAACTGACGTTCGTCGGTCTCCTGGTGGCCAGCACCGGAGAGCGGATCGATAATTATAACCTTCCTCGGGGAGTTAGGAAAAAAGTCGGGAGCCGAGCGCTTTGCACCTGGAGGCGGCTGAGCGCCGTTTGCCGGGCAGTCGCTCAGGACGACCTTTCGCTTCGCAGCGTAGTGCTGCAAGGATAGCGGCCGTGTCCTCCGGCGAACCGTCGAACGCGCTATCACCTCTTCCTCGGCGAGCCGGGAAGGGTGCTAGGTGTGACGCGAGCGTGACGTGGTGAGGCTGGCTCGACCGCTCCGGTCGACTGCTCGAATTACTCCGAGTCTTCTCTGCGACGGACTCTCCTTTTATACCCGAGAAAATCGGCGGCGAGTATCAACAACGGGGTTGCTAGAAAATTTGCGCCCTGTGAATCTTGCAATCTGTCATCTTGGAAGTGACTTGAAATTTCTCGCTTTCCGATGACTTGAAACTCTCCGCGTTTGACAACGTGAATCTGCCCCGCGCGCATCGTAAATTATAACCCGCTTTCTGTCGTGGAAACCACGTGTTGTCGGAGCAGAGGTACGGAGGTTACCCTGGAGGCTAGTGGCTGACGGAGGTTGCCACAACATCATCGACATATCTGCGGAAAAACGATAAGACAAAATTGAGCATGGCGAGGCAATGGGTTTCCAGATTGTTCAAGAGTGATTCAAATTATTATTCATTTTTATGTCCAAGATTTAGTCTGATTATTATTAATATTTATGTTCAAGATTTAGTCAGATTATTATAGTATTATTTATGTCAAGATATTATTATTATAATCATAATTATTATTATATGTTTCGGGCCGATAAACGGCCATAATTATTCATGTAAATTCATGCTTCTTTATTGTTCTGGAATATATCGATTTTCGAGGAAAGTCTCGATATATCCCACCTGCGTTCCGAGGAGCGTGCGACGTGTTCTCGGAATCGTGCGCCAATAAGAGCGCCACGTCACTCCCCCCTTAAGCGAAGAATTTTCGGCTGATCGACTGCCGTCGTCGAGACAAAGGCAGAATAGTTCGATACGTGGAGCGAGTTCTTTGAACCGTATTTCGTTGCTTAGTCGTTAAACCCGAATATTCGAGAATCTTCGAGAATCGTCGCGAGACACATCGAGTGCGAGTCCTATCGCCGATAGCGCGATCGCGATCAAGTGCAACGCGAATGCATTTTCGTACTGCATTGCCGCCGAGAAGTCAGTGGAGAAAGCGATAATTTCAAACAGACAATTAAATCAAATCGCTCCGATTATTCGACAGCGCGCCGTGCTCCGAATGTGCGAGCGCTCCAGTGATCTTGCGTCTCGATGGTGCATCGATCGTTTGCATAAAGACAATCAACGCCTTTAAATAGACAATTATAAATTCAGTGATTATAATAAAGAAGTTGTTTCTCGTTAACAAAGACACTCGTAATTCAAAGTGACCTTCGATCCAACGAATTTGACATCGGTTCACGCTCCACAATATCTCGCTCCAACGTCACTTCTCTCTCTCTCGCACCTTCCTCGTTCCCGTCGTTCTCACCTCTCGCTCTCTCTGAGCGATCCCGGCATCTCACGTTCGCCGCGACAAATCTCGTTTGCGCGCGAACATAAATTTGGTCCTTCGAGCCGGATAGAGGTGAATCTGTGCGGACTTGGTGCATATAGTGACTGAACTTTCTCTCATATTCGCAACCATGAGTGAGCTATTAGCACATCAGCAAGCTCTATTGCATTCAATCTCTCGATCTCTTGATAATTTCAAGAAGATCGGGAAGAACAACTACACCGCCGCAAAGATTCGGTCGAGAATTACCAGCCTGAAGGAGACGTGGTCTCAATGCGTTCAAGTTAACGCACAGCTGTTACAAGCCTGCCCTGAGGAGAAGCGAGCTTCCGTCGACTACTTCAAACTTCATCAATTTGATGCAATCGAGGACATCTATCAAAGTACGCTGGACTACATGGCGGAATGTCTAGAGGAGATCGAGCCATCAAGGACATCCGACGCCGGGAGAGCCGACTTTTCGTCCTCAGGTTACGTACATCATCGCGATCAGTTATCGTCCTTCTCGTTATCGCATCTACCGCCGATCAATATCCCTACATTTTCGGGAAAATGTGAAGAATGGGAAAGCTTTCGCGATCGCTTCAAGTCGCTCATTATCGAAAACCGAGAATTGTCAGCTTTCGCGCGCATGCATTTCTTGTCGTCGAGTCTTACCGGTCGGGCACTCGAATCTATAAAAAATATCCCGATTACTGCGGATAATTTCGAGGTCGCTTGGAAAACATTAACGTCTCGGTTCGAAAACAAACGGCGTCTAGTCGAAGTACACGTCGCCGCATTGTGTAACCTTCCGAGCGTTTCTCGCGAGTCATCGTTCGAGCTAAACGAACTGCGAGATAAAGCAAACCGCGCCGTCGCCTCATTAAAAAATTTAAATCGGTCTCCAGCGGAAATGTTGAGCGATATTTTAGTATACAGCGTTTCGCAAAAATTAGATCCCGCTACGCGAAAGGCGTGGAAGCTAAAAGGTGGGGATGACCCCACCATACCGACATACGAGGATCTTGATCGTTTCTTGACATCTCGCGCTCGCGCGTTAGAAGAATTAACGCCGCTTAATGTTTCGAAAGCGAATCGGTCACCGAAGATAACTAGCGCAACTGCATCGCCGGCAGTTCCCATCTCGTGTCCAATCTGTAAAGCATCTCATTACTTACAATAAATGTCAACAATTTATTAAGAAAAGTCCGAGTCAACGCTTGGAGATGGTGAAACAATTCAATCGATGTTCGAATTGCTTAAGCACAAAACACACCGCGCAATCTTGCACAAGCAAATATGCATGTAGAACGTGTCAGAAAAAGCATCACTCCATGTTACACGTTGACTCTGTCTCATCTTCACTCAATTCAAATGAGAAAAAAAAATTTGTATATTTTTTGAAATTTGATAGACATTTATAGACAAACAATAATATTTAAAATGCATATCCTATTGTCGCTGGGTATATCTACCAGACATTATATACCGGTCATATTAAAGGATTATTTTACTTAAATCATTTATTACATGTTAAATATGTAAAATATTATGTTGTTATATAACTTGGTCATCCTTTGAAAAAAAAAAAAATTTTGATAAATAATATGGTACGTGAGAGATCATCGCTAAGTGCTTTGCATTTTTGGTAACAATGTTTGCAATGTATATTGTTAATGTACTTATTGTTGTGTCTTGTGTATATGCGTTGAGGTCCTTGGGTAAACGCAGTGCTTTCTGTTATTGGAAACTGATAAAATATACATTTAAATGAATAATAAGCATAGAGGTTAGAATTTATAAATTGGAATGCACTGAGTTTACATCTACATTGACATTTAATAAATATTCTTCTTTTTAGGAGATGGGTCAATGGAGAGGAAGATAAATAAAGAAATATATGATATAAAATGGCTAATTGTTGTATTTATTATTTAACACAACGTATACATGTTTATTTTGGGCCTCTTCGTTTGGTGTTATTGTTATTATGTATTATTTATTGTTCTTTTTTAGCGTTATTATTCTTACTAACTAAACACCTTATCCTAATCTCACGGTAAGTGATTGAACAAATAGGCTATAACAAAATTGTTTATACACTGATATGCAACTTAGGTTATGTTTATGATACGCGCGGGTGATACTCAAGCTGAGACTTAGGAAAATGCGTGATGAAGAACTCGTATGTTTCGAGTCTAAGGAATTTTAGGATTATGGTTGATCCACATGTACAGCCGCCTTAATGCGTCAAAATTATTAAATTTGATCACACTACATTAGAGAAATATGCTTATGCTTACTTATACTGCAAATAAATCATAAAATTAATTATTCGATATACGTGGATAAATCTTATAGATATTGGTATTATATAAATCAAACTGTTTTTAAATATATATACAATTAAATATTATCATTATTATTATACGTTTAACTTTGTAAATTCACATAAAAGACGATTGTGAATCTTTGTATGATGACTTTATTCATTTATTGTAATTTAGCGTTTCTCAAATAAGCCAAATTTTTGTATATTACCTGACAAAAAAAAAAGGAAAGAGAAATAGAAAAGAAATAAATAAGATTAAAAAATAAAACAAATTGAATATATACATACTGTCGGGTAATTAGTTGTTATTTTTATTTAATTTTTTGTAATAACCTTTTCGGGTTAATCTTTTGTGTAATTATATGCACAATTGGATCTGTTTACGGCGACATTTCTGAAATATGATTAGGTTTTTGCGCTATATGGGCTTGTTGTTTCTTCACGAGCAATCCCCCCCCCCCCCTTTTAGCTGATCCCTCGTGTTATTGCTCATGTTTGCGCGGCGGTAGCTTAATTAACATCGTAACACCTGATGGTAAAATGCGCCCTTGGACAAGACGCATTTCTTATGTGAGTTGTCCTAGGGTGCACCTTGGACGGGGTGCACCTGAATCTCCGATAGTCCAAAATAAACAAAAATGGCTGAACATAAGGAACAGGAAAACTTACTGTCTCAGGGGTTCTCGGATACCCAGTGGCCGGCGTGGGGGGAGTATGGTCCCAGTGACCCCCATGTCGATGAACTCGGTTCAAAATCATGCGATGGGCCACAAAGCGTTAGCGTTAAGAAGCGACCATCGACGTTATCCACGGGCGTCGGCGGCGTAGGGGCTACCGTGGAGGATGATATTGGTGTTAAACTTGCAAAGAAAATAATTGATAATATGGATAGATCTTCGGTGACTCCGAAATCGGAGCATCCTACCGAAAACATCGAAGATAATGACTCCGACAGGGCTGTCTCCTCCCCAAGAGACAGCGAAGAAGAAGAAGAAATGGACCAACAAAATGAGTCCAACAAAGAGATAGTGGAGATCTCCGATACAGAAGATCGAAACTCTCCGCCTATTACTAGGGGGAAAAATAAGAGCAAGAGGAAAGCAGAGAAATTCCCTCTTCAGGATTCTCCTCCTATAGGTTCCTCTTCGAAAGGTATATTTAGATTTTCTGCGGAAAATAAAACGACGGAACAAAGCAGACTTCGAAAGAAATCAAACGTCGCGATCGATTCTCCACGTGGGGGAGGAACTCGGATTATCAGAAGAAACATAGATGAACTCAAAGACCTCGATACTGAGAAACTGTCAAATTTCGCGGATGAATGTCTAGAAAATATACCTCTACTTCTACACCCTCCCGAAGAAAGTCCTCTCCAAAAAGAGGAAAACCAGATACGAGAACTCGATTTAGGTTTGCCGATGTGCATTTGAAGGAGGCCCAAAATAATACAGGACCATTTCGGGCACTGGCTGAGATGAATGAACAAATCATACAACTAACAGCCAGGCAAAAGGAAATCCACGCCATGTTGGCGGGTCACTCGGATGAACCGCCGGAACAAACCTCGATAAGGAAACTTAAGAAAAGCAGAATACCATCTGTTAGAAGTGAGACGTCCGAGGTATCTGGGACGTTAGACGAGGAAGTTTTACCTGTGCCTAATTTACCTCTGAGGCGGCCTAGTCAGGATTCCAGCGCTCCACTGGTCAATAAGACTAACCTAAATATCGATGATGGTCCTCGTCGACCTAGAAGACCGCCAAAGACTGCAGCGGTTTCGATTACTAGCATTAACCCCGAGGTCACCTATGCGGACATATTGAGAAAGGCCAGGGAGCATATACAGCTGGAGAGCCTGGGTATCGAAACATCCAAAATAAGGAAAGGAATAAATGGGGGAGTTATTATAGAGATCCCGGGAGCGGATGGAGCTGAAAAAGCAGACAGACTTGCGGCCAGGTTAAAGGAAACTTTGGGTGTGGACACAGTTCGTGTTACCAGGCCGACTACCATGGCCGAAATGAGGATATGGAATCTGGACGACTCTATCTCGCCAGTTGATATTAGCAACGAGGTTTCTTTGCTCGGCGATTGTGATGGGCAATTAATCAAGCTGGGTAGTATCAGGAATATGAACAACGGTTTGCGATCAGTTTGGGTGAAATGCCCTCTTTCAGCGGCAGTTAAATTACTAAGAACAACACTAGTAATAAAATTAGGATCGGATGGACAATAGCTAGGGTCGAGTTGCTTGAGGCCAAACCGGTTCAATGTTATAAATGTTGGCGTTTCGGTCACGTGAAAAACAACTGTTCCTTCCCAGAGAATAGATCAGGGCATTGCTTTAAATGCGGAGATAAAAACCACCAGATAAATACATGTAAAGCAAATCCGCATTGCGTAATATGCGCTGGAGCCGGAAGGTCGAGTGACCACCGACTGGGCTCTGTTAAGGCTTGTCTGGAGAGAGACCCACCTAGGAGAAGAACAAACAGAGATGGCTAATTTTCTCCAGATCAACTTAAATAGGAGCAAGGAGGCGCAGGACCTCATGATTCATCACTCCTTTGAGCTGGGGGCTGCTGTGTGCATTGTGTCCGAGCCTGCACGCATGCCGGACACTCAGCTCTGGTTTACCAGTAGGAATCGACTGGCTGCGGTTTTTGTGAATAACAGGATTGTAAGTCTCTCGGTTAGACTTCACTATCAGGGCCGGAACTCCGTGTCTGTTCAAATCGGAGATCTTTACGTAATTTCGGTATATATTTCCCCGAACTCAAATATAGAACGCTTTGAGGAACTACTGGACGAATTAAATATGATTTGCTCTAGTGTGCCGGGAAACGGCAATTTGTTACTTGGCGGGGATTTTAACGCTCACAATCGCTTGTGGGGTTCAAGATCGTCCGATTTGCGTGGGAATCTCCTTGAGGAATGGGTCTCGCAAATGGACTTGAGGCTTATGAACGTTGGAAGCGTCCCTACCTTTGTCAGTCATCAGGGTAGCTCGGAAATCGATCTGACCTGGGCGACTCCTCAGCTTTCGAGGAGAGTAAGAGAATGGACCGTCCGGGGAGACATGGAATCCTTATCGGATCATATGTATATATCTTTTTCTGTCTCCGATAACTCGGTTCGAGTTAGATTACCGGCTGCACCACCCAGATGGAATTTCAAAAAGATGGATGTCGAGCTGTATGAGGCAGCAATAACATGGATTTGCGATGTCACACCGCGGGATGAGGAATATATGGTACGAGCAGTTCCGGATCGTTGGATCCATCATGCGATAAGGGATGCGTGTAGGGTGGCGGTCCCTCGTGTGGCGGCACGTGGACGGAGGCCGCCGACTTATTGGTGGAGTGACCGTATAGCAGAGTTACGTGTTGCGGCAATAAGAGCTAGGAGGGTCTGGTTCCGTGGGAGAAATAGGGACTCTCCGGTTGTTTCCGCTGGCAAGAGGACGGCCTATGTTCTTGCGAATCGCAAATTGAAAGCGGAAATTCGGAAAGCGAAGTCGACAGCGTGGCGGGAACTTATTAAAACATTAGACGAAGACCCTTGGGGACTACCTTATAAAATTGTAATGGGGAAACTCCGTAAACAAGTCCCAAGTCTGATGACGACCCTGAAACCAGTAGAGTTAGATATTTTACTTGGGAAACTTTTCCCTCCTGGACGAGATCTAGTCCCTATAGATTATGGACAGTGCGAGGAACAGCGGGAACCGGTCACTTTGGAGGAGGTTATCTGGGCGATCAAGGAGAAGAAAAAGACCGGTACGGCTCCCGGTCCGGATGGTATGAAGGCTACGACAATTAAGCGGCTCCCCGGAGCGATGTTGGATAGATTAGTTTCAGATTTTCAATATATACCTAAAACAAGGGGTGTTTCCTACTTACTGGAAGACCGCTGATCTGGTACTCATTCCGAAGGGTGAGTCTCTTCCAGGAACACCCCCGAAAGCACGCCCAGTATGTTTGCTGAACGAGATTGGGAAAACGTTCGAAAGGGTGATAGCTGGACGTCTGGTGAGCTTCATGGAGGAGAACCCAGCCGCAAACTTGTCAAACTTTCAGTTTGGTTTTCGCAAGAGACGTTCCACGACGGACGCGTTGTTTCTCTTCAAGAACATTATCTCGGAAGCTCGCGCTGGAGGTAGAGTTGCAATGGCGATTTCGTTGGATATAATAAACGCTTTTAACTCTATCAAGACTTGGGCAATAAGAAGGGCCCTCCGTGTCAAGGGGTTTCCGAAATATTTACGCAGGATCATGGACGCGTATCTTTCTGGAAGAAAGGTTGGATACTTCACCTCGGATGGCCGCCGTCGAACGAGGAACGTGAAGAGGGGGGTCCCACAAGGCTCGGTGTTGGGCCCTCTTCTTTGGAACATAGCGTTCGATTACGTCTTAAGAACGATGTTACCGGGAGGCTGTAACCTCATATGCTACGCGGATGACACACTGTTAATCGTAGAGGGTGACGATTATGACGAGGTATGCGAGTTGGTGGCCGAATGTCTGGAGCGTCTTTTAATAAACATTCGTTATCTTGGCCTAGAGATATCCTGGGACAAAACTGAAGCGGTATTTTTTGGGCGGTGTCCGCGAAATTCGACTATAGACTTTGACGGGAACATTATAGACATAAAGAGCAAAATGAAATATTTGGGGGTGATCATAGACAACAGGTGGAATTTCTGCTCCCATTTTCAATACGTTTCCACTAAAGTGGCGAAAGTAAATAGAGCTCTCTGCGGGATTCTCCCAAATCTTCGGGGTCCCGTAGAGAATAAAAGGAGACTCTATTACAGCGTAATTTTGTCTGTGATACTGTATGCGGCCCCGATTTGGAGCGTCGAACTCGAGGCGTCAGAAACCCAGAAGAGAAAGATGCGACGGGTAATCCGGGTGGCGGCTAGCAGGACAATAATGGCGTACCGTACCGTCTCATATGAGGCCGCTACACTTTTGGCAAGGGTGCCGCCAATCCACCTCTACGCGGCATATTTACGTAGAGTTTATATGAGCCTCCGAGATATGAAGGAGAGAGGCACATTCACGGACGGGTCTCCAGCTGAGGAACGAGTTGTCGAATGGTTGACACTGCGCAGAGAATGGTCCGCTTATATCACGAACCAACGATTGTCTGGGAGACGAACGAGAGACGCTATAGCCCCAAACTTTGACGTGTGGCTTGACAGAAGGACCGGCTTTCTGACGTTCAGAATGACCCAACTGTTGACAGGACATGGTTGTTTTGGGTCATATCTGAACAGAATTGGTAAAGAGGATTCCCCTGGATGTAAGTACTGTCCGGATATGTTGGATACAGCGGAACATACTCTGGCTTCCTGCCCGTTCTGGGGCTTAGAACGGGGGGAACTTACGGCGGTACTGGGCCAAAATCTGACGTTGGCGGCTGTGGTTGAGAGAATTTGCGACTCGGGGGAGGCCTGGCGGGCCTTTTCGACTTTTGCGGAGAGAGTAATGAGCAAGAAAGAAGAGGATGAAAGAAGACGTCAGCTTCAATTACTCGATAATGGATAATGCTGTTGCGGTTGGCGATGATTGACGCCTGTTCAATCATTTTAGGATAGGCTTGCGATTGCGAGTATACTTAAACATTATGCGGGGAAAATGCGTCTCTCCCACTCTTTTTATGGAATTGTTGATTGGTCGGGGCTTGGTTCTCGGCGCTCTGGGGTGGTTAGGCTGGCGCCGGCCGGTGGCGGGCTTCCCTCCGGCTGGGGTCCGGTGCGTCGACTCGTTTCGACGTTCCCGGATCCTTGGTGGGGGGGTTGCCCGGGGGCGGTCGGCGTCGGTCTTCTCCCCCGGATCGCGGGGGACGGGTGTTTTGTTGTTTTTCTTGGGGGGACCTTCTGCATTCCGGTCGTGGGTTCTCCCGGGGTTGGTCGGCCGCGGTTTGCCGCTCGCCGCTGTTTGGGCCTCGGCCCCGCTGTCTCGCAGCGGGTCCCGTAGGCCTTTTGTGGCGGCGGGCCGTGGTTGGTCGTCCCCGGGTGGATTTTTTGCGTCCTGCGGAGGTTCCCTCTTTTGGATGATATTTCCTGCGCCCTTCCCCTGCCCCCCCCCTCTTTTGGGGGGCTGGGGGAGGGGCGCAGCCTCCTTCTACTACCAGGACTGGTTCCTGGACAGGGATGCGGACTCGGGAAGAATCTCGAGTTCGGGGTTTTTTATGTGGGAGTGGGTATTATTCCTTCTATACTAACGGTCCTGTCTGGGTGATGGGTCCGTGTTATTGTTATGTTGGAGCCCTCTATCCGGATAGGGGACTCCTGTTATGTATACGTCCTGTGGCGTGTACATTTTTGTGGGAGTGTGGACCCTCCCAAGGAATGGTCTCGCAACTAATGAAGAGAACCTTCTGTGATATGTGCCGCGCTAATTCCCGCAATTCCCGCATTCATAATCGCGAAGGTTCTTCGAGGTGGTCGGGTAACAGCATCGCTGCTGAATTATCCGACTAGGGAACTTCTTCCTTGGGAGATAAGCACTTCCAGTTTTGACTTATCGTTGTCTTCGTGTGTGTGGTTTACGTCTTATTGTCGCCTTGAGCGTGTGGATCGTTGCGTAACGTGAAGTAGTGCCTCGTGTGTCCCGCGTTTCGTGACTGTGGTCCGTTGTGTGGTGTTTAGGGAGAGGGGTTTTAGTGGGTGCAAGCCCCACATATCCCGGGTGGCCGGCCCCCGGTCGAATGCGCGAGGCATTTCCCCTCTTCCTGCGAGAAACAAAAAAAAAAAAAAAAAAAAAAAAATGAGAATGTCATTTCAACTCCCTCGACTGCGCAGTCAGCCGCGAGTGATGCTCCGTCGTCAACGGCAGTAGCCTTATTTTCGATGTCAGAAATTCCTGCTCGAACTCCGGTTCTCTTAGCCACTGCGCGGGTCGAAATCCGCTCTCTGTCTGGGCGCACATGTGTCGCGCGAGCGCTGCTCGATCAGGGATCTGAAATGACATTCATTACAGGAAGACTTGGGCAAATCTTGAAACTGCGCCGTATTAAAATGCCTATTTCGATCTCAGCCGTCGGCTGCGTCGATGCCGGCACGTGTCGTTATGCCGCTCAGATCGAAATCCATCCGATAGGACGATCACATTCGGGTTTAACGACTACAGCCTCAATTTTAAATTCGCTCACAAATTATTCTCCAGCGCCTATATCGCTTCATAATTCATGGAATCACCTCGCCGATCTCACCCTCGCAGATCCGGATCCCATGAGCTCCGATCCCATAGACATCCTTATAGGCGCCGATCTATATAGTGAGCTTATTCTCGACGGAGTCCGTAAGGGAAGCAGGGGCCAGCCCATCGCTCAAAATACAATTCTTGGATGGGTACTCTCGGGTCCGATGTCTACCTCGCCGTTGTCAAACCGAACGATTACCGTTCAACATTGTTCGAGCTCACTCTCTCTCGATGAGGAGCTTCGAAAATTTTGGGAAATCGAAGAAGTTCCCCGACAAACGTTGCTTAGCCCGGAAGAGCAGCAATGTGAGGAACATTTCAAAAAAACTCACTCTCGCTGCCCCGACGGTCGTTATATCGTTCGTCTTCCCTTTAAAAAGGGTCCTCCGATCGACATCGGAAATTCGTACGACACCGCCGAACGTTTACTCAAAAGTCTGCAACGTCGATTTAAAAATAATCCCGCGTTAAAGACGGAATACTCAAATTTCTTAAAAGAATACGAGCAGCTCGGACATATGCGAAAGGTCTCAGTCTCCGCGATTGCCTCTGATATGTGCGTTTACATTCCGCATCACCCGGTTATAAGAGACAGCAGCGTTACGACTCGATTAAGAGTCGTGTTCAATGCGTCGAGTCTCACCACAAACGGGACGTCACTCAACCACCATTTGCTGATCGGTCGCAAATTACAAACGAATCTAGCCGCGGTCATTTCACGATGGCGACAATTTCGATACGTTGGTTCAGCGGACATCGCTAAAATGTACCGGCAGATTCTGATCGATTCTCGCGATATCGATTATCAGCGAATATTGTGGCTCGACGACGACGATATTATTAAAGTCTTTCAGCTGTTGACGGTTACGTACGGCACCGCTGCCGCTCCGTATTTAGCGTTACGCGTGTTGCAGCAGCTTTGCGAGGACGAAGGTCTCGATTTTCCATTGGCGGTCTTAGTGTTATTAGAGCACATCTATATTGATGACGTTCTGTTCGGTGCCGATGACATCCCTCTCCTTCGTCAGATTCGCGATCAAGTATGCGCCTTACTGCGCCGCGGTCAGTTCGAATTAAGAAAATGGTCGAGCAATTCGCCGAAACTTCTCGAAGACATAGATGTCGAAAATCACGGGCTCGCGTGTAGCAAAACATTGCAAACCGACGAGCAGCTAAAAATTCTCGGACTCAGCTGGAATCCCTCCTTAGACGTCTTTCAGTTTCGCGTGTCGTTTCCGGATTCTCCTCCGACCACAAAGCGATCGATACTCTCCATGATCGCAAAACTTTTCGATCCATTGGGGTGGGTAACGCCCGTTGTCATTTCCGCGAAAATTTTTATGCAACAGTTATGGCAGATTAAACGCGGTTGGGATGAGGAGCTCCCGTCTGATCGGTTAAATCAGTGGGAATCCATCCAATCGTCCTTAGCGGAAATCGATGGCCTTCAGCTCGATCGTTGGACACGGCAGGGTTCTGACACGGCGCACTGTGAGCTTCACGGCTTCTGCGACGCATCGACAACTGCTTACGCGGCAGCTGTATATATTCGGGTCACATCGCTGTCTGGAGAAGTTAGCTCAATGCTATTGATCGGGAAATCCAAGGTCGCGCCAATAAAAACCATGAGTGTCCCGCGATTAGAGCTTGAAGCTGCCGAACTATTGTCCAAATTAATAGATTTCGTTCGTACTTCGCTTCATCTCTCTACCGTGCCATATTACTGTTGGAGTGATTCAAAAGTCGTGCTCGCGTGGGTGACTCAACATCCCTCGAAATGGAAAACATTCGTGGCAAATCGCGTGTCTAGAATTCAGTCCCGCCTTCCCTCCGCCTCATGGAGACATGTCTCTACCGACGAGAATCCCGCTGACTGTGCGTCGCGAGGCATTCGGGGCCAACAACTGTCGGCTCACCATCTATGGTGGCACGGGCCCACTGGTTACGACTTCCAGCCTCCGAGTGGCCACAGAGCGATCCTTCGTCGTACGAGACTGAGTCGGAACAGAATTCTCGAGTAACCGCGCATGTAGCAAAGGCGGCTGAATCGTGGGATCTCGCGTCGCGATACTCATCGTGGCCG
Source organism: Leptothorax acervorum (assembly GCA_035220615.1). Taxonomy (NCBI): domain Eukaryota; kingdom Metazoa; phylum Arthropoda; class Insecta; order Hymenoptera; family Formicidae; genus Leptothorax; species Leptothorax acervorum. Next base: position 85,605 of record JASTWQ010000355.1, on the reverse strand, counting down.
AAACTCATAAGAGTCACCGCTTACGTTCTTCGTTATATTTCTCGACTGCGCGATCGCACTAAATCCCGCGCGAATCTCGAGAAAATTCCTTCTGCGCTCTCGGCCGACGAATGTCGACAAGCGCGCATCTTCTGGCTAAAGCGCATACAAGAAGAAGTTTTCCCCCTCGAGAGAGCCGCGCTTTTAAGCAACAAATCCATCTCGTCGAAAAGCTCATTGGAACCTCTCGCGCCTTTCCTTGACGAAGATAAAATAATTCGTGTTGGCGGGCGGTTAGAAAACGCCCCGATCTCGTTTCAAACGAAACATCCAGTCGTGCTAGCAGCACACCCCTTAGCTATATTAATAGTGAGGCACGCTCACCTGCGAGCTCTCCACGGTGGCACGCAGCTCACTCTCGCCACATTGCGTCAGGAGTTCTGGCTCCTGCGCGCTCGTAATCTCGTAAAATCGGAAATTCACCGATGTGTCGTATGCACACGAGAGAGGGCCGCCGCGCCTACTCAGCTCATGGGAAACCTCCCTCAGGTGCGCGTGTCTCCCCCCACTCGCGCTTTTCAACACTGCGGTGTAGATTACGCCGGCCCAGTGTTGATCAGATCTATATCCGGCCGCGGTATCGCATCCCGAAAGGCGTACATTGCCGTCTTTATATGCTTAGCGACCCGAGCGATTCATTTGGAGATCGTCGACGGCTATTCGACGCCCGCATTTCTGGGAGCATATTCCCGATTTTGCGCTCGACGAGGACTTCCGGAATCAATTTATTCCGACAACGGCACGACTTTCGTTGGAGCGGATCGCGAGTTGACCGCGGCGTTTCGAGCGGCCCTTCGTGATCCCAACTTCCAAAGCAAAACAGCTTCTGACAAGGTCTCGTGGCATTTCATACCTCCGTCCGCTCCCCATTTCGGCGGATTATGGGAAGCCGGGGTGCGTAGTGTGAAACACCACATTCGCCGTGTCGTTGGAGCTCACACTCTGACTTTCGAGGAATTCGCCACGTTCCTCTGTAACGTCGAAGCTTGCCTCAACTCGAGGCCTCTCGCTCCCCTTACGGATACGATCGACGACTATGAGCCGCTCACACCCGGCCATTTCCTCATAGGTTCCGCGATAACCACCAGTCCTGAGCCGTCCATCCTTAATGTAAGAGAAAATCGCTTGTCGCGCTGGCAATTAGTGCGACAACTAAATAAATTTTTTGGAAGCGATGGCAGCGCGACTATATCAATACGCTTCAGCAGCGAGCGAAATGGCGCCGAATCGAAAAAGCCGGTGTTTGAGTCGGCCAATTAGTGTTATTACAGAATTCTGCGCTACCACCATGTAAATGGGAATTAGGCCGAGTCACGCATTGTCACGCGGGTCTGGACGGATTAGTACGCGTTGTAACGGTTAAAACCGCTTCCTCTGAATATAAACGTCCGATCGTCAAGCTCTGTCTACTTCCCATCGACATCGAACCCGGCGAAAATCAAACTTAATTCAGTATATAGAATAATTAACATACCGATCGCTTCGAATACCTTGCGTTCAATTTCTCGTGCCTTTCTTGCAAAAAAAAAAAAAAGACAAGTATCGCAATTCTATTCGGAATCGATACACCTTTCGAAACGAGGGTTTCGAGGCGGGCGGTATGTTCAAGAGTGATTCAAATTATTATTCATTTTTTATGTCCAAGATTTAGTCTGATTATTATTAATATTTATGTTCAAGATTTAGTCAGATTATTATAGTATTATTTATGTCAAGATATTATTATTATAATCATAATTATTATTATATGTTTCGGGCCGATAAACGGCCATAATTATTCATGTAAATTCATGCTTCTTTATTGTTCTGGAATATATCGATTTTCGAGGAAAGTCTCGATATATCCCACCTGCGTTCCGAGGAGCGTGCGACGTGTTCTCGGAATCGTGCGCCAATAAGAGCGCCACGTCACTCCCCCCTTAAGCGAAGAATTTTCGGCTGATCGACTGCCGTCGTCGAGACAAAGGCAGAATAGTTCGATACGTGGAGCGAGTTCTTTGAACCGTATTTCGTTGCTTAGTCGTTAAACCCGAATATTCGAGAATCTTCGAGAATCGTCGCGAGACACATCGAGTGCGAGTCCTATCGCCGATAGCGCGATCGCGATCAAGTGCAACGCGAATGCATTTTCGTACTGCATTGCCGCCGAGAAGTCAGTGGAGAAAGCGATAATTTCAAACAGACAATTAAATCAAATCGCTCCGATTATTCGACAGCGCGCCGTGCTCCGAATGTGCGAGCGCTCCAGTGATCTTGCGTCTCGATGGTGCATCGATCGTTTGCATAAAGACAATCAACGCCTTTAAATAGACAATTATAAATTCAGTGATTATAATAAAGAAGTTGTTTCTCGTTAACAAAGACACTCGTAATTCAAAGTGACCTTCGATCCAACGAATTTGACATCGGTTCACGCTCCACAATATCTCGCTCCAACGTCACTTCTCTCTCTCTCTCGCACCTTCCTCGTTCCCGTCGTTCTCACCTCTCGCTCTCTCTGAGCGATCCCGGCATCTCACGTTCGCCGCGCCAAATCTCGCTCGCGCGCGAACACAGATCTTCCATTACAATGTCAGCCAATATTGGTGATAGTGGAGATTTCAGATTCGGAATAATGTTTGTACATTTTGTTCGACCCAGGTTCATACTCTTTACGATAGGACAACCTTCGTTGATGTTTTTAAAAAAATTGAGAATTATTTTTGCAGTTTCTAATGAAATATTTTTATCAGCCATTTGTGCCGCAAATCGAATCTCCGCTATTTTTTTTCGCTCCTCAAACGACAAAGATGATTCGTCAAATTGCATGTTTACTTGTTCTTCATTCGGTCCATTCGCTCGTATATTAAATTCAAAGGGTATAGCAGGATAAGAGGGGAGCTAGCGGCCCCCAAACAAAATTAATTTGGATTAGGGGCAACTTGAAGGTATTATTGAAAACATTATCTGTGGAGAATTCCATATCTCTATCTCGCCCTATTGCCGGAATATCATAAAATATGTATCTCTCATATTTTATTTTTTTTCTCCGCCGCTATTGTAGATATCGAGATGATCTTTGTCTCATATCGTAAATCATTTAAAGCACTATCAAACACGTTTTTCTTTAGAATTTTTCACGCTAAAACTCGACTTGCAGAATCGTTTAAAATATTTAAGCATTTATTTCGCACGCTCCTTAAGAGGTGAAATCTTGGAAAAAAATTTATAATGTATCCAAATTAAATTTTCTTAATCGACGAAACTGGCAATCACTCCTGACGGTCACAATCGTCAGGACTCTTTAGACCAAGATTTCGGTCCCTCTATCAAAACGCTTAAATTTAAGCTTAAACTTAAATTAAGATGGAAAAATTCCTTCTCCCTTCTCTAATTAAATCGATATCGATTTAATATTAAAATCACTGTAAAAACTTATTGCGAAAAATATTACCCCAGCCAGGGTTCGAACCTGGAATCTCCCGCATTCCGTTCGGGTGTCTTAACCAATTCGACTACCGGGGCATGTGGTAATATTTATCGCAATAGTACATCTAAACAATCATAAGATGGAACACCGATATTTTACGTCGACGGTGTATATTCAACGATGAGATACATTTACTTCGCCAGTGTATAAATAACCAAATTAAATTTTCTTAATCGACGAAACTGGCAATCACTCCTGACGGTCACAATCGTCAGGACTCTTTAGACCAAGATTCCGGTCCCTCTATCAAAACGCTTAAATTTAAGCAACTTAAATTAAGATGGAAAAATTCCCTCTCCCTTCCCTAATTAAATCGATATCGATTTAATATTAAAATCACTGTAAAAACTTATTGCGAAAAATATTACCCCAGCCAGGGTTCGAACCTGGAATCTCGCGCATTCCGTTCGGGTGTCTTAAGGGGGTTGTCGTGAAATATAAAAATATTGTCGATTTCTCTAGACTTCGCGTATGTATTAATAAACCTTACATACATTACGTCTCCAAATTTGAGATAGACAATCCATATTCGTTTTCGAGATATTCATTGTGGAAGTTGCGCTTTTTAACATGGGCTCTTATGGAAAGGTCGCCGCGAGAGCCACATTTTCGCTTATAACATCTCCACCAAAACTGTCATCGTTTTGAAAAACTAATATGTTATTAATGATATTCAATAATATCGAATAGCAGAAACTCGTATAGAGCAATAAATATTCGTTGTTGAGATATTATAAGTAAAAGTACGTTATTATGATGCCTGAAAAATGCGCAAAGAGAAGTGCTGTGGTGACGTGGCAACGTTGGCGGCCCAGCAGACATCGCGCGTAAATCACACTATACTCTTTGAGTATAGTGTGTACCGTCAAAATATATTTTTTTTTCGTTTGTCAATAACATTATGAATTGACGAATTCCGGATTTTGCTGGCTACATAAATGATAATTGAGGAGATTTATGCAATAGAAATCTTTTTGTTGAATTGATTTATAGTAACATTAGGTTATTACGAGTATTAACGAATAATTCGAATAAAATATGAGTGCATGGAAAGATGAGGATATCAAATAAATATACCAGAGTAGTTTTACAATAAACAATATATTAATATTTTTATTTATAAACATTTAAAAACATTTAAAAATATTATTTATAAACATTTAAAATATTTTTAAACAACCAATTATTTTCGTCAGAACTTTTTTATTCTTAGTTACTAGAGGCTTACGGCTACTATCACATTTGGAAAGAAACTTGATTACTTCATCTTCTCCTTCATTTGAAAATTTTGATTTTAAATTTTGGAATGTTATCCCTGCGACAGCTATTTTTTTAATTATATCACGAGAAACGATGTTTTTAAAAGGAGCCAATTCCAATACTTTATGATTGATAATTTTGTTGATTTTGTTTTCTTCGATTGCTTTCTCAAACTTCTTTTTAAAAATGAATAAGTCTGTTTCTTTGGAAGTAACCTTTACAAGTAGTTGTAATACACGAACGTCAAATAAAGCTTCATGGAAAAATCCAGGACTCTGAGTTTCAAGCAGATCTTGTGCTAAATTGATTAGTTTGAAGGCACCTGGGCCTTTACGGAATGGATACACTGTTTTAAACAATTTTAACGTATCTGAAAACCCAGTTACAATTTGAAACCTGTCTTGGATTTTACAGTTTGTAATTGCATTTAGTAATCGAGGAATATCAAAACGAGCATTGTGCGCAACAAGCAAACAAGATGGAGATACAATATTTATAAACTCTGAGAACGCGAGTAATGCATTTTCAAGCGTAACGGCATCAACTTTTTTATTCTTGAAATATAAATCTCCATTTTCATTATGTAAAGAATTGATTTTGGTTACATGAATAGGAATCGCTTGACTAGGTAAAATGTATACATTAAATTCAAAAGCTTCGGATATTGCTGCTATTTGTAATATATCACTTTCTATTTCAAAGCCTGCTGTTTCTAAATCAAAATAAATTATTTTAGTCGTATTATTTGTACTTCTATCATCAACCTTTTCTTCAATGCTTATTTTTTCGCTCGTCATCTCTATCCCACAGTTAGTCTTATATGTAATACCTTCTCTTCTTTCTTTTTTCTTTCGTAAATTTTGTCTGTTTGCTGCTAACTGAATACGCCTCAATTTCGACTCTCTCGTAACTTTTCTAGATGACTTTATTATTCTAAGTTTATCACTTCTTAGGCAATATGCTGATGTATATTTACCTGCTTGTAAACCTAATAATTGTGTAACCCTTATTATTCCTTGATCACCTCCATTTTTACTTAAAACAGCACTAGCGACTCTAAAATCCGCAGACTGCGATTTACTGTAATATCTCGTCTTTGGTGCTTTACAAGCTATCATGCTATTTAGGCTTTCATTTGCCTGACTGGATGCGACAACGCTAAATTTTGCAGCATTATTTGCATATTTTTCGAATAATTCTCGAAGACTTAAATATAAACTTTCATCTTTCAATACAATAGTTTGCTCTGTGTTATCGTCACATCGCTTACACCACTCGCCACAATTCTCGTGACTATTATATACATGATCCGGGATGTTTCTTATTGCAGAAGCAAGGTCTGCAGTTCGTCCTTTTTGTTGAGCAATCGCGTACGTGAAACATTTTTTTAAATGATTTATAACACCACTTTGTTTTAATTCTTTGAAGGAATTCGATAGTGTGTACAATTCACTTACAAAATTTTTAACTAAATGATTTTTATCGGCCAATTTATGAATGACTTTGCCACTTTCTTTTTGTATTGCGGCAATCGTACTACTATCTTCGTCACCAATCAAAACTCCAACATTTAAATTATTTTCTTGAAGAATTTTACTTCGATTGATCAATTGCGCTCCGGCGTCCGCTTCCATCGCTTTTGCACTGCCTTCAAAATTCTCTCGACAATCGTGGTCATCTTTCGAATGTCCTATATCACATTTGTAACACTTGCGATTTCGTGTTGTATAATCTAAAACTTTATGACTTAAAAATCCAATTATTGCTGCATAACCATTCAGACTGTCATAACTGCGACCGTTGCCTCTTTTACTCCAGCCCATGTCGTACGAAACTATGATGTTTACAATACTACTGCATGCTTGGTCAAATTCAGGACTTCTTTGATTAGAGGATTGAAGAATCGTTAGGTGAGGATAAAGATCGCGAACAATGTCGGCTGGTCTATAAATAAAATAAAAACCGTATTTGAATTATGGCTATATATTAAGGAAAAAAATCATGTTTATTTTTTTAAATTTAAGTAATGTTTTTTTTTATTTTTTAATGACAAGTAAAATACATAAATTCAATTAAATATAAAATATAAAGGTTTATCCCAGCTAAATATCAATCCATTATTGATGTATTATAAATTAAGCAATAATATACAATTTGTTTGTTGTTGATGGTGGCTGATACAACCTTGACAAAGGTTCGCACACCAAGGCGGAAGGACTTTCAAATAACGGCTCCAAATTATTAAGATACACTATATTTAATGTCAATGTTGGCGGTAGAGGCGAGCGGTATCACAAATTGCACTGTCGATGCGGTTAAATGCACGCACTCTTGTCTTTGGTATTACGGAGACGACAACGGTATTTGTAACACGGTACTGAGACGAAGCACCGCGACGTAAACTCGTTCGCGGGCGACAGAGCTCGTAATTCGCTCTGAGTTCGAGGCGCACGTGGAGATGCACTCAGATGCACGCCGCACAGCCGGTACGGTCCTCGCGGGTAGTGCAGGGAACCGATCTCACGAAAAGGCGTAGGCGCGTTATCTCAAGATGCACGTTACAATTGCCAACATTCGAACCGTCTCTGTACACGTTGGAATGTCGACTCAGGCGATCATCTTCAGCCGACCCGAGCGTTGTTTACGCCGACGGATCGGGCCGGCTCGGCCTCGCTCGTCACGCGGAACGCTGAACGTACGGCACGCGGGCGCGAGCGGAGCGCGCGAGAGATCGGGTAGAAAATAAACGATTAAAATATCAAATTGAACGCTTATTCCTAAACATACCGCCCGCCTCGAATGTATAATTGCATTCGAAAAGCTTACGGTATAGACATGGTACTTATGCTAATGGTTATACAACTATATACACTGATGAAAAATCGGTACAATATTGTACATGGTTTATAATTAAATTGATCGCTAAAGACGTACGATCGCCGTTAGGGTGGTTCCGCCCGCCGTGGCAGAATTCTTTGATTCTTCGATATTAATCTCGACGGGGAGGAAACAGAGTTTGACAATCGGTCGTTTGTACTCAGATCGATGCGTCTTTACGGTAACTACGCGAGTCAGGCCGTCATCTCCAGGATGACAAGCGGTAATGCGGCCGAGTTCCCATTGGCACGGAGGGACCAAGGGGTTGCGCAAAAGAACGATTTGGCCAACTCTGGCTAGTCGCTGGACAACGCGCCATTTTGGGCGTTGTTGAAGGGAATGCAAGTAGTCGCTCGACCATGACCTCCAAAAAACTTCGGTTAACTGCTGGATCATTTGCCAGCGCGACAGCCTTGCTTCGTTAAGATCGAGCACGCTAGGCTCCGGAGGGGCGATAAGAGCGGTACCGACGAGAAAATGACCAGGCGTCAAAGCTTGATAATCATCAAGACTATCGGAAACGGGTGCAATAGGCCTGGAATTCAGACACGCCTCAATCTTACAGAGAAGCGTGGTCATCTCCTCGAACGTAAGCGTATGGGGACCGATGCATCGTTTCAAATGATGCTTTACGCTCCGAACGCCGGCTTCCCAAAGGCCTCCGAAATGAGGCGCTGCGGGAGGTAGAAAATGCCACTCAGTTTTGTCGGTTGCGAGTCGGTTTATAAAATTCGGATCGCGGATTGTTTGCGAGTACGCTTGTGAAAGTTCTCGATCAGCGCCTTGAAAGGTCGTACCATTATCGGAGTACATGGCCTTTGGTAGTCCTCGGCGAGACACAAATCGCTGATACGCGGCCAGGAAAGTCGCAGAACTATAGTCACTTACAAGCTCCAAGTGAATGGCTTTGGTAGTTAAGCATACGAACAATGCTATGTAGGCCTTTTGAGACTTGTGTCCGCGTCCGGGAGCGGTACGAATAGCGATGGGACCTGCATAGTCGACGCCGGTATGTATAAAGGCTCGAACGGTACGGTTAACTCGGGCTTCCGGTAGATCTCCCATGAGTTCGATCGGTGTTTCGGCACGTTCGCGTGTGCATCGGATGCACTTGTATAGCACAGAGCGAACGGTTGCTCGAGAACGGAGAATCCAAAACTCACTCCGAAGTGACGCGAGGGTGAGCTGAGGCCCGGCATGTAAAGTTCGTAAATGATGGTGCTCGATAAGGCGAGACAACAACGGATGTGACCGCAGAACGATCGGATTTTTTGTTGTACCGGGAAGATATGCATGGCGCAGCCTTCCGCCTACGCGGATAAGGCCATCAGGATCCAAGTAGGGACTGAGGGGGGAGAGCGGACTGGTTTTTGGCAGCGCGGTTTTGTTTGTCAACGCTGTGAGTTCGTGGGGAAACAACTCGGCTTGCATGGTTTTGAGCCAGTAATGTTTAGCTCGTTGAATTTCTTCAGGTGACAAACGTGTAGAGTAGCCATCGATGGGCAGGGTGGAGCGTCGTCTCAATAGGAAGCGGTAAAGGTACGCGGTAATTCGGAGTAATTTAGGCCAGGAAGAGAAACGCAACGAAAGATCCCAGCTCGGTGTCGCATAGGCGGTGTGAGCGGGTTGTTCTTGGCGTTCCTCGAGGGGGATTTCTGGTGGTAATGGAGGGCACGTATTCGGCCAACAGTCGGGTGGTTGGCGTAGCCATAAAGGGCCAGACCACCATAAACTGTGAGTTTGTAACGCGTCGGGAGCGATGCCGCGGGACGCGCAGTCTGCAGGATTATCGTGCGTCGGGACGTGACGCCACGAGGCCTCAGGAAGCTGTGATTGGATGGCGGAAACACGATTGGCTACAAAGGTTTTCCATCGAGATGGAGATTGCTTCAGCCAGGCTAGGACAATCTGAGAGTCTGTCCAACAGACGGTCTCGAGGTGAGGTAGCTGAAGAGCGGTACGAACGTATAGGAGTAGGTTAACGAGTAGGTGAGCTGCTTTCAACTCCAGGCGGGGAACACTTAGCGTTTTGAGTGGGGCTACTTTTGACTTGGCCATAACAATTGAGACCGAAACGGAGCCGTCCACATGGACGAGTCGAAGGTACACGGCGGCTGCGAATGCCTTCGTCGAGGCATCGCAAAAGCCATGAAGGGAGCAATGAATGGTGTGAGGTCCATGTTCGGTCCACCGCGGTATCTTGATCGCATTAAGGCTTGAAAGTTTGTCTCGGTATTCTGTCCAGTCATTTAGCTGTTGGCTGGGAAGCTCGTCATCCCATGTGCATTTAAGCAACCACAAAGTTTGCATAAGTATTTTCGCGGTTATAATGACGGGTGTGGCCCATCCTAAAGGGTCAAAGAATTTCGCGATAGTTGAAAGGACCATTCGTTTTGTCTTAGACGGAGAGGAAGGTATGGAAACACGAAATTGGAAAACGTCGAGCGATGGATTCCAAGTGATCCCTAAAACTTTGATTTGCTCGTCGTCCTGAAGGACTTTGTGAGTGGCTAAGCCATGATCGGAAGGATCGATGTCGGACAGAAGGTCAGATGAGTTGCTTGCCCATTTTCGGAGGCGAAAGCCGCCTTTATCAAGGAGCGCGATTAATTGATCACGGGTTTGACGCGCGAGAACGGGATCATCGGCACCGAACGCAGCATCGTCAACATAGGTTTGACGGAGTAAAACGAGCATCGCTAACGGAAACTCGGCTCCGTGATCAGTGGCTAGTTGCTCTAAAACGCGGAGAGCAAGGTATGGAGCGGCAGCACTGCCATAGGTAACTGTCAAGAGGATATATTCTTTTACAGGCTCGTCTGGCGACGGTCGCCACAAAATGCGTTGGTAGGTGATGTCGCGTGCATCGACCAAGATCTGGCGATACATTTTTACGATGTCAGCGATATAAATGTACCGGGGCTGACGTAACAGAATGATGACAGTAGGCAAATCCTTTTGGAGTTTTCGTCCTATTAACATGTGGCTGTTTAGCGACATGCCATTAGTGGTTGGGGAAGAAGCGTTGAATACTACGCGCAAACGAGAGGTCGCACTGTCTTCTCGTAAGACGGCATGATGCGGGATGTAATACGATTGTGGTAGCGCGGTAGCTTCATTGGGTGAGACTTCGATCATGTGACCGAGTTGCTCGTATTCAGCGAGAAATTCGCGGTAGGCTGAGGCTAGATTGGAATCTCGCTGGAGTCGGCGTTCCAATTGATGGAACTTCGCTAAGGCAATAGAGCGGGACTCACCTAAGGGTATAGGCGGTCCGGTTTTAAACGGTAATCTAACCACATAGCGTCCTTGCGGAGTACGGGAGTGAGTGGCTATAAAATGTTCCTCACATTGGCGTTCTTCAGGGCTGAGATGTGCCTTCTGAGGTATCTCCTCGACTTCCCAAAATCGACGGATGTCGAAATCAAGAGCCTCGTAGATATCACCGTGGTAAACGGATACGGATGATGGAGAGGTAGGAGGTGGTGCGATTGGACCGGAGATGATCCAACCGAGGGTAGTGTTTTGCGCGGTTGGTTCGTTGACGGAACCTTTTCGAACACCGTCAAGCACGAGCATGCCGAATAAGTCGGCCCCTATAATGACGTCAATCGGATCGGGACTCATGGGTTCACTATCGGCTAGATTGAGCCCGGCGATGTGCTTCCATTGACACACCGTTTCGATTCGACTCGGGATATATTTTGTTAACGACGGAAGGATTAGCGCGGTAGTCGAGTAAGCAGGTGCATCGCGAGACGCAGGGGTTATCGTGATTTGAGCAGCGTGTCGCACAACTGACTGGGTTTCACCGATACCCGTAACGAAAACTGCTCGTTTAATTCTCGGCAATCGAAGGGACTGTGCAAGCGATCCAGTCATCAACGTTGACACAGATCCTTGATCGAGTAATGCGCGGACAGTGACGTAGCGACCGGAGTTAGAGTGTACGCGAACGCGTGCAGTGGCGAGTAAAACTTTAGAGTTTGGCGCTACGGTTTTTGAGATCAAATGCGTTGCAATCTCATTGGTTTTCTTTTCGGTACTGGCGGGAATTGAGACAGGAACGGATTCAGTCTCGGTCGGCTTGACGAGGTTATCGAAATGTAACAATGAATGATGTCGCTTTTGACATTGTCGGCACGCATGAGAACTCGTACATTCTCTCACATTATGTTTGGTACTGAAACAATTCAGACAGCGCTTATTTTTTCTAATAAAGTCGGAACGTTGGGATGGAGTTTGCTTTAAAAACGCGGGGCACTGATAAAGCAAATGATTCTCTTTACACAGAGCACATGCGAACGGAACTGCGGAAGCAGAGTGCGACGCAAGTGATTTTTTCTTCGCGGGTTCCACAGATTTTTCTTTTGTCGATGGCAAGATCGCTTCTAAGGCGCGAATGCGCGATTCGAGAAATTGATCTAATTCACGATAACGAGGGTAATCCATGGTGTCCCCTAGCTTGAGTTCCCAAGCTTTTCGCGACGATTTATCAAGCTTTTGAGCAACAAGAAAAACTAGCAAATCATCCCAATGTTCGACAGCTCGACCGAGATTTTTGAGAGCTTGAATTGACGCGTTAGTTTGATCGCGAAGGTTCCGAAGATCTTTGGAGGTTTCTGCGGTAAGTGACGGAAGATTTAATAGGCTTTGTAAATGAATCGTTATGATACGACGTTTATTATCGTAACGAGAGACGAGGATATTCCACGCGACTTCGAAATTGTTATTGGTAATCGCGAGATGTTCGAGCGCGGTACTTGCATCCCCTTTTACACACGAGCATAAATAATGCATACGCTCAACATTCGATAAACTAGGTTCGTTATAAACCATTGACTTAAAACGATCGCGGAAATTCTCCCATTTGTCGAAGCTCCCGTCAAAGGTAGGTAGGTTGATCCTCGGTAGATGCGATGTTGCACGGTATGAATCAGAAACGCCACTTACGTTACGTGAAGTTGCATTGGGAGGATCAGTCTCGTGGGCTTCAAGTACCTCAGCCATGAAGTCCGCAGCCTCGTAGTAAGCGTCCTCACAGGCGATGATACGATTCTCGGTGAAGTAGACATCGGTAGCTCTCAATTTGTCGTCGGCAAGAAGTTCTATTTTGCCATCCAGCTCTTGGCATTTGACGAACATCTCCTTCAATGTCGTGAGACGTTGTCGGGTGACGGCTGTTGTCATCTTAGCTTGACCGAGCTTCTTATAATTAGGCAGCACTCGAGAGACAGAATTTATGAGTTGCTTTTGTGTGGCAAGAAGCTCTTCAACGGTCGACATGGCGAAAATAATAATTTTCAATAATAGGACCGTGAAAGTCACAAACAGGTTTTTCTCCTTGGCAGCGATCCGGCTCGAAGGACCAAAATGTTTGTTGTTGATGGTGGCTGATACAACCTTGACAAAGGTTCGCACACCAAGGCGGAAGGACTTTCAAATAACGGCTCCAAATTATTAAGATACACTATATTTAATGTCAATGTTGGCGGTAGAGGCGAGCGGTATCACAAATTGCACTGTCGATGCGGTTAAATGCACGCACTCTTGTCTTTGGTATTACGGAGACGACAACGGTATTTGAAACACGGTACTGAGACGAAGCACCGCGACGTAAACTCGTTCGCGGGCGACAGAGCTCGTAATTCGCTCTGAGTTCGAGGCGCACGTGGAGATGCACTCAGATGCACGCCGCACAGCCGGTACGGTCCTCGCGGGTAGTGCAGGGAACCGATCTCACGAAAAGGCGTAGGCGCGTTATCTCAAGATGCACGTTACAATTGCCAACATTCGAACCGTCTCTGTACACGTTGGAATGTCGACTCAGGCGATCATCTTCAGCCGACCCGAGCGTTGTTTACGCCGACGGATCGGGCCGGCTCGGCCTCGCTCGTCACGCGGAACGCTGAACGTACGGCACGCGGGCGCGAGCGGAGCGCGCGAGAGATCGGGTAGAAAATAAACGATTAAAATATCAAATTGAACGCTTATTCCTAAACACAATTCAATATACAATTCAAAAGTTAAATCGCAGCTACAATTCAGTATAAATATATAATTCAATTAACCAAAAGAATATTCAAAAATGTGCATATAAAATTTACAAATATTCTGATACAAAAAAAAATGATAATTCTTACAAATTATCACAAAGCTCTTGAGTGTTCTTTATCACAAGGTGCCTTTCTTCTAACGCTGCTTTTTGGCAACTTTCTACAGCTGCTTTTTCGATGGCTAATCCGATTTTTCTTCCATATCTTTTGAACATATCCATTGTTATGACTGGAATATTGAGGCATGCAAGAATTTTGTTCAAACCAGTACATCCAAGACCAGAGTGCATCGCACCTACAAACAAATTTTTTTATTATTAGTGATAACATAAAATATTATTAAATAAAACAGAAAAATTTGTTATAATTAATTGCAAGCAAAAACTCATATTTTACCAAGGACAGCTTGAAGATTCACATTTGTGTAACAGTGGCCATCTAAGTCAACTTTCTTGCCAGTGTTAACCTCATTTTGAATTCCACATTTATGGCACTTAATGTGAAGTATTGAGAAAAGTCCTTTGCGCACTTCATTATTTATATTATCTAAACTCAAAACTTCTTTGCAAGCACAGCAGTGTAGTGCTTGCCCCATACTTTTGAGGTTAACAATATGATTCCCCTCATCATCGCTTTCTTGCCTGGTACTTTTATTGGTTTTGCTTTTTCTGGCTGCTACGCTATTTTCTACAGCTTTTTTCACTCGTTCAGCCTTTTTCTTTGAAACGAACCTTCCACGTTTTGAACGCGGTTTTCCAGACATTTTTTCTAAACGTTAATTTACGCAGCGTTGCCAAATCTGAAATTTTTTACACGCGTGCGCGGAGAGAGTACATGGACAGGCCACGTCTATGTGTGCGTGTACAGTTACTCTAGAAAATCCAGTCTTTAAAGTGGAGAAGGGGAATACGCGGAGAACCGTAAGCGCGCGTCTATACTTTTTGCTGATATTTCAGCACGACAACCCCCTTAACCAATTCGACTACCGGGGCATGTGGTAATATTTATCGCAATAGTACATCCAAACAATCATAAGATGGAACACCGATATTTTACGTCGACGGTGAATATTCAACGATGAGATACATTTACTTCGCCAGTGTATAAATAACCAAATTAAATTTTCTTAATCGACGAAACTGGCAATCTTCCTCAGAGTTTGGTGCAGAGGCCCTGAAACACCATGTATATTGCGTCATATTCGTTAACAGTACGGCGTCATAAGTGGTTTCCCACCTGAAGATTGTCACGTCGAACTCGGACGTGACAATCTTCAGGTGGGAAGCCATTTATGACGCCGTGCTGTTAACAAATATTAAAATGCAGCTGTTGTAGAAAATATTAAGGCACTTTTCGCTGAGTTATATTACTATTGCTAATCTGCGAATATAAGCCGTTTATATGTGTTGGTCAGTCAGTATTTTTACCTGACAATAATTTTATATCTTTCTATATACGATCGGACGTAACAATCTTCAGGTGGGAAACCATTTATGACGCCGTGCTCTTAACGAATATGACGCAATATATTTATTGATTTTACTTTATTATTACGGAACAATTCGCTTCGTGCATGAAAACACGTGGCGCCGCGTGACGGTTAAATGTAATACTTAAACTGAAACAATTTATGAAACGTGTATAAAGAGAATTAAAACAAAATCGTTTTTTAATGCACTATAATAATTATACAATCTAAATATCGCAAGAACCTATTATAATTTTGTGTAATTATTAATACTATGATTTTTATGTCATAAAATATGTAAAATATTGACCTGTAAACTGAGAAAAATATCTTAACCAATAACAATTTCTTGTATTTTTCTTCTTAGAGACTGATAAAGTGTTCAAAATGAATATAATTTTGAGAACAGGGTTTAAAGAGATTACTTATTCAATTGATTTTCACCCTCAAGCCATTATAAAAGGGAAAAAATTAGCTGTATCTTATGTTAAAAAAGTCGAAGAAAGATATACAAATGACACTGGTATTTTGATAACAGGTAGTGTTGTACGTCAAACTTCTGTCACTTTACACCCCTACAGAGTTAGTTTGGAGGTAAATATTGATGTTTAATAACATAATTTATAATTTTTATAACTGATTAATTGTTTTTTAGTTGGATAACAATCGTCATGTACTTCATGTTTCTTGTAATTGTATGTCAAGTGCAGGAAAGAAATGCAAACATATTTATGCTTTAATATGGTACGTAAACTCTGATAGAAGTGCAAAAAAAACATCTATACATCAAGAATGGAGAAAACTTTCAAATTATCAATTAGGTAAAGATATGTACTCCAAGCCACTAGAAGTTTCCAAAGAATTCAAGAAAAAGCTGTATTACAAGGAAAAAGCAATAATTTCTTTCAATCTTCAGATATCCGATATAAAAAGTGATTGTGCATTGTTAAGAATTTTACAAGCAAGTAATATAACAGAAAAATTCAAACTATTGTAAAACAAATTATAATATAATAGTTATTTTGGACAATGTTTTGAAAAAATTTAATGATAAGCAAATAACAGAAACAATTTTAAAATTAATAAATTTATCTAAACATAATATAATTTACTATGGCACAACAAATATTGTGATAGATGTTAATTTAAATAACTTTTATAATATAAATGTGAGACTTACGGATGATCAAATATTAGATTTGTGCATAAGAACCAAAGATCAAAGTGAATGAAAGGAATGGTTTGATGCAAGATGTGCAAGAATAAGTACGAATAATAAAGCACACCGTATAAAATGTAACAAAAAAAAAGATAAAAATAAATTAGCGATTGAGCTTCTTAAAGATAAAGATTTGAAAATAGCTTCTTTAGAATATGGAAAAAAAAATGAAAAAAGGGCTATATGTGATTATATTAATAAATACAATAAAAATGTTCAAATAGTAGGTGTATTTGTAAATCCACTTCAACCATGGCTTTGTGCAAGTGTTGATGGCATTGTGATTGATGCGAATAATTTAAAAATTTTAGAAATAAAATGTCCTTTATCTTGTAGTAATAAGCCAATTTTTTATACAACAAAAAATACATTTAATGTATCTTATTTATACTTAGATGAAAATAATATGATAAAGCTTAAAGCTTCTCATTCGTACTACACTCAATGTCAGATTCTTTATGTGGATAATGTACATTAGATGTTGGAAAACAGTACAATAATTTATCTGGAGTATCACAATAATTATTTTTACAATTTACTACGCAACAATATAATTTTGCTTTTTTTTTTTAATTGTTTATTTTCCATTTTTCAAATTTATTAAAAGGTTAGCGTGTTTCAGTCCAACTTCCCAAACTGATCGCTATGAGCGCCTAAATCGTTTCGCGAATCCCCTCCACGTTCATGCACGAAGCGAATAAAAAAAAAGAAATTCCAATTTTTTAAAATATGGCGCCGTGCTTGAAAAAATCTGAAAAAAATTGGGAAGATAGTCTTTTATGTAACATGCATTATAAATTTTTTCCAAGATTTCACCTCGGAGCGTGTGAAAAAAATTCTTAAATATTTTAAACAATTCTGCAAGTCGAGTTTTAGCGTGAAAAATTCTAAAGAAAAACGTATTTGATAGTGCTTTAAATGATTTACGATATGAGACAAAGCTCATCTCGATATCTACAGTCTGTCAAAAAAGAGCGTACTAGGGTTAATTTATAAAAAGGTTTATTAAATGAAAATTTATAATACATATATGTATTGTACTCGATGAGAACAAGTGCGCAATTATGTCAATAATTAGTCCAGTCTCCACCGGCGTCAATAATTGACTGGCATCCGAGGCATGCTTTCCACCAATTTTTCGGCGTATTCTAACGGCAAGGACCTCCAAATCCGACGAATCTCGCAACATAATTGCTTCAAAGTGTACGTAGGTTTTCCACGAAGCTTCAGCTTAATGTATGCCTACACATTTTCGATAGGATTTGCATCGGGCGATTGCGACGGCCAATCCAGTGTAACAATGCCAGATTTCTTCTTCCACTCAGTACAGAGCTTTTTTCGGTCAACAGAGGTTTCTTTTAAGCTAAGTAATACCACGGCCGATATTTCGAGCAATATTAGGATGTTAATAAAATACTAAATATAAATTTTAAATTTTAATTATCAAGCCAACGTTTCGACCTTACTTGGTCATCCTCAGGGCATATTACATTTAAAACTACAGAAATAAAAGTATAAAATTAAAAATAATAACTGCAGGAGTTCACATTAAAAACATTGAAAAGTAAAGTCATCGTCGGTGAACAATTACGACACGCAGTAAAAACAAGGTCAAAGTCAAATTCAAATTAAAATTAAACGTTGTCACGGGGCGCATAGTTACAATAAAAATGTTACCAATTACAATAAATAACGCTCAAAGTCGCAATTGATGGAGATGCCGATTTGGTGCGACCCTCGCATTCCAACCAGTAGTCCTCTGTAGAATTTAGTTGTTTCTTGATATCGGTCATGTTCAACGTCGGAAACCATCGATGTATGTCCCGATTAGGTGGAAGTGACCGATGTTGGTTCAAGATCGTATTAACGCGACTGTCCTTAGTGGTAACTGTATGTCGGAAATATTCAAACAGTCGTAATCTATGTATTTTTTCTTAAAATGTAAAGGATGGACTTACATAAGTGGTCGCGTTAACAAGTCTTGTGCTATGATAAGCATGGCTACACTTATATGTTTGTTGGAGCGAGGACGTACTGTCACTGAATGCGAGGTGTACATGGGATGGCTAATGCCGCAGAGTCAATGTTTATATTTATAGCTAGATAGCTCACTTAAAATGTCAAAGTAGGTCTCGTCTAGTAATTCAATATCCTTGTTCAAGTTAATTCCATTGGTTTGTTCTTTAATATGAATCATCTCGGAAATGGTTCTTTTTTGATAATTGCATTCGTGGTCTAAAATTCGTGTTTCATCCCAATTAAACGAATGTTCGAGTGAAGTAATATGTTCCGAGACTACTGAATGTTTAGACGGGTCCACAGTGACATTATATTTATGTTCCCTCAGTCTAGTACTTAGTTGTCGTTTGGACTGACCCACATAGGATGCATCACAATTATTGCAGCAAATTTTATATATCACGTTGTTGTTTTCAAAATGAGAATTCTTATCCTTCTGGACCCTGACTATATTGTTAAGCTTGTTAATAATCCTGTAACCTATGGATAGCTTTGATTTATCCACTGACGCCGCGATGATTTCAGAGGCAGATTTTAAGTGCGGAAGGGCGATAAATCTCTTTTTTTCAGAGTTTTCGGTATTACTGTCGCTAACATTCTCGCTGTCATCCTCGCTCGTGGATTGTCTTTTGTTAAAGTGGAGCTTTTTAATTCTTGAAATAATATGTCTAAAAACTAAGTCTACAGGGTATCCGTTGTCTAGCAAAATGTCGACAATAAATGAAAGATTTTTATTAAAAAACCGAGGATGAGACAATAATATGGCTCTGTCCACGAAACTGTAGATAGTTCCTAACTTTTGTTGCAAAGGATGACTTGAAAAGAAAGATAAGCATCTGCCTGAAAAGGTTTTTTTGTGGAACCAGTCTGTAATGATTCTATTGTCGTTAACAATTAATTTAAGATCCAGAAAGCTAAGAGATCTATTTTCTTCATATTCTATCGTAAATTTTAGTCTCTCGTGATATTTATTAAAACAATCGAATATATCAGGGATGCTTTCCTTTTTTGCTGCGAATACTATATCATCTACGTAACGGTGGTAAAACGGGATTCGAATGTTTAACGATTTTAGAACCTTTTCCTCTAGATCCTGCATGACAATGTCTGCTATATCAGGGGATAAGGGGGAGCCCATGGGGGATCCGAATGTCTGTTTGTATATAACATTATTAAGCGTAAAGAAGGTGGAGGAAAGAATGAATTCTACTGCTAAGATGAATTCCTTACGTGGTAGTATAATTTTTTGTTTGATATACCTCCATTTTCTTTTTATGCCATCAATTACTAAAACCGAGGGAACGTTTGTAAAAAGCGATACAACATCTAACGACACCAGCATCTCAGAGTCGCCAAGTACAATTTTTGAAAGATCATTGCACAGCTCAAAGCTGTTATTGACATGACTCTTGGCCTTGGGGAGGCTTTCAGAAAGAATCTTTTGTAGGAAAGAAGCCAATGAATAAAGAGCTGTGTTGACCGACAATACGATTATCCTGAAGGGATGGTTGTTTTTATGGATTTTAGGAAGTCCGTATGCTTTGGGAAGGGTAGAATCACTCGAGTGTAGAGACCAATATTCTTTCTTGGAGATGTACTCTTTTTTTAGCCAATTTTTTAGTATGTTTCTAAGTTTACTTTCTATTTTTGCAGCGGGATTCTTTTTTTCGATGGAATAGGTATTTTTGTCACTAAGTGTAAATTCCATTTTTTTGATGTACTCGTCTTTATCCAAGGCTACTGTGACATTGCCCTTGTCCGCTCTGGTGAAGATGACATTAGGATTTGTTCTTTGAAAATGGATAGCGGATTTATAAGAAGCGATGAGACTATGTTCGATGGGACTGATGTGTATTTTATTGTTTAAAATCTTGTAGAACTGTGGAATTGCAACGTTACGGATTTTGATTTGATTCTCAATAATATGTCTCCTGTAATTACATTCTAAGTCTTTGATAAATTCGTGGATCGATTTTTTGATGTTAACAGGGAATGGGAGGCTAAATTTCTCTCCTAGTTGCAATAGAGAACACACCCCATTGGGAATCTCCGTGTTCGAAAGATTAATGAACCATTTTTTGTTAACTTCTCCGAATTTATAAGTAGCCGTTTTTTGTAGAAATTGGAACGGATCCACTAAAACACTGACTTCCGTTGCTGAAGTAGAAATGCCAAATTTTATAGAATTGATTTTTTTATTATGTATGTTTGAAACAGAAAATTCTATTGGTTTTATCTTATTGAAAACCTCTATTCTACGACATTCCAAAAGCCACTCATATTTCTTCCTATGTTCCTTTTCTACTCTGTAATAAAAGTTGCGGAATGTGACAGCGTGATGTGATGTAATTCTGTTCCAGATGTAAATGGGAAGGGAGTTAGAAAGGAAATAGGAGAGGGAAGTAAGATTTTTGTGGAGATCATCGTCTCGTCTATGTAGGTCAAAGATTTCTATCTTTAAAAATTCAGTTCTGAGATAGTGCAATAATCTATCAGCTCTTCGCGTTGATTTATAATGTAGTAGAGCAATTCGGTTCCTAAACACATGTGTGAGGTGTGATGGAAGAATATTATGGTTTCTACATTGAATTAAAAATCGTAACTTTGCCTTATTCTTAATCAATTTATAATTTAATTCAATCCAATGCTTCAACGATCGTGATATGTGAGCTCCAAACGTATGAAAGATAAAATTAATGTTAAAACCTGTAGCACGCATTATAAGGCCAGCGTATATTAACAATAAATAAAAGTATTATCGCTCGTCTAAAGCAAAAGCTAAGTAATACCACGGCCAATATTTCGAGCAATATTAGGATATTAATAAAATACTAAATATAAATTTTAAATTTTAATTATCAAGCCAACGTTTCGACCTTACTTGGTCATCCTCAGGGCATATTACATTTAAAACTACAGAAATAAAAGTATAAAATTAAAAATAATAACTGCAGGAGTTCACATTAAAAACATTGAAAAGTAAAGTCATCGTCGGTGAACAATTACGACACGCAGTAAAAACAAGGTCAAAGTCAAATTCAAATTAAAATTAAACGTTGTCACGGGGCGCATAGTTACAATAAAAATGTTACCAATTACAATAAATAACGCTCAAAGTTGCAATTGATGGAGATGCCGATTTGGTGCGACCCTCGCATTCCAACCAGTAGTCCTCTGTAGAATTTAGTTGTTTCTTGATATCGGTCATGTTCAACGTCGGAAACCATCGATGTATGTCCCGATTAGGTGGAAGTGACCGATGTTGGTTCAAGATCGTATTAACGCGACTGTCCTTAGTGGTAACTGTATGTCGGAAATATTCAAACAGTCGTAATCTATGTATTTTTTCTTAAAATGTAAAGGATGGACTTACATAAGAGGTTTCTTTATTGTGCTGCGGTATTTCAGGTCATGAGCATGGAGATGGGTTCGGATAGTTTCGTACGATATATCTAAACCTTTTTGTTTCAATTTTGCTTGTCCTTGACGCAGAGTTAAAGCAGGATTTCGCGAAAACAAATTCACTATTCTTTTTTCGTCTTCTTTGTCCACTTTGCCTTTCGAGCTACGTTCTGGTAAGTCATCGACATTTTTTGTCTCTTTATATCGCAGAATCCTCTTCTTTACGAATGCTTGCGACTTCCTGATATATTTAGCAGCCGCTGTTTGCGACATTTTCGGACCTTTCGGGTGGGTGCAAAGGAACACAGCCTCGTAGCGCTTCGCGTATTTGGCACTCATGGCGCTTAACGTGTTTCTCTTTCAAAAAATCAACAACAATTGAATCTTTCTTGACAGTGCGTCTAAGACGAAGTCTCCCTCTATCGGTTCACGAAAAATTTAGGGCGATACCTTTTACCAGCTGTGAATGTTGCTTAGTACGCTCTTTTTTGACAGACTGTATAATAGCGGTGGAGAAAAAAAATAAAATATGAGAAATACGTATTTTATGATATTCCGGCAATGGGGCGAAATAGAGATATGGAATTCTCCACAGATAATGTTTTCAATGATACCTTCAAGTTGCACCTAATCCAAATTAATTTTGTTTAGGGGCCGCTAGCTCTCCCCTTATCCTGCTGTACCTTTATTTATATGCATTTTGGATTTTGCGTGACGCTCGATTTGTGACAAACCACCAACAATAGTTTTATTACAAATGTTACAAAAAAATAAATTTGCGTCATGCGCTTTGCATAGCCATGGTTTATATTGCTCGAGATCTAACCATTGTGTCCTAAAATTTTGTTTATAATATAAACAAAAATATAATAAGGCTCTGAACAGAAAAACAAGGTAAATAATGGGCTATGAGAGCCAACGCAGGATCTAATATGCGAAAATTATAATTAACAAATTCTTAGTCAATACATTAAAAATATTAACAAATTAAAGATATCAAACGTTTCTGCCCTGAATTGGGCCCTTTATAATATAGGTTTTTTTTAGCAATTACATTATTATTATCATCTGAGTCATTATTATTATTACATGCTATATATTTTTTAATATTTTTTTTATACCGCGTAGTTTCCGCATGTCTTGTTACACGTGATAACCAGCTGCATGAAAAATTTTTCTTGCACACTGTACAGTGAAAGAAATGCTCATTAAATGGCACTTTGCGTATCCAAGATTTGAATCGGTCATCACTAAGCCAAGCTTCTGAAAAGCTTGACTTAAGATTTTTCTTTAATTTATTACTTGTTTCCATTTTTAAATGAAAAAATCTAAAAACAAATGTAATAAAAAAATTAACGTTAGCTTGTAACCGGACAGCCATACCCCTCCAGACCTAACCGAACGTAAGCTAACCCAGAACAATCAATCTAGTTAATTTCGGCACTTTACGTCGGGCGGAAGGCTACTTAACCACATATACTCTCGATAATATTCGAACTTCGCAAAATTATCGGTCGCCACTCGGTTTTACCATTACCCGCCGAGAAGGTAAGTAAATCGACAGACCTTTAGCCGTCTTGAATTAATCTCTCCTTTTTATGTTTCAGGAACATCTCGGATGCTGGATGGACCCCGCTGACCACTGGATCGCCGGAACGTCGCTGGATCGCCGCGACGCCATCTTGGCATGAATCGCACTTCGCGTAGATTTTACGTCGTACGCAATGTTAATTTCTCGCAAACGCGATTATTTATTGTTCTCTGGTCGGATATAACAATTAATGACGCGGGCGCACGTATCGATCGCGGATTACGACCGGTTTTCATGGAACTGCACAAGTTCTCCCAATCGGATATCGTCGCGTGGTTTTATCGATCGCCGCTCGAATTTGTTAATGTTCACGACTGAGAATTAACGGCTCGCGTTAACAATTACGAATGTTCACTCGTATACGACATTGCACGTCGCTCGCGGGTTATCTCCGATTTTCATGAGATATCTCTTGCACGTCGAGATTCTCTCGGATGACGGTCCCGTTTTCGGTAATTAACCGAATTATTCAACTTGCGTTAACAATTAACGACTTCGCGTACTTGGCGGCATCCCTCGCCTCGCACTAAGTGATCTCGGTTGACCTTGAGCCTCACGGCACACACGCACGTTACGAGAGCTCCCGAGAAAGTTAATCAGTATTCTGATTATTAATTTCGGTAATTAATACCACTTTTGCGTTAATTAACACGAATTTAACCACTAACGGGATAACGCGTCGCTCTCGGTTAATCTCGGTTTTAATGAGCCACTTGCTCCCGGAAAAGACCTTATCTGCGATTGTATTCGCGTTTCACCGTTTAATCACTCGCGCTAATTAAAACGACTTTAGTTAATTAGCGGGATTACGCTCCGCTAGCGGGTTAACACCGGTTTTATATGAGCCTCGTGTGACACGTCCGCACATCACGATGGCTCCCGGAGAAAGACCTCGATTCTCGCATCGTCACGTCGCAAGCCGGGACCGCGCGCATGCGCAGTTTTGCCAGCCATCACTCCTGGCTGACACAATAGTTCGCTCGCGTCGTCACGCACGCGAAAACAACGTGATATGGAAAATTCCGGAACGCTCGTTATTTATTTGAGGCGCAATAACCGATTTAATCGATAGTTCCCGAATTCTCCATTTACAATGTCCGTTTGCCGAAATTCGACAATTATGCACAAACATCTGCAAATCCACATGCAAACGCTTATTTCACGCTCGCCTATCAATCCTACGGTCGCATACATCCGCTCGCGTCTCTGGATGCACCAGAAGCCTGTTTTTCGCATCGCGCATGCGCCGACGCGTATCTCGCGATGCAACGGCTCTACGGTGACGCAAAAGTCTCCGTCGTGTTTCCCGATGCCGATTTAGTCGGAAATAATCCATTTTGACTCGATTTGCCGTTTTCCGGCCGATATCGCCCGAAAATGTCCCTAGGGACCTGATCGGACCAATCGCGTTACAGGATGCTCGGGAAAGACGTCGTTGACCGATTTCCGGTTCTGGCCGTCGGATTTTGCCGTTATTACGCTAAATTCGCGTAATCCTACACGATTATCGCTCCGAGTCGCTTATCGCTCGAAACGACCAATCAGATGGCGAGTTTGCCCATTTCCGTCATTCGACCACCGGGATCGCTCCTTTTGCCTTTGTTCGGCCATCTTTGATCCCTCTCGACCGATTCAATGCTGAAACTCGCGTTTATTCCCGAAAATCTCGAAATTCGCCCTCCGGCCACCCGATTGGCTGAAATCGCTTTTCGGTGTTCCCGGATCGCGTTTCACGTGAATTTACGCTATTTCGATTAATATCAAGCCAATTCGTTCATTATTGGCCCGCGGGATCTTCAAAGGCCGTTAATAACGATTTTCAGCGATATCGTCGAGTTGGCTCAACTCTGATTGGCTGAAATTGCTCTACGGACTCTCCGGGCGGTTTTGACGCTGAATTTACGTTAATTCGATATTAATCAACTTAATTCGGCCATCGTTGGGCCGCAAAACCATTTAATTGCGTTAAATTTGAATTTCCGCGACAAGCAATATGGATCGTTCTCTGATTGGCTGCTTCGCCAAACTCATACAATCTTCGAATTTTCGCGGTTTTCTGCATACGTGGACCTCGTGTACCTGAAAATAACTTAATCTAAGCGCAAAGCTATTCGCTAGAGTTCGATTCCTGTGTATTTGCTCGCGGAATCGAATTATCGAATGTACTCGTGTTTTCGTATACAAACTCTTTATTCTTAAGACTAAATACATCTTTGGCTTAAGTATCGCGTTTTAACGCTTAATAACATCAGTCCGCTGGGACAAAGGGTACATCGTTATGTAAACGAAGAAAATAAATAAAATAAAAGAAATCATAAAAAATTGTCGATTATTCGTTAATCTACTACTGTAACGGGTTAGTTGGAGGGCATTGGGCGGCGTCCTCTTCCTCTCCTGCGATGATCTCTCCGTCCGCTGTCAGCCTGAGTGTCAACAGCTGTTCTTGTCGTGGCTGCTCTGTCACCCGTTGCAGTATGACTCTGGGGCCTTCTGCCGGCTCCCGGCGTACGTCCACTTGGCCCGGGGTCGCCTGGCTGGCTCCTCCGCTCGCCCTTTGGTCCACTCGAGGCGGTGCAGTCGGCGGGTCTCCCGTCGGCTGCAAGCTAGCCACATTTATTTTCGAGTCGTTAAGGTAGGTAGTTGTCTCGCAAGTTGCAATTAACAAGAAAAATTTGAAACCTTTAACTACACGTTAATAAATGTGGTATCTACACATTTGTACAATTTAAAAGTAATTGATCGTCCCTATTGTATTGTCGCAAGACAACTACCTTAAATCGCCATATACTCCGTGAGACCGCTTGACTTTGTCGCATTGTTATTTGTCACGTTGAAAAATGTTTGGCGGTCTACTGGACTGAAATGTGGCGAGCTAGGATTAACTAAACAGATTAAAGACAGAAATACCTGAATATACAGGGTTTACCAAAAGTATAGAAACCCCTAAATATTTCGAAAACTACGCATTTTAGAAAAAAATGTTTCAGACAAAAGTTGTAGGGTTTCAAGTAACGCATTAAATAGTAATATTAGTGTAACTGCAAATAACTTTGTTAATGCCAGATAAAAATAACTTTAAAATTTTTAAATAAAAACCTCTATTTTTGATTGCATATTCTTATCGCTTACCTCGAGAGCTTTTCAAAACACTATAACTAATTGTAAGTATTTTTTTATTAAATACTTTTCAAGTTATGGAGCTTGAAGGCTACGATACCGCCGGCATCAGCGTTACCCAAGATGTACCGCGTGGAGGTTGCACGGTCGGATTTACACTAGCAGAGTTGTAAATAACAATACTTTTGTGATTGAAGTTCTTAATTACTAATTATTTTACATAACTTCAATTTAAATTAAGTTTAAGTACAAATGTTTTTCGGAATTGTAATTAAAGTCGTTCAATTACAAATACATTTTAAAATTGTAATTAAACTCGAATTTTATTACAATTAAAAAAGTAATTTCCGTTGAGCGTAAACATTTTCCACATGTCGTTCTTTAACTTGCGATTGAATCGGTCGACGACCGATGCCTTCATCACCGAATATGTGGAATAATGATTTATATTATGTTTCTTTATGAATCGTTGCACGTCGGCGTTGTAAAATTCCTTCCCCATATCTGTTTGCAAGTTTCTGGGACACCTGTTGCTATCCCGAATTATCTTAGCGATAGCGTCGGCTGTCTCGCTTCCGCCTTGACTCTTGAGCGGTACAGCCCACTCATACTTGCTCAGCACATCAATGACGGTGAGTATATAGTGGTAACCTTTGTTGAAACGTGAGTACGGACGCATCTCGACGATGTCAGCCTGCCACAGGTCATCGTACCCTCGTACTATGACGCGTCTTCGGGGAAAATTTCTTCTCGCCGAAGCATGTAGTTCCTCGAGGAGTCGTTGCTTCTCGATATTTTTACGTCCATTGGATTTTGACGATGTCATGTTTTTATCGGTGCAATTGGTCGGCGCGTAATAATAATATGTGCAAAGAAATTATAATTTATATCTCCAAATTTTTTTTAACCATCCAATATCCGTTTATTTCCGTTCCTTGTCCTTCAATAGCGATTCTTTGTCGTCCGCTGACCGTTTATAACTATTCGTTAGCCGTTCATAGCCGTTCCTGAGCCGTTCGTTAGCCGCTCGATAGCTGTTTTTCAGTCACTCGATAGCCCTCCGATAACCGTTCCTGAACCGTTTTTTGCCGTTCGTTGCCGCTTGTTAGTCGTTCGTAGCCGATCTTGGTCCGTTTGTCCTTTGTTGTCCGTTGTCGTTTCTGACTCAGCAGTAATCGAATGCTGAAGCTCGTTTATCGCAATCCGTAACGCTTGCACGTCCTTCTCAAACGCAGTCAGCTTCTCGTCTGACTTTCTCAGTTTATTGCTTAACCTTTTAATGCACTGATCCACGTATAGTTTGTTGACGGCGTCGGTATCAGCCTCCGGTTGTGCCACTTGACGAATCTTGAGCGACTTTGCGTCAAAATCCGTAGCAGTGCGACACAGAGCGTTATTACGCAGGAAATTTCTCACAAATCCGCTCCACTTATGATGCGAAACGGCGTTCGGCACGTCTCTGATCTACTCGAATACTACAAATTTGTTGATCGGCATTTCAACATTGATTGAACGGATCGCTGCCGCGTGATTCAATTTATAATAAGACCGGCTTCGTGAAGTTCCTCGATGATCGACATGACCTCGTTGTCGTGGGCATTGTTGCCAGCATGGCGCGAAGCGTCGAGCAATCGTAGACGATCCACCAGCTCGTTGGAGTCGTCCCAGTGCACGTAATCGATCTTATTGTCGGTTAGCGTCATCGCGTGAGGCGTGAATAATCCTTTTCCGGATTGTTTCTTCATGGATGCGGGCGGTATCAACTTCTTGATTATATTCGTGTACTTGTATCCCCTGTTGGACTTTACTCGCCCGAGAGGATCATGATTGACCCTATGAGTGCTCGTCTCAAACAGTATATTCATGTACTTTTGCATGTCCTCCTCCGTGTAGATGTTTTCATCAGGCTTGTTCTTAAAGATCAACTCGTAAATACCAGGTGTGCCGATGTAATGTACGTCGCCGATATACATGTTATCCACGTTGTCCACCTTGAAACGTTTATTACCGAGCATCATTCCATCGTTGCGAGATAAACGCCGTACACGATATTTATATCGCACTTTGGTTTGACGCTCATAAGAGCCCCGACGTACTCTTGGCACAGTGGAGTGGACCTAAGGTATCATGCAACGTTTCTGAAAACGCTTCTCGACCCTCCGGCGTTTCCAACTTCTTTTGAAGAAATTTCGCGAGCTCAGAGTCGTCCGTGATTTCGAAAACAGGCATGTTTGCGGGTAATTCGAACTTTTTTGTAGGCTGCACTTTTCTCGCCGTTACGTATGGTGGAGATGATATCGGTGGAGATGAGGTTACCGGTGTAGAGGTTATCGGTGGTACATCCAGTGGAGCCTTCGATTGATCAGATTTACGCGGCGTCGGATCCGACCAGGAGTTTAGCGAATATCATCGGTTTCTTCGTTTTCGGCGGCGCATCCTCGGAAAACTGTCGATTCTGCGTCCGGCTCTTCGGGTCCCCTCTTCACCGCGCTCACGAGTTCTCGGCGATATTTCGTAGTGGCCCGATGAGAGGTTGAAGTGAGTGTCCAACTCAATGTCTTACGCGATCTTACCGGTATTCAACGCGCGAAAGTTTCTTGCAAAATTGATTTGCTCGTTTTGCGCAATCTCCTTGCACAAGTCTTCTCGCGCGTCTCGAATATCATCGCCTCTTGTTGAATCGCATCCATCGTCGGAAATACGTAAAGGGTTGCTCTCCTCCGACGATTTTAGCCTCGATGAAGTACCGACAACGACTGACTAGCTTTTGTCCGGTATCGCGAAAACGTTAAATCTTTTCTGTATCGACCATTACTAAGCGAGCTGTCTTGTCTATCACTACGAATCCGTACTATGTGCTGCCAACATTCGCTACACAACGCGCAAAATTCATCGTAAACATGTCGGTATTCACGTGATCATTGTACACGTGTTTCAGATTGGTGCCAACCTGTTTGAACAGGATCAGCAGGTTCGCGTTATCGCGTATCAGATGTTTAGGTATTCTCGCGTACGTCTGACAGAGATAAAAGCAATCGACGTTTGAGTGCCTGCCCATTGAAAAGTACTCTCTCACCGCGTTTTGCTTGTCGCATGCCACGTCATCGAAGACGAAGATTGAGTTTGGACACGCATTGCTCGGCGGAATGACGTCACTGTTGTTGGAGAACGTGAAGTAACCGATTCCATCGATCGACGTTAATAAATTCTCTAGATACCGATATTTCGGCTGCTGTAGCGACTTTGAGAACACGTACACGTTCTCGAAACGTACACCGTGCAGACTTTCCAGCAAACTTATCAGAACGTTGGTTTTACTGCAATTCGATGGGCCGCAAATGATCGCGCGTATAGTAGTCGGTAGCACCGTACCGTGCCTACGCTTTTCCGCATTGCCCCCCCCCCCCCATCGACCGTGACCTGTCGTCGTAATTCGTCACGCGTATTGCCAACGGCTGTCGCACAAATTTCATTTTTTCACACTGCCGACTGGAGAGCTGGATCGGACGCCTATTTATAGGTGCGCGGAACCGCGAGTGGCTCAGTAGAAAAGATGTTCGTCCTGCTATCAAGACCTTCCGATATTTGCGATTTGAGCGCCAAACAGTTGCAATTTGTACCCAAAGCTGTTCTGTTGCAAATTTGCGGTGATCACATTCATTACGTGTGGGACAAACTTCCGGAACATATAAAGGTGGATTTGGAGGTTCAGACCTATCGTCGCTGTTACGAACATTATCAACCGTGGCGGCGAACGCACATCAACGATCCCGCACCATTAATAAAGAATTGTGGTAAATGCCAACGAAAAAAGGCAGAGGCCTGTTAAACCGCGCGATAAATGCACTTCCGATCGAATTGCACATTCCCGGCTATCAGTTTTGCGGTCCGGGCACTTGGTTGAAGGAGCGATTAGCCAGAGGTGATCAAGGTATTAATCCATTGGACGCGGCGTGTCGCGAACACGACATAGCGTATTTGCGTAACAAAGATCTCACCGAGAGACACGCGGCGGACAAGGTACTCGCCGAGAAGGCGCTGGAACGCGTCATCGCGAAAGATTCAGCTCTCGGAGAGAGAGCTGCCGCTACAGCCATCTGGGCGACCATGAATGTCAAGCAAAAGTTAGGAATGGGTTTTAAAACTGTGAAGAAGGAGAAGAGAGCATCGAAAAAACGAATACTTCCAGCAGCGAAACGAGGCGGCGTATTACCGATTCTACCGTTGCTGGGAGTTCTCGGTTCTCTGGTCGGCGGGGCGGCGGGAGTCGCAAAAGCCGTGAACGATAACAAAGCCGCGTTGCGTCAGTTAGAAGAGATGCGACGCCACAATCGCGCCATGGAAGGCCGCGGGTTTTATCTCGTTCCGTATGAACGCGGGCAGGGAGTGACATCGAAGAAGAAGAAAGGAAAAAAAAACGTCAAAGAGACGTAAAATGCCCACGGATATTATGACTAACGTACAACTGCGACAACTGGCAAAGCGTATGCGCATTCCGTATTTTAGAGGTGTCTTCATGCGTGACTCGTTACCGATCGGTGGCATACGACGAAACAAGAGCGGTATTGTAAATTTGGATGATGCAGCAGGTCCCGGTACTCATTGGGTGGCGTATGCAAATATGGGAAACCGCGTGATGTATTTTGATAGTTTCGGTAATCTTCTACCGCCGAAAGAGTTGGTGCGATATTTCGGACCGAGCGTGACAAAGATTGAGTACAACCACACGTCCTTTCAAACTTACAATCAGAGCATCTGAGGACAATTGTGTCTGCGATTTTTCCAGACGATCGATGATTTGGCGCGAATTTAAAGGCCGACGGTGCCCGCGGAGACTCAGTGTTAATCGTACGGTTTTCCCGACATGTCTATGACATTCACGCTGACCGGGAAGAGCAGCATCCTCGCGGTGAACTACTTTCCCGCCGTAGATTTGAGCGACGGTGACTACGAGCTCGGTCTAACAGTTTTTGAGACTTATCACACGATATCGAACGTGAATTGCTCGAATAATAAATTCTATTTCGACGAGGATGACACGGAAATTACGATTCCCGAGCAGGGTGCCCAGGTGTGGCGATTTAGAGCCAATTTGGCTATTTTTTCTTCTTGGTGGTGATATGATTTTCAGATTTGGCGACTGGCTATTTTCTGGCTACTGATCGCCCAATAGGCGATTTTTCGGCTATCATAGTCTCGACCCTTATGCATTGTGCGTATGCGCTTGGCGCGCAGCCGCCATCAGCGCCATCTAACGTCAACGGACCTTTACTAGTCCGGCTAGTCCCTATGGCAGTTAAAGAACGGGAGAGGTTCACTGGCGCTCAGTACAATTGCACACGTTGCAATTGCACATCGTGCTATTCGACACAAAAAATTGCGCACCGTTCGATTGGACACGGTTCGATTGGATACGGTTCGATTGGACACGGTTCGATTGCGCACAGTTCTATTGCGCACCGTTCAATCGCGCACCGTTCAATCGCGCACTGTTCAATTGCACACCGTTCAATTGCCCACGAGCAATTGCGCACAGTTCTCATAAAGCGAGGTCCACCCAGCCTTCGGACCCCCTCCCGCACCCCCTCCCCTCGCGCGTGTGTGTGTGTGTGCGTGTTCACCATGTGCGTAATAGAACTGTGCGCAATTGCTTGTGTGCAATTGAACGGTGCGCGATTGAACGGTGCGCGATTGAACGGTGCGCGATTGAACGGTGCGCAATAGAGCTGTGCGCAATTGAACCGTGTACAATTGAACCGTGTCCAATCGAACGGTGTCCAATCGAACGGTGTCCAATCGAACCGTGTCCAATCGAACCGTGTCCAATCGAACGGTGCGCAATTTTTTGTGTCTAATAGCACGGTGTGCAATTGCAACGTGTGCAATTGTACTGTGCGCAACTGAAGGCTTCTCGTTAGAACACGTGCAATCTTGCTAGCCAATGAGCGCTCACTGATCTTTTTTGTCTGCTGAACCTGCCTTTTTAGAGTTCTCGACAGCTTGATTGTATTTTTTTTTAGACAAGACAAAAAAGAGCCT
The DNA here is from genome assembly GCA_035220615.1 of Leptothorax acervorum. Classification (NCBI taxonomy): domain Eukaryota; kingdom Metazoa; phylum Arthropoda; class Insecta; order Hymenoptera; family Formicidae; genus Leptothorax; species Leptothorax acervorum. The sequence continues at coordinate 53,049 of JASTWQ010000355.1, read as the reverse complement.
GAAGAGCCATGCTATCAATTTTAAGTTATCTGGTTATCAGTGCTGTTAGATAGATGATGGATCCAAGATTCATACGTTACATATAAGATCGAATTACATATAAGGTTACAGTTTGTTACTTATTTTTAACGAGCATACGAGAGGCTGCTCGTCTCTGATCATTTCGTCGACGCGATTGGCATAATGAGGAAGTCAAAAGCAAGTCAGAAGGCAAAAGAAGCAAAGACTACTGAGAAACCGCAAAAGGTCCAAGTTTTCAATTACAATCGTAATTGGGAAAAAGAATCGTGGGCACAAGGTAAGTGAGTCATTTATAGTTACAAAATTAATTATTTAATTTTATTTTATTTAAAACACCCGAAGACTGATCAGTATACCTATTTTAATAAAATGCGTAATAAAAATTACTTAAGATAGTTTATTAATGAAACTTACTATGTATGTACATACAGGGTTTACCAAAAGTATGCAAACCCCTAAATATTTCGAAAACTACGCATTTTAGAAAAAAATGTTTTAGACAAAAGTTGTAGGGTTTCAAGTAACGCATTAAATAGTAATATTAGTGTAACTGCAAATAACTTTGTTAATGCCATGTAAAAATAACTTTAAAATTTTTAAATGGAAACCCCTATTTTTAATTGCATATTCTTATAGCTTACCACGAGAGCTTTTCAAAACACTATAATAAAGTATTTTTTTATTAACCATTTTTCAAGTTATGGAGCTTGAAAGCTACGATACTGCCGGCATCAGCGTTACCCAAGATGTACCGCGTGGAGGTTGCACGGTCGGATTTACACTAGCAGAGTTGTAAATAACAATACTTTTGTGATTGAAGTTCTTAATTACTAATTATATTACATAATTTTAATTTAAATTGAGTTTAAGTACAAATGTTTTTTGGAATTGTAATTAAAGTCGTTCAATTACAAATAGGTACATTTTGAAATTGTAATTAAACTCGAATTTTATTACAATTAAAAAAGTTATGGCCAATCCTCTCCCCTCATTTTGGTTCCTCCTTGGGTCTTCCTATCCTATGGGGAAAGAGGGAGTGGGAGAGGGTCAGCGCGAGGGGAGGGAGAGGGAAAAGTCGATTGGGTCATTGGAGATGACCCTCTTAGGAAGAGTCCAATGGGATCCTCCAATGGCCTAATCGCCCTCTCCCTCCCCCACCCTCGCGCTGACCCTCTCCCACTGGATCGACACTCCGAGAGGGTATAAAATACAAGCGCCAAGATGTTCAGTGTTTTTTTCTCGCGAATAATCACGTAGGTAGGGTGATAGCGTCCTAGAGCGCTCTCTGCTTCTGCCGAGGACTTTTCTCTTTTTAATTCGCAAATTAATAAATTAAAAATTAAACGTTTGGCTAAAAATGGATAATGAATTATCGGAGCGTGAAAGAATCACTATCCTAATGATGCGCGGATGGGGTGATAATGAACGATCGTTCACTGATGTCATTCGATTATTTAATACCACGTATCCGAATCGTCAAATTAGTAAATCCACTGTTTTGAAAACTGTACGACGTTTTCAAGAAACTGGTAGTGTAAAAAGTCGCATTAGGTCTGGCAGGCCATCATCTGCAACTAATAACGACAAACAACTTGATGTTCTGCAGACTTTTATTGAAAATCCCCATACATCTGTTAATAAAGCAGCTCAAGCTCACGATATTGCTCCCATGTCCGTACACAGAATTTAAAAAAAAAAATAAATTACATCCATACAAACTGCAATACGTTCAAGAATTGCAAGACGGAGATGAGCGTCGTATACGTTTCTGTGCAAGAATGATGGACCGAATAGATGCCTCGCCCGACTTTCCTTATCAAATTGTTTTCACAGACGAGGCAACCTTTACATTGACGGGAGAGGTTAATAATCAAAATTTTCGTCTCTGGTCAGATGAAAATCCGAATTGGATGCGGGAAAGTCATACACAATACCCACAAAAAATAAATGTATGGTGCGGCATGATGGACGCTTATGTGATAGGGCCATTTTTTTTGGAGGACAACCTCAATGCTCATAGATACGAGAGATTACTTGTAGATAAAATAATTCCAGCAATACAAAATATTTTTCCAAATAACTTTGAGCAAATATGGTTTCAGCATGATGGAGCTCCGCCTCATTTTGGTGCAGGGCCACGTCGAATTTTAAATGAAGTTTTCCCGCAAAGGTGGATAGGAAGAAGGAACCAAAATGAGGGTGGGGAAAGTTGGCCACCTAGGTCACCAGATCTAACTCCTCTTGATTATTACTTTTGGGGCTATCTGAAGAGTAAGGTTTACGAAACAAAACCTCAAAATATCCAAGAATTGAGGCAGCGAATAAGGGATGAAGCAGCCTTGATACCTGCTGAATCAAATCGTAGAGCTATTTCTGCGTTCTATCAAAGATTGCCATACTGTCAAGAAGTCCATGGAAACCACTTTCAGAATTTACTCTAAAACACTCACACACAAAAAAAATGTAAATTAAGATTGTAAAATTTGTAATTTAGGAAAATGTAAATAATAATTATTCTTTTTACTTTTTTAATTGTAATAAAATTCGAGTTTAATTACAATTTCAAAATGTACCTATTTGTAATTGAACGACTTTAATTACAATTCCAAAAAACATTTGTACTTAAACTCAATTTAAATTAAAATTATGTAATATAATTAGTAATTAAGAACTTCAATTACAAAAGTATTGTTATTTACAACTCTGCTAGTGTAAATCCGACCGTGCAACCTCCACGCGGTACATCTTGGGTAACGCTGATGCCGGCAGTATCGTAGCTTTCAAGCTCCATAACTTGAAAAATAGTTAATAAAAAAATGCTTTATTATAATGTTTTAAAAAGCTCTCGAAGTAAGCTATAAGAATATGCAATAAAAATAGGGGTTTCCATTTAAAAATTTTAAAGTTATTTTTACCTGGCATTAACAAAGTTATTTGCAGTCACACTAATATTACTATTTAATGCGTTACTTGAAACCCTACAACTTTTGTCTAAAACATTTTTTTCTAAAATGCGTAGTTTTCGAAATATTTAGGGGTTTCCATACTTTTGGTAAACCCTGTATATTATCATATAAATTCTATTTCCAGGTTGGCTGACCAAAGCCGAATATAACAGGAATGATCCAAATCAAGCTTACTGCAAAGTTTGCTTTAAAACGTTGCGAGCTCAAGCTAACGATTTGAAAAAACACAGCGCAGTATCATCTCATGAAGCTGCAATGCAAAATGTAAATATTAACATGCAAGAAACTATTGTCTCAATGTGCAATGTGCAACACAAGAAAGATGAGAAAGTGAGAGACTTAAAGATTGCAGCATTTATAGCATCTCATACGAGTATTAGAAATATCGATCATGTCAGCAATATTTTAAAAAGTTTATATCCAGAGTTTAATAATTTTCAAATGCACAAAACGAAATGCAGTAACCTCATCACAAATGTAATCGCTCCAAATATATTAACTAACTTAATAAATGATATTGGTGACATGGAATACTCTATGATGGTCGACGAATCTACAGATGAATCAGTAGCTAAGTATTTATGTTTATGCATTAAGTATTTTAGTCGTACACAAAACCGAATAGTTACGGAATATTTAGGTATGATTCAAATTGAGCATGCGGATGCTAATTCTTTGTACAGCGCAGTTATTGAGTACAGTAAAGATATTGGATTAAATTTATCTAAAATGATTGGCTTGGGTACAGATGGTGGAAGCAATTTATGTAGTAAAAATCATTCATTGTATACACTACTAAGATCGTAAAATCCAAATTTACAGTTAGTAAGATGTATTTGTCATGCAATAGATAATTCTGCATCTGCTGCTGCTACGGAATTTCCAGATACAGCAGAATTTCTTTGCAGAGAAGTGTATAACTGGTTTAAAAATAGTAGTCTCAGAAGATCAAAATACAAATTAACTTGGGATACAATGAACGTAAGTGACAAAAGTAACAAAAATGATTCTCAGAAAGATTTTCATAAGTTTGTGAAACTATCCAGTACCAGATGGTTAGCTAAATAAAATGTAAGAGTAATTTTAGAACATTATTTGGAACTAAAAACTCATTTTAATTTAGTTGTTGATTCTGAAAAATGCTATACCTCAAGGCTCATATGTCAAATGTTACATGATAATAGTAACTTTTTATACCTAACGATAATTAAGCCAATTTTATATGAGGTCAACGTTGTTAACTTATCCTTTCAACGAGAAAATGTAGATCTCGGATTAGCATACGACGACTTGAAAGATTTGATACTTTTATTAGCTGGAAAGATAATAAAACCGCTTTTCTTAAAAGATTTAAATTTGGTTATCGAATCTTTAGATAATGAATTAGCATTCTTACCAGTTAAAGATGCTGATATTGGGATAGAATATTATGTTGCATTGACGTCGATTGATATATCTCAAGAATCTAAATTAGAAGTTGAAACACGAGCTTATAAGTACATTAAGACCTTATGTGTGCAACTCTGCAGTAGACTACCAACAAATCTGGCCTTTTATAAAAATCTAAAATCAGTATCTCCAATAGTGTGTCTAAATCAAATACGTCCGAAGTTCAAGGATTTGCCTTTTCTTAAGCAATTTGTTGCTCCTGATACCTTAGGTTTAATTGAAAATCAATACAATAAATTACTGAGCATTGAGTGGACTAAAATTCTCGACGAGAAGGTACTTGCAAATAGTTATGCATTCTGGCCTGCTTTGTACATTTTTAAAAATGCAGGTGGAAAATTTATTTTTCGTGAATTAGCATTGTTTATGCTAAAATTGTTATCGTTTTTTTCGAGCAACGCAGTTGTCGAGTGTTTTCAATAATGAATATTGTCAAAACAAAAATCAGAAACAGAATGTTGTTAGTCATGCTAGATGCGATTTTACGAATTAGATTACACTTTTATGCAAATAATACTTATTGTTATGATTTCCAACCAACTGATGGTATGCTCAAAGATTTTAATTACAAAGTTGTGTATAATTTAAATAATGTTGACGTTGAAAAAGATATAAATAAAACTGAAATCGCAATTAGTAAAGCACTCGAAGATTTTAAAAATGTATGTAGCTTATAAGTAAAAATTACAATATTAATGTATAGTAATTAAGGTTTTGTAAAAAAACCAGTCCTTTATAAATATTCTTCTAATTAAAATAATGTGCTTTATACTTATGAATATAATATCCTTCATAAATAAATATCTTTCTAATTAAAATAATGCGTTTTCTTAAGAAATTATTTTATTTTAATCAATTTTAAACCAATTAATAAATCATTATTTGAATTGCAATGTAATATTTATTTCAAATTCTGGGTAAATGTGCACTCTTATGTTGGCTATAAAACTGACGATTTTACACCATCAGTTGGCTATTTTTGGCTACGGAACGCCTGCAGATGGCGACACACTGCAATTTTATACTGGGCACCCTGTTCCCGAGGGATCGTACGAGATACGAGTCATACACCAGTTTTTGAAACGTGCAATTTTACGGAAACGCCCGCGACGTGGCCGACGCATAGCTCGTTCCACCAGCGATAATCATACATCGGACGCGGATATCACGCGAGAGGAGACCGCTCACGCAAACGGCAACGAGGATGAGGACGAGGACGAGGATGAGGATGAGACTGTAAAATACCCGATGGTGCTCCGTGCTAATTACCACACGATGAAGAGCGAAGTCAATTGCGCTTTCAGAGTTAACTTTAGCAAGCCCAACAACATTGGATCGCTGCTGGGATTCTCGCCGAAGCGTATAATACAACCGGGAAAATGGCACCAATCGGATCCACCGATTAATATCATTAACATGAACATAATCCGCATAGAGTGTAACGTGACCGCGGGTGCGTACAGCAATGGTAAACGTGTTCATACGATACATAAATTTTCTCCGAGCGTGCCACCAGGATATAAGATGTCGGAAAGGCCGGCGCAGATCATTTATCTGCCGATCATCGCGCGGAGCATTACGGAGCTAACGATACGCGTCGTGGATTAAGACGGACAATTGCTTGATTTTCGAGGAGAAGAGATCACCGTGAGATTGCACGTACGACGACAGCAGCGATAACGCGCGTGGGAGTGTGCGCGACATATGAGATGCTCGTATTGAACGACTCAGAGCACACAAGAGATAAGACTATCTACACTACAGTAGTGACCAACGATATCATTCAATCATCACCATCATCATTATCGTCGTCAGGCTGCGCTAAAACACAGAGAAGAAGTTGAAAGCATCGAACGTTGAATTTTTACAATCTTTGGGATTCGCGGTGCGAAATATCTGAGAAAACATGATCGATATCCTTAAGGTTGGAGGCGAGCCGGTCTTTGACGATCGCATCATCAAGATCGAGAGTCACACGTACAACCCGTACGCCAGTACAACGTTTGAGCATAGCGACGAGATACGAATACCCATACAACAGCAGGATCTGTATACGTTGCCGTGTGAAAGTTTTCTCTACGTTGAAAGAATATTGAAGATAAAGAAAAGGAACGACGAGTCGCAGACAACGCTTGTAAATAATTGCGTGGCGTTCATGTTTGATGAAATTCAATATGAACTCAACGGCATGGAGATTGATCGCAGCAGAAACGTTGGAATAACCAGTACTATCAAAAACTATGTATCGCTAACGTATGACAGTGCTCAGATCATGCGGAATGCTGGAAAAATTTCATTATTTTGTGTTTTTGTGTGTGTGTACGGATTCTATAACTCAAGAACTAATCAACCAAATATTAAAGAAAAATATATGAAATAGGGGTAGAAAAGACTGAAAAATTTAATAAAATTATAAAATTTGCCAATATTATAAAAGTCCACCCCGGGTGCTTACTGACGGATTAGCCCCAAACACAAGTTTCAGGTTTGATCGCCCACGAAATATTAGACATCAACGATAATGAAAAAACTACACTGGATTCGTGTTCAGCATGCATTACTCTTTATAATCAAGTACCTCGAGATTTGGAGAGCAAATATTATTGCAGATATTACAAAATTTCAACGCGCAGAAAATTTCACTTTCACCTTCCGAAAACACGTTTGCCCTCGTAAAAATCATAACACGGCAGGTAACCTGCCGAAACTCCGTTGGTCACATGGGTACCATAAGCAGCGTTTACAATGTTAATTGATATAATGATATTTGATTTGACTGTTTTACCCCGTAGACGGTTTAGCCCCGGTCTCCCCTACAGTGGCGAATGCCTCATGTTACGTTAAACGAGGTCAACAAACTATCGATTCTGCGCGTCTTGGAAAACGGGCGTCATCTGAGTATGAGTTTCCGTTCATGGGATCTGTACGAGCATCCTCTGCTGCAGAGCACGACGAAGCATTCATGGACCGTCAAGACTGCGACTCAGTTAGAAAAACCGCGATACGTTGTCTTTGCTCTCCAAACTGGTCGAAAGAATGTTATGTCTTGAGATGCTAGTCGATTCGACCACTGTGACTTGACCGACGTGAAACTTTATCTAAACTCTGAATTTTATCCATACGACGACATGAGTAGGATGGATAGACAGTAGGAATACAGTACTAGCCTTAAAGCACCGGGAGCGAATTCCGGGGGGTCGGGACGGGCTGCGGCGGGGCATGGGGAAAGCCGTAAGCGATGGGCGAGGGGCAGATGGGCTGCGAGGGGAAAATTTCTTTCCCCTTACCGCAGCGGACCTCCCCGCGCCCAGGGGCGGATCGTTGAGATTTTCTCCCCGGGCACTGGCGCGATTTTTTCCGCGCTCGGGCGCGCGAGTCGCGCCGGGCGATAGCGACGCGTCCTAGAGTCGGGTTTTATCGGGGCTGGCCGCCGCGTCGGGCGATAGCGACGCGCCCTAGAGTCGGGTTTTATCGGGGTGGCGACGACGGGGTTTTTTCTCAAGGACGAGAGGTGCGGTCATCCCCGAGCGTGCGCTCCTCGAACGGAAGTCGCCGCGGTGAGCTCGTCGGGCGATAACGACGCGCCCTAGAGTCGGGGTTTATCGGGGCGATTACGGCGCATCCTGCTTCAGCGGAAATCGAGGTGACCGATGGCGACAACGGCGTCTCCCCCCTCGAGGTTTCCGGGGTCTCGCGTATAAAACGCGGGACGTCTCGACGCTCGAACGACTCGCTCGAGACGCGCGATCGATGGACGGTGGTGTCGACGACATCTATTGCTACGAGGTGATACCGGACAGTGACTCCAGCGACGATTCTTTCCTCCGCTCCACTCCTCCGGTGGTAGTTTCTCGTTTTCGAGCGGTCGCCAAGAGAGAAAACGCTCGATGAAATTCAACGACGTACAGTCTCAGGAGAGAGATAGGTTTTCGTTGTCCGCGAGAGGAATTGTGGATAGAGACGATGCTGGCCTGCAGTAACAGAGCGCGGATCTACGAGATTAAAATTCTGAGATACTCGAGAAGGAAGGTGAGGGGCGGTGCGACGATCCGCGAGAGTCGCGGGGAAGTTCTTCGAAGAGTCAGATTGGACATACCCGTGGACAGTTGGGGTTGGACCACGTGGTTGACCACCGAACTGGGACGCTCGACATGACGGAGGAGGAGGAGGATCGCGATCTCGTCGAACGCGCGAGAGGCGTCGACTCGCTGGACGCGTATCGCGTGTGGGAACGACGGTGCGACGAGAGTCTCGAGTCTCTGCGCGAGAGTTGTCGAGACAGGCGAGAGCCGAGGCACACCGGAACCGTGACCTCTCTGGCCACTCGAATCGCTCTTCTGGAGGGCGCGAGAGACGCCCTGCGACGGCGTTTCGCGCGCGTGGGTGCCGGTCACGGCGACCGGAGAGGGTTCTCGTGGGCGGAGATCGAAACGGCCTTCGAGAATCGCGTGCTGACAGGCGCGGTGATAAACTCGAATTATCTGGAGCCTCGGCGATTTCTCGAGGACGCGAGGGACACGGTGCTCGATCGGGTGCGCGTCAATCTCGAGGGACACGCGTGCTTGAAGGTCAACACCGTTTTCAACGGCGAGTTTGTCGCGGACGCCCGAACCGCCGTCAAGAGCGTCGCCACGAGGAATCGTCAGCTCTTCCTCGCGTCCGATCTGCGAGAGTAGTACGACAGATACGTGGTCGTCGCGACTCTGGCCGATCTGGACGAGTTTCAGGAGCGGGACAGCGGTTGGGCGTTGTCGCGCATATTGAATCTGATGGTTAACGTGAATGAGTGCAATCCTATGCGCGTGGGATGCTGGGTGGAGATACCGCTACGCGTGAGAGCGAAACACGCGGTGGTCAACATGCGCTCCAACGACAACGCGTGTTTCGCGTGGGCGGTGGTCGCCTCTCTGTACCCCGTTAAGAGTCACATGAACAGGTCTTCCGCGTACCCCCACTATGCGACGAAATTGAATCTCGACGGGATCGAGTTTTCCGTGACTCTGAGACAGATCTCGAGGTTCGAGCGACTCAACGACGTGTCCGTCAACGTCTTCAGCGAGAGAGAGGAAGGGCGGAAGGGCAACGTGATCGTTCCTCTGCGGCTCACCGACGACAAGAAGGACAGACACGTCAATCTGCTGTATCTGCCGGATTCGCGCAACCGCGCGAACGTTGGCCATTTCGCGTGCATAAGGGATCTGTCGCGATTGTTGGGATGTCAGCTGAACAGGGTCCGGAGGAGGATGCACGTGTGCGATCGATGTCTGCACTACTTTTACACGAGCGAGAAACTGGCCGCTCACAGCGTCGACTGCGGAAGGATGAACGATTGTGCCATCGTTCTCCCGAGCGACGACGACAAGTGGCTCTTCTTTCGCAATCACAACAGAAAGGAGCGACTTCCCTTCGCGGTGTACGCCGATCTCGAGTGCGTGCTGGAAAAGGAGGGAGAGATAGACGCGGCTAACGTCAACAGCTACGTCTATCAGCGTCACAGAGCCTTCAGCGTGGGATATTATCTGTGCTCTGCGCACGAGGAGATCCCGTCCGCGTACAGATCTCGTCGCGGCGAGGACTGCCTGTCGTGGTTCGTCGGCGAGCTCAACGATATCGCGCGTCGCGCGAAGACGTTTCTCTCCACCAACGTGACCATGGCGGAACTGACTCCGGAAGAGTTACGCGATTTTTGGAGCGCGCCGCTTTGCCACGTGTGCGAGAGGCCGTTCGGATCGGAGGATCAGCGCGCGCGCGATCACAGTCATCTCACCGGACGTTACAGAGGTCCCGCGCATCCGCATTGCAACTTGAATTACAGAGATTCGTACGTCATTCCGGTGTTTTTTCACAATCTGTCGGATTACGACGCTCACTTCGTCATCAGGGATCTGGCCAACGGTTTCGAGGGTAGAATAGATCTGCTGCCGATCACCAAGAAGACGTACATATCGTTCACGAAGCACGTGAAGGACGCGTCGGGCGACGGATGGAAAAAATGTGCGAAGCTGCGATTCGTGGATTCGTGCAGATTTCTCAGCGAGAGTCTCGAGAGACTGGCGTCGTATCTCGACAAGAGCGAGATGCGAATCGCGCGGTCGGAGTTCTCGGAGCTCAGCGCGGAGGATTTTGACCTGCTCACGCGCAAAGGCGTGTTTCCGTACGAGTACGTCGACAGTCTCGACAAGCTGCTGGAGACGGAGTTACCGCCGCGAACGGCCTTTTACAGTTCGTTGACCGGCGAGACCGCGAGCGATAGCGATTACGAGCGCGCGCGCAACGTCTGGCGGCGTTTCCGCGTCGAGAATCTCGGCGAGTACAGCGATGTGTACCTGAAGACGGACGTGCTCCTTCTGGCGGACGTCTTCGAGAATTTTCGCGACACCTGCGTCGAGAGCTACGGGTTGGATCCGGCGCATTATTACACTCTACCGGGATACGCGTGGGACGCTATGCTGAGATACATGGGCGTGCGATTGGAACTGCTGACTGACATCGATATGGCGTTGTTCGTGGAGCGCGGCGTGCGCGGCGGTCTCAGCCAATGTTCGAACAGGTACGCGCGGGCCAACAACAGGTACGCGCCGTCGCACGACCCGTCGAGACCGTCGACGTACCTCATGTACTTCGACGTGAACAATCTGTACGGCTGGGCGATGCGCGAGCCGTTGCCGTACGCGGAGTTTCGGTGGGTCGACGACCCGGAGAGCTTCGACGTAACGTCCGTGACGTCAGACCCCGCTATCGGCTACATCCTGGAGGTCGACCTTGCGTATCCGCGAGAGCTCCACGACGCTCACAAGGACCTGCCGTTCTGCCCGACGCGCGATAAGCCTCCCGAAAAACGGTGCGATAAGCTCCTCGCCACGCTGCTCGACAAGTCGCGTTACGTGTTGCACTACCGCAATCTGCAGCAATGCGCGCGACACGGATTGCTCGTCACGAGGATTCACCGCGTTCTGCGGTTCGCGCAATCCGCGTGGCTTCGCGGGTACATCGAGCTCAACACGGGATTCAGAACTCGCGCGAGCAACGACTTCGAGAGGAATCTCTACAAGTTGATGAACAACGCGGTCTTCGGTAAGATTATGGAGAACGTGCGAGATCACGTGGACGTGCGCCTCGTGACGCGCTGGGACGGGAGATACGGCGCGGAGGCTCTGATCGCGAGACTGAGCTTTCACAGCCGAAGCGTCTTCGCGGAGGATCTCGTCGCCGTCGAGCTGCGCAGGCTCGAGGTGAAGCTCAGCAAGCCGATCTACGTCGGGATGTGCGTTCTCGAGATATCGAAGACGCGCGTGTACGATTTTCATTACGACTACATGGCGCTGTTGCACGGCGAGAGGTGCAAGATAATGTACACGGACACCGACAGTCTCATATATCTCCTCGAGTGCGACGACGCGTACGAGGACGTGAAACGCGACATCGCCAGGTTCGACACGAGCGGTTACCCCGAGACCAACGCGTACGGCATGCCGCGCGCGAACGAGAAGATACCGGGCCTCATGAAGGACGAGAACGACGGCGCCGTCATGACCGAGTTCGTGGGGCTCAGGTCGAAGATGTACGCCACGAGGGTAGCGGGGAGGAGCGACACGAAGAAGGTGAAGGGCGTCAAGAGGAACGTGGTCGCGAGAACGATATCGTTCGAGGACTACATGCGATGTCTCAACGACTCGCTGGAGCAGTCGAGGCGTCAATCGTGCATCCGCTCGAGGTTGCACCAGGTGCGCACCGTGTCCGAGCTGAAGCTCGCTCTCAGTCCCCACGACGACAAGCGGCACGTCGTTCCCGGCTCGTTCGACACTCTCCCGTGGGGACATTACGGGATACCGCGCGAGGAGGAAGAGCCGTGAAGAATTATTGTCGTTGTTGTTATCAACATTATTATCATTGTTATTATCGTAGTTTTACAGGGATCATTCGAAGCAGATATACGAATAATGCCATAGAGAATCGCCGAGATACGTGCAAAGACGGGGATCGGTTCTAAACAATTGAGTAAGGCTTTTTCAGTTTTTGAGACAAAACCTCGTATCACCAAAGACAAAAAAAAATGAAAAGGATTCCAGCGTTCTTGAGGATATCTCTCGAAAGTTGATCCCTGCCTTTGCGCGTACCTCGACGATTCTCCGTAGCGTTATTCGTATATCTCGAAACGCGAAGAGGTTCATTCGCGTCAACGGGAAACTTGTCTCGCTTCGCGGGTGATCGTCGGAGGAGTCCGAATCGACAAACCCGCTCGTCACCGAGGGCGGGGACGACGCGGAAAACCGTATTTTGACGCGGTCGAAAAAATACGCGCGTCCGATTCATCGCGGCCCCTCCTCGCTTTTTTCGAGGTTATTATTGTTCCTGTTTTACCCGCATACGCGAAGGCTACTCGGCCGAAAGTTCTATCCGCCAATGAGGCAACCGTGTCTCGCGCTTGCAAAAAAGTTCATCGCCTTTAGGGTGCGTCACAGTTTTGTGTACGTTGTCCGTTGTTCGGTTTAACCAAAGATTTCAATCTCGATACGCATTGTGAGACGCGTGTATTTTTTGCTGCAATCTGCAGAATCGGGAAGTAGCTATATATAAGTACCACGTACAGGACGCGATACGTCACCTCCGAAATAAGAGCTGGAACAAAAAAAATTGGAACGGAAATCTCCACCAGTTACGGTGTTACACACGAATTTGTCTCGCGTGATTCTTCAGCCCGGTATTTCGAACAGATATTATACACGTGCAAACACTCCGTTTTTTTTTCTTTTTTATAGTCAAAACTTACGACGCGAAATCTCGCGATTGGAAGTTATCACAAATTTCGGTGCGATCATTTTTTTTCAGATACTCTTGTCACTCTTAATGCGGAAGGAAGGAAAGAAACTTCTGACAGAGATAGGCGAAAGAGCATGGGCGGTGCGGAGGCAATGATCGCTAAACCAAATTTTCTGGTAGTAATACTTTGCATGTCAACGTCTTATTACGTTTACGTCAACGTCTTATTACAAGACGTTGACATGCAAAGTATTACTACCAGAAAATTTGGTTTAGCGATCATTGCCTCCGCACCGCCCATGCTCTTTCGCCTATCTCTGTCAGAAGTTTCCTTCCTTCCTTCCGCATTAAGATATGTACACTTTATTTACAAATAAATACATAAATATATTTTACAACACGGCTGCCTTGTTTATCCAAGAGTTGTGCGACCCGTCCATTCCCAGCCACTTCACGAACACCTCGTCGCCTCGTCTGCGCAGCACCTTCTCCACGAGATAAACGTCGGGGTTGGACGCGCGCTGCAGCTCGTGCTCGTAGAATCCTCCCGCCACGGGCTCCCCGCGGTAGTCCTTCAGCAGATACGTCACGGGATTGGTCCGTTGCACCTTGGCGACGCAAAAGATCTCGGTGGTTCAGTTCGGGGTGTAGCCCTTTTCGAACACCGTCTTGAACTTGCTGACGCGCACCGGGTCATCGACCTTGAATCTGCCAGGAGCGGCGATCTTCGCGCGACTGTACACCGTGGACAGAAGTCTCTCGGCGACGGCGGGCGTCACGTCCGCCGGACGCATCCCGATCGTTCGGTGTCTGCGACGGTTGTAATCCAACAGCAGACTCGGCAGCGCGTCGAGCCACGCGTACGATCCGTTGAGCGTGAAGAGTCCACATGTCGTTCTTGAGCGTGCGATTGAATCTCTCTACCACCGACGCCTTCATCACCGAGTACGTCGAGTAGTGATTTATGTCGCGCTTCCTCATGATCTCTCGCACGTCGGCGTTGTAGAACTCCTTTCCCTCGTCCGTCTGCAGGTTCCTCGGAAACCGCGCGTCCTCGCGAAATATCCTCGACAGAGCCGCGGCCACCTCGCTTCCGCTCTTGCTCTTGAGCGGCAAGGCCCACGCGTACTTGCTCAGCACGTCGATAACCGTTAGAATGTAGTTGTGGCCCTTGTTGTGTCGCGCGTACGGACGCATCTCGACCACGTCGGCCTGCCACAGGTCGTCGTAACCGCGCACCACGACGTGACGCCGTGAAGTTTCTTAGTGCCGGTGCGTGCAGCTCCCGCGCGAGTTTCCGCTTCTCGGCGCTCATCGTCTCTCTCTCTCATGGCTCTCTTTATGGCCGTCTGTGAGTACTTATTGACGTGTATTTGCTTGCTCTGTATTTTGTGACTTGTTTCTGCTGCTTGCTGCCCCGCGGGGCCTCTTTCTTCTAGTGCCTGGCCTTTCAAAGCTATTTCTGCTTGCTTTCTTACTTTTGGATGGGCCCTGGATATTTGCTGCATCGAGGTACTTGCGATTTTCTTATCGGTTTGCACTGTAGAAATTGCTAGAACTCAGCGAATTTTGGCTGTCATCGTTCGACCGTGGCTTCAGCGACACGGAGATGTCGGAGAGGGGCGCTGGCGCGTCTGGTGGGAAGGAAGGCGGTGTATCATCGGGCGAAAACATAAACAAAGAAGGACTAACTAGGCGTGTTTCTGCGTCTAGGCTGCCTGTACTTGACAGATCGTGCACTTTAAATGCGTCTAAGATTAGTGCGTTGCGACAGTCTATTAATGGACATAGCGATAATGTCAATAAAATATTGTTAGCCAGCAAAGAGTCATTGGATAAGAAGACACAGATTGAATCTGCATTTAGGGTCTGTAAAGAGGCTTTCCTCGAACTTTCAACTGCGTATTTAACTTTGCTTGAGAGTAGAATGTCTGTTCCCGCGGTGACGGACGAAATGAAAAGTATTATTTGCGGAGCTGTTACCGAAGCCTGTGACTCTCTGCTGGCACGCACCTCTGTATGCGGTAGCGGCGTTGTATCTCGAGAGTCTCTGACTCAGAAGGCCTGTGCTGCTCCTAGTTATGCTTCTGTGCTAAGCATGGGGCAATCCAAGGTTCGCGTGGCTCGTGGTCCCACGTTGGAGATTGCGAACACTACCAATTTAATTATAACGCCAGAAGAGGAAAATGCTAGGCTTACATCTTCTCGCGATATAAAAAATGCTGTCCAAAAAATTCTGAAACCGTCGGATTTTAATCTTAGGGTAAAAAGGATTTCAACAGTGAGGAACAATGGCGTCAGGATTGAGGCGCACACAGTGGACTTAGATAAGATGAGAAATTCAAAGGTCTTAGAAAAAGCCGGACTAAAATTGGAGCAGGAAAGCAAGATCAACCCTAGGCTACTGGTGCAAGGTGTTCCCCGTAGCTTAACGAGGGATGATCTCAAATCTGAGATTATTGCTTTAAACCTGAAGGACATGCCACAAGCAGATACATCGCAGGTCAAGATTGTCTACATTTATCCGTCAAAAGAGAATCGTGCTACCACGAATTGCGTGGTTGAGGTATCGCCGAACATCCGTACATTGTTGCTCATGGAGAAGCATGTCTTCGTGAGCTACTATGCATGCAGAGTGTCGGATCATGTGAGAGTGCTGCAATGCTTTAAATGTCTTGCTTTTGGGCACTTTGCGAAAGGCTGTAGATTCACATCACTCTGTGGTCACTGTGCTGGGGCGCATGAAACGAAGGATTGTGTGAAGAGGAATGCAGCGCCGGTGTGTGGTAACTGCAAGAAGTGGATGACTCATGAGGATCCATCGCACTCGGCTTTCGACAGCAAATGCTGTCCTATTTTGCGCAGGCGGTTAGCGGACAGAATTAATTGTATCAACTATGGCTAACGCAATGGATTGCTTGCGTATTTGTCATGTAAATTGTCAGTCGTTGTTAGCCCACCTTGATGAATTTAGATCTTTTTTTGAAGGTTCGGGTTTCCATGTCATCTGTATGTCCGAGACCTGGTTAAAACCATTTATTCCGGACCATATGGTATCTCTACGTGGTTACCACGTCGTGAGGCAGGATCGTGTGGGCAAGGCGGGTGGTGGCGTTGCCTTCTATCTATGCAACCAATTAAGGGCCAAGACGCTGAGGCACTCGGAGGATGCATACTGTCGTAGGCCGGAATACTTGGTGGCTAAGATCTCGACGGACTGGAGTTCCAAGTTTCTCCTAATGGTCGTGTATCGGCCTCCACACTGCGGTTATCTATCGGAGGCTCTCAATATTGTTGCTGATTTATCTGCTCTCTATAATCACACAATCATTCTTGGGGACTTCAATGCTGATCTAAATTCTCGGTCATACGACTCTAAATTTATTAAGTCTTTTGTTGACACTATGCATTTTTCCTTGGTGCCATACGGACCCACTTATCACACACGCATGTCTTCTACGTGGCTGGACTTATGCATGATAGATGATGCGGATAAACTTATCTCTTACGGTCAACAGGATGTTAACTTCCTTTCGGTTCATGACATGGTGTACATTGAGTATGGTCTAAAGATTAGGCGTTTCCAGAAGCGGAGCGTCGAAGTTAGGGACTTCCGTTCTTTTGACTCTGAGCGCTTTCTTGAGGAGCTTAGTTCCTGTGATTGGAGTTCCGTATTTGGTGTGAACGATGTCAACAGGAAAGTCGGGATTCTGAATAAATATCTTGTTGAATGTTTCAACAGGCATGCGCCTATACGGAAGATTAGTCTTAAGCACCTACCGGCACCCTGGCTTTCGAGTGACATTAGGGACCAGATGAAGGAGAGGGACAGGGCGAGAAGAAGGAGGAGAAGGAACAGAACGGATGCGAACTAAACTCATCATAGTAGACTCTAAAGTCCTGAGAAATCGGACGCAGAGTCTGATACGTGATGCTAAAAGCAGGTATTACTTAACTGCTTTTGATGATCTTACGGATTCGAGCTCAATATGGAAAAGGCTTAAACATCTTGGTCAAGCCTGGTCAAAACGAAAACTACTGACAAACAACTGCTCTTCTCTATTGAAGAGTTGAATGAATATTTCTCAGGCTCTTCACTGACCTTAAACAGAGATGATGATGTTGGGAACGGCTACTACGTTGGAGAGGAAGAGTATAGCGACATGAAATTTTATTGGAAGCATATTGAACCCCACCATGTGCTTAAGGCTCTCAAGGACAATAAATCGGAGGCAGTTGGTGATGATGGTCTATCGCCGAAACTTATTAAGATTGGGTTACCATGCATTCTCTCAGTGATAGTGCACATTTTCAACTATTGTCTGGAAGAGGGAGTGTATCCCGACTTGTGGAAGATGGCGGTGGTAAGCCCTATCCCGAAGGTAAAGTGTCCTGCAAAACTGCGGGATTATAGACCGATTTCAATCCTGTGTGCCATTTCCAAAATTATGGAGAGAATAGTAGCTGACCAGATCAAGGAGTATCTTGAATCATCCGACACCCTCGACCAGTACCAATCGGCATATAGAAAAGGTCACTCAACGCAAACAGCTTTAATAAGATTCCTGGATGATGTGAGACAGGCAACGGATTCAAGAAGAGTCACCATAGCCGTATTTTTTGATTTTACCAAGGCCTATGACAATGTTTGTCATAGGATTTTGATAGACAAACTAAGAAATGCGGGCTTCTCCTGCTCTGCTCTTCGTTGGATTTGTGCATACTTGGATGGCAGGAAACAGGCGGTCCGCGATCCGGTTTCGCGTAACAAATCATCTGCGAAAACAATATTTGCCGGTGTTCCTCAAGGATCGGTATTGGGTCCTCTCTTGTTCATCCTTTATTTGCTGGATTTTAAATCGGTCTTGAGTTTTTGTCTCTATAATTTTTATGCGGATGATCTTATATACTTGCATGTGGAACCTAGGCACCTGAGGACAGCTATTCATCAGATTAATCAGGACATTTCGAGGATTGTAGAATGGGCTACCATGAATAAATTGGCTCTGAATCCTAAAAAGACCACAGCGATGATTATGGGAACAGCGAGATACGTTAACATGGCCTACAGTGGCGAACTGCCAAACATCCTGGTCAGCAACACTGTGATACCGTACAGTGATTCTGTGGTCTGCCTTGGTCTTACAATTGCCAGCACACTCTCATGGGAGAAACAAGTGTCCAGGACGATCTCAAGAGTCAACGCCTCATTACACCAAATCAAATTGTGCAAGCACTTACTGCCGTTTTCACTGCGGGTGCGGTTAGTCTCTGCTTTAATAGTACCTTTCTTTGATTATTGCTGCTCTGTTCTCACGGATATCTCGGGTGAGCAAAACTTGAGGCTTCAACGGGCTTTCAATGCCTGCGTCCGCTTTATATATCAAGCGAGATGGGATGAGCATATCACCCCATATTTCAATAAGCTTGGGTGGCTAAAGTTGAGTTCACGACGAGATTATTTTATTGGTAATCTGACTTTTACTCTTCTGCGCTCTAAGGTCCCTAGCGTCTTATACAGCAGATTTGAATTTAGATGTGACAGAACTCAGCGAGATACTAGGGCACAAAACGACACCTTATCTTTGCCTTTATGTTGAACTGAATTTTATAAAAGGTCATTTAGGTATCATTCGGCCAAACTTTGGAATAGCCTTCCGTGTAACATGCGTAATTCTGAGTCACTAAATGCTTTCAAGAGAATGCTATACGACTATTTGTTAAATGCGAAATCATGAGTCCATACATACACACACACTCATACACGCGCGTACACAGGCACTGGCACACGTATGCTGGCATACACATGTACACTTGCATAATGATTTTTTCGATCCTGAATCACCCTGTGTTATTTTTATAGTCTTTTATAGTTTTATATTTTTATTGTTTGTATTTTAATTTTTGCGCTTGAGAGGATCCTATCCTGGAGCGCGTAATAAATAGCGATACTATCTATCTATCTATCTCACGAGTTCGAGTAGCTCTTGTTCTTCAAGAGACGGTTGAGCTCCAGTATGCTCGCCTCTTCCTCCTTTGCGCCGGCGCGCGCGCCCCTGGTCTCGCGAACCTCCGCTCTCAGCGTCGCTATCTCTCTCTCGAGCGACTCCTTGGTGGCCGTTTTCTCCTCCAATCGCCGCAACTCCTTGTCCAGCCTTGTCTCGGTCGTCTTGGAAGAGCTCCCGAGATCGCTCAACGCGACCTTGAGTCCGTTCACGCCGCTGTTTATCTCGCTCACCTCTTTTTTCACCGCCGACAACGATTTCGCCTCGTTTTTCGCCGTCGTGTTCATTCTTCTCAACGCCGCTGTCAAACCGTCAACCTCTTTCCTCACCGCCGTCAAACCGTCGGCCTCCTTTTTCAACGCCGCCGTCAAACCGTCAACCTCTTTCCTCACCGCCGTCAAACCGTCGGCCTCCTTTTTCATCGCCGCCGTCAAACCGTCCACCTCTTTCCTCGCCGCCGTCAGACTCTCCGCCTCTTTTCTCACCGCCAGCTTCGTTCTCTCGTGGTCCTCTCTGACATTCGCGATCCCGCGCTCGACGTTGTCCTTCAAAGTGGCCACCTTGCTCCCGAGAGCGTTCAAAACGTTCACCTCCTCTCTCGTCGTCAACAACGCCTCGCTCGTTCTCTCGCGAAACGTCTCGATCTCGCGTCTCAGATCCCCGAGCCCGCGCTCAACGTAGCTCTTGTTCGTCGCGTCGGCGTCCCACTCCGGCGCGCCCACGTGTCGAATCTTGCGCTTCTTCGCGTCGAAGGAGTCCTGCTCCGAACAGAGCGCGCTGTCGCGCACGTAGTTTCGCAAGGATTCGATCGAGGACCGCAATCTTCCCGTCGCGGGTCCGTCACCGTCGCCGCGTCTCTCCAGAGACATTCCGAACTTGTTCACCGACATCGTCGCACTGCCGTCGAGATCGTTGCGACGGTTCAATTTATGATCAACCCGGCCTGTCGGAGCTCCTCGATTATCGACAGAATCTCGTTGTCGTGAGCGTTGTTGCCGGCTCGACGAGAGGCGTCGAGCAGTCGAAGACGATCTACGAGTTTGTTTGGATCATCCCAGTGAACGTAATCTATCTTGTTGCGATTCAATCTCATGTTCGACGGTAAACCGGTCACGCCGGCGCCTTTTCTAGCGCTGCCGATTCTACCGCGGGTGACGAGCGGAGCGATGATGTGCACGTACTTGTGCCCTTTGTTACCCTTGACAGCATTCTCAGCTTTATGACCACGTTTATGAGCGTTCGTCGCCAACAGCAGACTTCGATACTTGTGCAGGTCATCCTCGGTGTAGATCGCGTCATCGGGGTGTCTCTTGAATATCAACTCGTACAAGCCGGGCGTACCCTTGTACGTCACCCCGTTCACCATCACGGAATCGTCTGCGCGCATCTCGAACCGTTTGTCGCCGAGCATCGGGCCGTCGTCCGCGACGTACACGCCGTAAACGTGATCGATCGCGTCCCCGCCGAAGAAAAGAGCGTCCACGTATCTCTTTCCCAGGGGTCCCAATTGACTCTTTCGCAGATCCTCGCGACCCTCCGGCGTTTGCAGAGCCTCTCTGATGGACGTTTCGAGAGAGGGCTGCGGCGACTGGAAGACGTCCTCTTCCCTCAGCGACAACCTCCGCGGTTCCAGAGGCGTGCTGGATCGAACCGCGAGCGTGTCCGACGCGACGCTCGACAACCTCCGCGGTTCCAGAGGCGCGGAACGAATCGCGAGCATGTCCGACGCGGCGCTCGATCGTTTCCTCTTGGGCTTCGTTTTCCGCGCGATTTCTCCATCGTCGTCGCTCTCCTCGCGCTTCTTCTTAACGACGACGCCGTCGTCCTCGGGCTCGCCTCCGCGTTCGGCGATCTGCTTCAGCGGATCGACGATCGGCTTGAACTGCCTCTCGAGAGCGATCTCGCTCTCAATCTTGCCGGTTTTCAACGCTCTGTATTTCTTGCGAATCGAAGCGCGCGTCTTGGCAATCTCCCTCGCGGTTCTCTCCCGCTCGACGGCGTCCTTCGAGGTTATCTCCGCGCCGCTCATCGTTCCCGACTGATCGATCTACAGCACGGCGAAGTCGTTGAATCCTCGTCTGTATCTGCCGTTTTGCAGCGCGCTGTCCTTGTCTATCACCGCGAACCCGTGCCTGCGTCGCCAACACTCGCCGCACAGCGCGCGGAAATCCTCGAACGACATATCGGGGTTCACGTGATCGTCGTACACGTGTCTCAGATTTGTGCCGTCCTGTCTGAAGAGAATCAGCATGTTGGCGTTGTCGCGTATCAGGTGCTTAGGTATCTTAGCGTACGTCTGACAGAGATAGAAACAATCTATGTTCGAGTGTCGACCCATCGCGAAGTACTCCCTGATCGCGTCTTGCTTGTCGCAGGCCACGTCGTCGAAGACGAATATCGAATCGGGGAGCGCCTCGCTCGGCGGCACGACGTCCCGATTGTTGGAGAACTCGTGATAACCGATCTCGTCCATCGATTCGAGCAGTCTCTCGAGGTATCGATACTTCGGTTGATGCAGAGATTTCGAGTACACGTACACGTTCTCGAAACGCAGTCCGTTCGGACTTTCCAACAAACTTATCAGGACGTTCGTCTTACCGCAATTGGAGGGCCCACAGATGACGCAGCGTATCGCGTTCGGCAGCAGAGGGCCGTGTCGGCGCGTCTCTCTGACCGCTAGACCCGACCCCAGTCGCGTCTTGCGATCGAGATTAGGGACGCCTATCGTCGTCGATTGTCTCACGAATCGCATCTGTCGCGTATCGCGCGCGTGCGCGCTCGTTTTATTTATACGCGCGAACGACCGATCGTTCGCGCAGTGATCGCGATGTCTCCCTTACCGACGGACAAGCGCGAGGTCGTCCAGCGATCGCGCGGCGAATGTCGCGCGCGAAACGGAGCGTCGGCGGCGGACTGCTGAACAGGGCGATAAACGCGCTCCCCTTCAAGCTGCACTTTCCCGGCTATCAGTTCTGCGGACCAGGTACTCGTCTCGCGAAACGACTAGCGCGCGGCGATCGAGGCGTCAATCCGTTGGACGCGGCGTCCAACTCGCCTACTCTCGAAACAGCGACCTCGCCGATCGACACGTCGCCGATCGGGCGCCCGCTGAGAGAGCGCGCGAGCGCGTCTCGGCGAGCGACGCGACCCTCGGTGAGAGAACCGCCGCGGCCGCCGTATGGGCTGCTATGAAAGCAAAAACGAAGCTAGGTATGGGTGTGAGAAAGAAGAGGAGAACCACGACCAGGAAGAGAGTTCTCCCGGCGGCGAAACGCAAAGGTTTTTTGCCCCTTCTGCCGATGCTAGGAGCTCTCGGATCTTTGATCGGTGGAGCGGCTGGGGTGGCCAAGGCCGTGAACGACGGCAAGGCCGCCAGACGCCAGCTCGAGGAGCTGACGCGTCACAATCGCGCGCTGGAGGGTCGCGGGCTGTATCTGGCGCCGTACAAACGCGTTAGCGGCGCGACGACCAGAAGAGCGAGAAGGAGTAAAAAAAAATCTCGCGTAAGGAGACGCCGTTGACGCTCGATCTCCCGGCGTCCGGTGTCACGACGGACGAGCAGCTGAATCGGATCGCGCGCCGTTCGCGAATACCTTATTTCAGGGGCGTGTTTATGCGCGACGCGCTGCCGACGAGAGCGCGTCGCAACGAGAGCGGAATCGTGAATCTCGACGACGCGGTGGGCCCGGGTACGCACTGGGTCGCCTACGCGAAGAAGGGAAACAGCGCGGTCTACTTCGACGCTTTCGGAAATCTTCGACCCCCGGGAGAACTCGAGCGATATCTCGGACGTGACGCGAACGTCGCGTACAATCGTCGGTTGTATCAGAGATTCGATCAGAGCATCTGCGGTCAGCTGTGTCTGCGATTTCTGCGAGAGATCGATTGGAAGCGTCTTTGAGTCGTCATGTCGCTGACTCTCACGTTGACCGGGAAGAACAGCGTTCTCACGTCGAGCTACTTCCCCGCCCTGGATCTGAGCGACGGCGAATACGAGATAGGTCTCGCGAATTTCGAGACGTACAACACGATACCGAACATCGACTATACCAACAATATGTTTTACTTCCACACCGAGGATCTGTCGATCGTTATTCCCGAGGGATCTTTCAAACTGCGCGCTATAGAGAGATATCTGCGATCGGCTATTCTTCGCAGACGCGGCAGCTCCGAGCACGCCGAGGACGATTACATATACGTCGACGACAACGACGACGACGACAAAGAGGGCGAACGCTCGATAATTCTCCGCGCTAACGAGAATACCATGAGAAGCGAGATCAGGTGCGCCTAAAGAGTCAATTTTACCAAACCGAACAACATTGGCTCTCTGCTGGGTTTCTCGGCGTTTCGCACGCTTGAACCGAAAAAATGGTACGCGTCCGACGGACCCGTGAACATCATGCGCGTGAACGTCATTCGCGTGGAGTGCAACGTCACCGCGGGAGCTTACAGCGACGGTAAACCGGTGCACACCGTGCACGAATTCGCGCCGAACGTTCCACTGGGATATAAGCTGTCTGAGACTCCGACGCAGATCATTTATCTCCCGGTCATCGCGCGGAGCGTCACCGATGTAACGGTGCGCGTCGTGGATCAGATCGGTCGATTGATCGATTCCCGCGGGGAGGAGATAACGGTTCGGTTGCATGTGAGGCGCAGAAGACATTGAGTGATATTTGCGCGCGAGTGAGACATGCTCGTTCTGAACGAGTCGTCGGTGACAGACCGGAAGAGCACATCCGCCGTCGCACCCGCGAGAGGAGCGTACGGAGCGAGAGGGAGGAGGAACGGACTGAGCGCCGAGAACGTAGCTTTTCTGCGATCCCTGGGTTTCGCCGTGAGAAACGGCCATGGCCGACATTCTGAGTATCGGGGGTGAGCCGATCTTCGACGATTGCATCGTCAAGATCGAGACTCACACGTATAATCCGTACGCCAACACCTCGCTCGGACACAGCGACGAGATACGAATACCGATACAGCAGCAAGATTTGTACACGCTGCCCAGCGAGAGTTTTCTCTACGTCGAGGGAAGGCTCACCGACGATCTTCCAGAGAACGACACGAGTCTGGACAGCAATTGCGTGGCGTTCATGTTCGACGAGATCAGATACGAGCTCAACGGCGTGGAGATCGACAGGAACAGAAACGTCGGAGTGACCAGTACGATCAAGTGTCTCGTGTCGCTGACCGCCGAGAGGAGCAAGAGACTACGGAACGCGGGATGGAGCAGCGACGATCCCGAGATCAGATTCGGTGATTTCAACTTTTGCGTGCCCCTTAACACGCTTCTGGGTTTCTGCGAGGATTACAAACGCGTGGTGATAAACGCGCGACACGAGCTCGTTCTGATACGTTCGCGAAGCGACGCCAATTCCATCGTGACGAATCGCAACAAGGATCCCAAGATCACTCTGTCGAAGATACAGTGGCGAATGCCGCACGTGATGCTCAACGACGTGAATAAATTGTCCCTTTTGCGAACACTGGAGAGCGGGCGATATCTGAGCATGGGGTTTCGCTCGTGGGATCTGTACGAGTATCCCCTGCTGCCGAACACCAACAAACATTCGTGGGCCGTGAAAGCGGCGACGCAGCTGGAGAAACCGCGATACGTCATTTTCGCGCTGCAGACCGAGAGGCACAACAATCTGTTGAAACGCGCCTCCGAGTTCGACAACGGTAATCTCACGGACGTGAAGCTGTATCTAAATTCGGAATTTTATCCCTACGACGACATGAACTTAAATTTCGAGAAGAAGAGAGTCGCCGTGCTGTACGACATGTACGTGAAATTTCGAAAATCGTACTACGGGTGTGAGCGCGACGGCGCGTTTCTAACGCCGCGCGACTTCCTGAAAAATCCGTTCGCGGTGATCGATTGCTCGCGTCAGAACGAGTCGACGAAGAGCGGCACCGTGGACGTTCGCGTAGAGTTCGATTGCAAACGCAACGTGGCTCCCAACACAACAGCCTACTGTCTTATCATTCACGATCGTGTGGTCGAGTACAATCCGCTGACCAACATCGTTCGCAAGATCGTGTAAACGAAAGTGGTTGGGGAAAAAGACAAGTTAATTGACGCTCGAAATGAGCCAAGATAACACGGCATATTAAACTACGGAATTATCGATAGAAGTGGTCGAGAGAAAAACAAGATAACACGACAAGTTAAACTACGAAATTATCGATAGAAGTGGTCGAGAGAAAAAAAACAAGATAACACGGCGATGAGAAACGCATCGAAAGAGAGGCTACGAATAAATAGCCGGGACAACGAGCGATCGAGCTAAGTGTCGTTTCGACTCTCTCGGTCGCCGATTCTCACGGGCGATCGCGATGTTTCTCCTGTTGATCGACAAGCGCGACATTCTCAATCTGTCCGCCGAGCATCTGCAGTACGTGCCGAAAATCGTTCTGCTGCGCGAATTTCCCGACTACGTCGGACGAGTGTGGGAGAGATTGCCCGACCACCTGAGGCACGACCCCGAGGTGCGAACCTACCGTTCGTGTCTGGAGCATCACAACCCTCCATGGGCGCAGTCGCACGTGGACGGTCCACCGCCGCTCATCAAGGATTGCAGCGCGTGCCGCGCGCGGAGGAGAGGTTGGACCATTGAGACGAGAAAGGGCGCGCGCTCCCCCCATTCATGGCCGGCGCACCGATCTTCGTGGATCTGCAGGGGTTCGTCGTCTGCGACAGATTCACGGTCAAAGAGGTGGCAGTGCTTAAGAATGGAAAAGAGCTGAGTCATCACGTGCTTTGCGCCCCTCTGGAATGGGATCTGTTGACGAGAGCGGAAAAGTCGCGAGCGTGCTGGCTGACAACGAATCACCACGGCTTGAGATGGGAGGACGGAGACGTGGAGTACAAGCGTGGAAAGGCGATCGTTCGACGCATCGTGGACGACGGACTGAAGCGAGACGACTCGACGGTCATCTACGTGAAGGGCTCGGAGAAGAGGAGATGGCTGAGGGAGATTCTCGGGGACGTCGAGGCGACGATCGAGTCGATGGACGCCGATTTCGAGAGCATCGGTCGTCTGGAGATTCTCGACGCGACTCGAGCCTTCCGCTGCGGACGACACGAGAGGAGCTGCTCCATGGAGAACGTCTGCAAGATGCACGACTGGTGGAGGGAACGACAAGCGCGTCTCAACGATGTATAATATATACGCCTGTTTGTTAACGCATCTCGACGAAATATATTGCGTTCTGTATTTCGAATAAAATATATATAATCTCACAATATACGCCTGTTCGTTTATTCTACACGCCATTTCTACGCGCGTGAAAACGCTATTTATACGGCGAGAGAGAGGACGCGTGGTGAGACGAGGAAAGAGGTAAAGGCGATACGACGCGCGAGGAAAGCACGCGGTGCGTACGCTTCGTTGTGTAACCTGGAATGTGTGCTGGAGAAGAGGGAGGAAACGGATCATCAAGCGACATCCGACGCGACTTATATACAGGGTGTTACTAAAAGACCGCCCACTAACTACATAGCGGTATTCCTTGTCAAAAACTGAGTCGAAAAGTCCTGAACCACTTTTTTCTATAATGCTTAACAAAGCCGTAATCATTGAGTAAAGTTAGTCCAACCAGCGTTGTTCTTTAGCCGGGCGAACGTCGGTGAGCCGCGTGCCTGAAAGTGTGCGTGAGCGCTCCGCCGCGCATCGCGCGGCGGCACGGCGGCACGATAGCACGGCCGCGGTCGGCCGCGGCGGTCGCGCTATGCTTTCGCGCGCGTCGCGTGCAATATTCTTACGCATTGTAATAATAAAAATAATTTTTTCTTGCACTAAAAATTACTTTTTGCTCTTTTCAGAAATACCTCCTTGCAGAAAATTTTGATAATGGATAAAACTATCGCCAAGACATAACTATTATTAAGATATAAAAATTTAAACAAATACAAAAAATTATACTGTGTATTTTACAATACAAAATTTTACAATACAAAATTTTACAATATAAAATTTTACAATACAAAAATTATTTTCTAATCCGTTTCGTTAAATATCTTTGCGTTAACGTAATTTAAATTATAACACAAAGCACTTATTGAATCTTACTACGAGGTTTGCCCATAGTTACTCAGAACTAATAAATTTTTTAAAGGAAATTTACTGTAACAATTAGATATTTAAATAATCTCGTACTTAAAAGGAAATACATTAAAAATATTATTAAAGGTAAATATGCATATTAGGTCAAACCTCACCGATGGCCTTGACCTTGATATATGTTGTCAAGGTCACCCTCCTGAGTGACCTTCAGAAGGTTTTAGCTGGCGGTCATTGTTTATTAAAAAGTTATAAACAAAAAAGTTTGAAAAATATAGCAGTTATTTTGAGTATTGAAAGGCATAAACAACCTTGACCTTGACATATGTTGTCAAGGTCACTCTTCGGAGTGACCTTCAGAAAGTTTTAGCTGGCGGTTATTGTTCATTAAAAAGTTATAAACAAAAAAAATTTGGTGGGGAAAATTATTTAAAGCAGTAAACTGCTGGTATATTGAAAGGAAAGTTATTTAAAGCAGAGAATAGAGAAGTATGTGCTTCAACTTACAAAGCACATACTTGTAAAACGCGTCACTAACCTATAGGTTAGTGGCGCGCTTTACAAGTGTGTGCTTTGTATGTGCTTCAACTTACAAAGAACATACTTGTAAAGCGCGTCACTAACCTATATAGGTTTTGTCAATAACCAACTATTATCTGCTTTAACAAAGCTTTAACATGCTTTTGCCATGATTAAAGCAGAGAATATTTGTATTTACACTTTCTAATACATAAAATTGTGTATATACTTTTCAATATACCAACTATTCTTTGCTTTAAATAACTTTCCTTTCAATATACCAACAATTCACTGCTTTAAATAATTTTCCCCACAAAATTTTTTTGTTTATAACTTTTTAATAAACATTGACCGCCAGCTAAAACCTTCTGAAGGTCACTCAGGAGGGTGACCTTGACAACATATGTCAAGGTCAAAGTCGTTTATGCCTTTCAATACTCAAAATAACTGCTATATTTTCAATTTTCTTTTTGTTAATAACTTTTTAACGAACAATGACCGCCGGCTAAAACCTTCTAAAGGTCACTCAGGAGGGTGACCTTGACAACATATGTCAAGGTTAAGGTCATCGGTGAGGTTTGACCTAATATGCATATTTATCTTATTAAAAGATAAAGTATTCAAAAATAAAAGAAATTTCTCCTTTTATGAAAAAAAGATCTATCCTGTTATAAATAACGCTATCCAGATGTGCAATCTTTTTGAAACTTAAGGCAAATAAGAGCAAACCGCCGAGCGAACAATATTAATTTTTATAGCGAATAATAAATAATAACACATTTAATAACTTAAAACAAAATGCAATACAAACGTTTCTGTCTTAGTTTAGACGCATAAATAAAAGTGAAATGTTATCGTATTCATAAAACATTGGTCAGCGGTAAAGTTGTTGGAAAATGTTGAACATAAGGTAAATTACGTGATAACTGCTGCTTTTTAAATAAAATAAAATTGGAAAGTTAGCTGCAATTTGTATGTTTTTTCATAAAGATGTAAGATTCACTTATCAGACAGTATAATATCAATCTCTACAGTATAATATCATCTCGGTGATAATCTACCGCCGTGTCTGATTTCAGTAACAAAACAATGCTTATGAGTTAAAATCAGCGCCCGGATTGAAGGCCGATGCTCAAACGTAAGGGGAAATGAGTACAGAGACAATATCATGGAGCATCATATAACAAAGTAACACTAATAAATAAATAAAAGTATGTTCATAAAAAAACAGACTACGTTTGCCAATTTTGTGGGTCTCTTGACAATAGAAAAATAATTATTAGAAAGATTTTTTATTCACTAATTTATTTATTTATTTATTTTTTTATTTACTAGTGTTATTTTGTTATATGATGCTTTATATTATTTGTGTGTACTCATTTCACCTTGCGCTTGAACCTAGACCTTTAGTCCGTACGTTGATCACTCATAAGCATAATTATTTCATTACTGAAACGAGACACGGTAAATTATCACGAGATTGATAGTACACTATCTGTAAGTGAATTTACATCTTTATGAAAAAACTTTTCCAGTTGCAGCTAGTAGGGGATATAGACGGGTTCTATCTCACGCGGGGACTATCTCCAAACGGGGGGTGGTGCGGTGGGACGGGAAGCGCGTACAGCACCATCTGTTGTGCGGTGCTGTGACCACGCGCTTCCCCCCTCCAACCGCACCACCCCCCGCTGGAGATAGTCCCCGTGTGAAAATGAAACCCCGTCGGATGGGGGGTCGACTGACCCACCACTCCGACCGCCCGCGGGCCTCCACCAAACGTCTCCCCCGGTACGTGTACCGCGTGAGACTGGTCGCGTTACGCAAGACGCTGACCTCCTACCTCGCGCCTCGTCTCTCTCCCCGATATGCTAACCCTCACATCGAGCATACACGTGTTATTACGCAATCGATCAAGGTCATTGCATGTTGCTTACGACAAGACGAATGCGTGATTTTTATCAGATTGTACGTCGCTGGAGGGCATAAGTCGATAACCGCAAATTATCTCATCGCAGTCTTTTTTAGATTCGCGTTCTACGCTAGGTATACAAACAGGTAGGTATATGAACGTGTTCGTTTCCGATGCCGCTCGCATATCGTAATATACGCGCGGTGCAGCGTCGGTCTTCTTGCTTTTCGCGTTCAAAGATTGTGAAAAAAAGGAAAAAAATGTCGAGAAATGGAAAAGGATGAGGAAATCGCGTCCGACGCGAGCGGTAGCGATAATGCCAACGCAGTCACATATCTGTCGACTTTCACCTATTTCTCGAGTTCCGAGAATTCTGATTGTGAGTGCAAGGATCGCGACAGTGATAGTGATCTGTGTTGCTACGAGACGCTATCGACGTCGACGACAGAGAGCACTCATAGTGATGCTTCTCGGAAGTCCGATCGGTGTTACAATCTGTATCACGTAAATGAAGATTTAGGGAGCCACGTGGTGAAGTCGCAACGTCGACGGAATCTGCCGACGTATCATTTGCGAACTGAAATTGGAATTCTGGATGCGCGAGAGAAAGTGTGGATTCAAACGGTGATCGCGTACAGTTCTAGAGCGGTGCGTTACTATCGTACAATTCCGAGAAGTATCACGAAAAGGGGGGTAAACGGTAAGAGTCGGGTCGAGCATCGTCGCGATATTTGTGAAAGGCTAAAATTTGAAATACCCGAGGGCGATTACGCCGTGTGGTTGCGATAAAGAGAACATGGAGGAGCGTGAAAAGCAAGAGTATCGCGATCTTCTCGAACGCGATACGAGCGTCGACTCGGTAGATTCGTATCGCGCATGGTCGCGACGTTGTGACGCGCTTCTAGAGATAATGCGCGAGAAATGTCTTGCACAATCTCGACTGACGTTGACTGGAGAGATCAATTCTTTGGCCTGTCAAATTGCGATATTACTGGGAGTCAGGAATCGTTTGTGTCGACGTTTTTTCGCGCACGTGGGTGCCGGTCTCGATGAACCATCCACGTCTTCGTCGGTGTTGTCGTCGTCCCCTCAGGGATCGGCGGCGGGCTCCCGGGTGTCTCTAGGGACTCCCGGGGCCGTCCCCGATACGGGCATTGCGAACCCGAGGTACCCTAGCACAGCAGCACCGTAATCTCCGTCAGCCGCGAGGCTGGCGAAGACCGGGAGGCCCTTTTCAGGGCCCACGAGGTGGGCGGCCTCTATTAAAGTCGTCCGGCCGGTCGGGGCCGTGAGGGAGAGCCTTGGCTCTTCCAACCGACCTATGGGAAGGAAAACCCAGACAGAAAACCGGGGGCCCGGCCGCCCTGCTTAGGAGTCTGGCTAGCTTTGGCTACCCAGGCTGCAACGGCCGGTAGGGGATGGCGACCCCGACTTCAAACGCCCGGCCGGCCGGGGCCGTTAGGGGGGAGCTTGCTCCTTCCACCGCGCCGCGGGGTGGGGTTGGGGAGGGTGGTTCCCGTTCCCGAGGCGGGCAGGGATGCCGTCTCGCCGAGGGAATGGGAAGGCCCCTTCCCTCCTTCCTCCATTGCACGCCGGTGATCCGGCAGGAGGGGGAGGGGGGTATCCCTCTTCCGACCCGGCCCAGGACGTGGTCCTGGGTTGGCCGGAGGAGAGGCCCACGCTCGGTGGTTGCACACCAGGGACGTGGTCCCATGGTCTACCGAGTGTGGAGGGTCGCCGGGCCGCTCGGAAGTATTCCGAGGTCGGGGCCGGCGACCTGGGTGGGCGACCGCCCGGGCCACTCGGACTTATTCCGAGGTTGGGGCCGGGCGATGTTTTTCTCTGAAGGGAGACCCGTCGGGCCGCTTGGACATATTCCGAGGTCGGGGCCGGCGGGTCTTGGCCGCCGGGTGAGATAGACCGGCGGCGCGTGGGTAACTCCGGTGGTTGGGGATCGCATCCCTTCCGAACCCGGCCACCGGAGTAGGCGGTTAGCCAGGGTGCGGAGGTTACCTCGGCCCTGGTTAAGGATTGTATGCCGGTCGCCACGGCGGGCAGGACCTTGGGTGGGGTGCGACACCCTCCGGTACCTGTCTGTCCGTAGGGCCCCCCGCGTGGCGGCGCCCGTCACGGTACCCGTCGGGTCGGAGCGACGGGAGCCCCGAAAGCCCATGGGGGGCTGGGCCTTGATGCCCTCTCCTCATGGGTGAGTAAGGGCCTTGGAGTCCCAGTCGCCCTGCTGTTGGCAGGGGGCTGGGGCATAGGGGGTAACCCCGAACCGTGACGGGTAGTGGGATTTACCTAAAAAATGAATTCCAAAAACCAAAAACTAAAGAAGATAGGACGCGGGAAGACGGAGGGCGATGAGGCTCTGGAGTCGGATTCAGACTCCAAGAGTCAAAAGCATCACACCTCCAGGACCACAAAGCAGACGGCGAAGGGGCCTAAAAGCGCGAGAGAGGCACGCGTGTCCCTTGAGAAAATAGGCGTCGTTCCTAGTAGGAGCGAAGGGAAGGGGCGGGATGCCGAACATTCGGACACCACCCTGGCGGATGTCGATTCCCTCGCGGAGGACAACGCCCCACCAGACACGGACGAGTCCATCACGATGGACGAGGATGGAACGCTCCACGTCAAGGACAGGGACACGGGAAAAAAGGGCAAGCCAGTGACCACCGGGGAGTGGGGAAAAAAGAAGGCGATGATCGCCCGTAGGGAGGCGAGGAAGGAGGAGCAAAGGGTCAAAGACCTGAATGACCCGTCTGTCCCCGCCGAGCTCTCGGGCAATCGGAAACGAATGCAGTTCCAGAAACTGGAGGAGCTGAGGATGGCCCCGACTGGGGATCTCACCAGCCGGATATTGGATGCCGTCAGGCAAGTGGACAAAGTAAACTCCACTTCCAGAACTCTCCGAGGCACGGACCAACGGTGCCTCAATGAGGCGGCCGCAACGATCATGGCCGCCATAACGCACCTGGTCACGCGCGGGGAAGAGGAGAACAAAAGCGCCAGAGATGCGGAGCTGGAGGAGCTCCGCACTCAAGTGGCGGCCCTAAGGAGCGACAACGCCAAGCTCCACGAGCGTCTGGAGGCGCTAACGCTCATGAGGAGGGACATTCCGATGGAGGTGGAGGAAACCGGGGGGACCCCTCTCCCTTCCCCTCCATCGAACCGGAGCGGGGGTAAGAGGACCAGAAACTCCCGCCCCAGAAATAGGTATGTTCTCGACTCGTCTGATGACGAGGAGGAGGACGATGCCGAGAAGGGAAAGGCGGAGAAAGCCGCTGAGAAGAAGAGGCGGCAAATACTCGCCGATATCGAGCAGAACGGGATGCCACCGGTCATTAGACCCGAAATAAGAGGATCCAGGAGGGTGCTGGAGGAGGCCACCCTACCGAAGGGAGCGGGAGCGAATCCGCCGACGGACCTAGAGCTGGTCAACACCCGAATCGATAGGATTGAGGGCATGTTGGCCACGCTCCTGACCAAGATGGAGGCCGGCCTTAGCGCCAACCCAGCCGGGACGGTGGACGGAAAGGCCGCGAAAAAAAGCGGCAGAAATAAGGCGAAGCAATCGGCGGCGGCCAGGGAAAAACCCCAGCCGAAACCCACTTATGCCGCGGTGGCAGGCTCCTCTGTGACTGGCCTTGGAAGAAAGGGCAAGGCCCCAGAAGGAAGGAACGTCGGCGCGACCACCGGCGGGAAAGCCGACAAGTCTGCTCCTGACCCCCCGACCTCTACGGGGCAGGCCGCCGGTCCCGGCCATGAGGTCTGGCAGCTAGTTGCTAGGGGAAAAAAGGCGGCGGGTAAGCAGGCTGCGGCCGGCAAAGGCAAATCCGGTGGCGGAGCTCCTCCCATGCCAAAGGGCAAGTCGGCCGCAGCTAGGTCTGCAGCGGCTAAATCTGCCTCGCGGCCAAAATCGGCCGTGGCATCGGGGCAAACCAAGGCGGCGAAGCGGAAGCTGCCGAATAGCGCGGCTGTTACAATTACCTCAACGGAGGGGGCCTATGAGGAGCTCTTCCGCGAGGCGAGAGCAAAGATTAACCCTGCCGAGATTGGTTTCACCACGGGATTCAGACCCAAGAGGGCCCAAACGGGGGCCCTGGTAATAGAAATCCCAGGCAGGGAAAACGCCCAAAAGGCGGATATGTTGGCGGAGCAGCTCTCCAGGCTGTTCGCGAACCGCCCTGGAGTAAAGGTCGCGAGACCCTCGAAGATGGGCGAGCTTCGGGTCCTCGATCTGGACGATCACCGAGGGCGACATTGCCGAGGCCGTCTCGGAAAGAGGGGGATGCCTGCCCGGTCAGGTCCAGGTGGGGCAGCTGCGTAGGGGGCCAAACGGGCTGAATACAGCCTGGGTTAGGTGCCCCCTGGCAGCGGTCGTCGCGATTTGTAAAGCAGGGACCAGAATAAAAATAGGCTGGTTCCTGGCGCGAGTGCAGGCACTGGAGGCTAGACACCTTCAGTGCTTCAGGTGCCTGGAGGGTGGGCATGTGCGCGCTCAGTGCACCAGCCCAGTCGACCGCGGCTCCCGATGCTATAGGTGTGGAGACGAAAACCACCTGGCTCGGGACTGCGGCGAGGCCCCCAAGTGTCCGGTATGCGCGGACCTTGGGAGACCCTCCGGGCACCGGGCGGGAGGCAAGGCGTGCGCCTCCGCCAAAAAGAGGGCGAAGCCTCAGCCGGCCACGGGTGCCGCACGAACGGCGCCATTGAGGCACAATGGCGAGGAGAGGATGGAGGTCGACGAGACTCCGGGTCACGGTCGCCCCCTACCTAGGGTGATGAGCATCGAGGAGACGAGCATCTCTCTCAGCAGCAGCAAACAAGCGTCCAAGAGGTCAGCCCCCCGGGAGGACAGGAACGCGGGTGATCGGGCTGCTGCTGGGGGGGGGGGGGGCAATGAGGAACCGAAGGCCCAGAGGCAGAAACTGAGCAGGGGCCAAGAGGAATCGAGTAACAAAGAGAAGGAAACGGTTTCGGCGACGGATAGGGATGCCCCACCGCCAGCGCCGGCTCCAATTAAAAAGGATGAGAAGAAGGAGGAGGCTTTCGCGAGTGATGAGGAGTTGTAATGCCTCATCACAAGCTAATTCAGGCCAACCTTAACCATGCCCGCGCTTCCCAGGACGTGTTTATGCACACCATGGCGGAGCGCGGGTGTGGCCTGGGAGTGATCTCCGAGCCGTGCAGGGTGCCACAAGATCACCCGCTTTGGGCGGGCAGCCTGTGCGGCTCGGTCGCGATAACATGGAGGAGGACCGAATGCCCCGTTCCCTGCTCTCACATCGGGGCGGGGAAGGGGTACATAGTGGTCAGGTGGGGCCGTGTCACGGTTGTTGGGGTGTATATCTCCCCCAACTCGGGCACGGCCCTGTACGAGGCAGTCCTGGCTGACATGGAGTCATGCTTAAGAAGGATCCTGCCCACAGGACAGCAAGTCCTCGTGGCCGGGGATTTCAACGCCAAATCGGTGTTGTGGGGCTCCCCGGCCACGGACATACGGGGCAGGATCCTGGAGGACTGGGCCGCGGGTCTGGGTCTGGTGATCCTAAACACCGGGAGAACCCAGACCTGCGTCCGGCATAGGGGCGGGTCCATAGTGGATCTGAAGTGGGCCAGCCCCTATCTCGCCAGAAGGGTTGTAGGATGGAGAGTGGCCGAGGAGATCGAAACCTTGTCGGATCATCTTTTCATTGAAATGAGTCTCCCGGTCACTCTCCCGGAGGCCCAGGCCCGCCAAAGGGAGGCGGAACTACGCTTTCCCAGGTGGGCCGTCAGGAGGTTGAATCCCGACCTCCTGATGGCCTCTATCCACGCGTCGCTGTGGACGGGCAATATTCTTGCCACGTCCGGCGACGCGGAGGTGTTGGCGGGAAGGATCGGGGAAATCATGGCAGATGCGTGTGACGCAGCCATGCCCCGATCCAGACCGCATCCGCGCAGGGCAGCTTACTGGTGGACGGAGGAGATCGCCGAACTCAGGCGCTCCTCCGTCCGTGCCAGGCGCGGCTGGCTAAGGGCCAGACGGGTCCAGCACAGGGACCCGAGACGTATGGAGGCCGCGGGAGTAGAGTACCGCTCCGCCAGGCGGCTCTACTCCAACGCGATCAGGCGAGCCAAGGACCGAGCATGGTTGGAGCTCCTTCGGGACCTGGACAGAGAGCCGTGGGGGCGCCCGTATAAAATGGTTTTAAATAAACTTAGACCATGGGCGCCCCCGGTGACGGAGTCCGTCGACACCGAGTTCCTCAACGAGGTAATAGACACCCTCTTCCCCGATGACCAGGGGGAGAGGGTGTACGGGGGTCCCGCTCCACCAGATGTGGAGTGGGACGAGGAGGAGCTCGGAGTGTCGATGGACGATCTGAGGAGGGCCGTAAAACGTCTGAAAAAGGGAAAGGCCCCGGGTCCCGACGGAGTGCCTGGAAGGGCGTGGTCCTTGGCCATGGGGGAGCTGGCCGAGCACCTGAGAGAGATATTCTCCAGATGTCTCGAGCAAGGCCGGTTCCCCCGCGCCTGGAAAGCGGCGCGATTAGTCCTCCTCCCCAAACCGGGGAAACCCGCCGACCAACCGGCGGCGTATAGGCCTATTTGCTTGCTGGACGAGGTCGGCAAACTCTTTGAGAGAGTTATCGCCGACCGAATCGTCTAGCATCTGTCCCGGACTGGTCCCGACCTATCTCGGGACCAGTATGGCTTTCGAGAGGGTAGGTCAACGGTGGACGCAATCATGCGCATCAGGACCTTCTCGGGAGCCACGACGGAGGCTGGCGGGGTGTTGTTGGGCGTCAGCTTTGACGTCGCCAACGCATTCAACACCCTGCCATGGCCGGTAATACGGGGGGCGCTAGATCACCATTGCGTCCCCCCGTATCTAGTGGCCGTAGTCTATGACTATCTCCGGGACAGGCAATTGGCCTGTACGGACCGGGATGGGAATATCCTGGTCAGAAGGGTCGTGCGGGGGGTTCCGCAGGGGTCGGTGCTTGGGCCGCTCCTGTGGAACCTGGGGTATGACTCCGTTCTCCGGGTCGCCCTTCTCCCGGGGTGTTGGCTTAGCGGTTACGCCGACGACACCTTCCTGGGAGTTGAGGGTGACAGTTGGGGGGAGGCAATTGCCAAGGCAAATGTCGCAGTGGCCAGAGTAGTGGCTGCGATGAAGGAAGTGGGCCTAAGGGTGACTCCCCAAAAGACGCAAGCTGCCTTCTTTTATGACAGGTCAAAGGGGAGACCACCAGTGGCTCACATAAATGTCGAGGGATCCCGTATCTTCGTGGGGGCTCATATGAAGATCTTGGGCCTCTGGCTGGATGGCACCTGGAGTTTCGGCGAGCATTTCGCTCGCCTAATCCCCAGAGCCAAGGGCATGGCCAATGGCTTAGCCAGGCTTATGCCGAATCTGGGGGGGGGCGAGCGGATATGCTCGCCGACTGTACGCGACGACCGTGCACGCCGTGGTGCTCTACGGGGCACCGGTGTGGGCCGACGCGGTGGAGGGCTCGCGGCACTTGAAGACGCAGCTGCGCCGAGTGCAGCGCCCTTTAGCCCTGAGGGTATCACGCGCGTATCGCACGGTCTCCCACGCGGTGGCGACGACCCTGGCGGGTCTCCCCCCTCTTGAGCTCGCGGCTCGACAATATGCGGAAGTGTATAGACGCACCAACGAGCTGCGAGCCGCGGGGGGACCAATCCCGCCCAGGGCACGTCGAAAAATCAGACTCCAGAAAAAGACGGTCCTCATTGGTAAATGGCAGGTGTACCTCGCCAACTGCGAGTACGGCCAGAGGACCGTCGACGCCATCCGGCCCTGTCTAGCGGAATGGCTGGACAGTCGGAGGTACGGGATGTCATTCCACGCGGTGCAGGTGCTCACCGGACACGGATGCTTCGGTGTGTACCTGCACAGAATTGGGAAAGAAGCCACTACCCAGTGTCACCATTGCGACGAGGAGAGGGACACGGCGCAACACACGTTGGAGGTGTGTCCAGCGTGGGCTAACCAGCGCCGTGTCCTGATGAACGCGGTCGGTAACGACCTCTCCCTCCCGGCTGTCGTGGCGGCGATGGTCGGGGGGGAGGACAAATGGCGGGCATTCCTGACCTTTTGTGGTCAGGTAATGTCCGCCAAAGAGGAGGCGGAGAGGACCAGGAGGGGGGAAGAAAACCCCCCTACTGACAGTGAGGACGGCGACGACGAGTGGCTGCCGCCGCCGCGATGGCGGCGGCGGCGCGACCGGCGCCGCCGCCCAACGCGGGCGGGCGTCCCTCGGGCCGCTGCCCGGAACAGGACGAGGAGTGCGGGGGGTCTGGGGCGGCCATCGCCGCCGTTGGCGCGGCGGCGTGCGTTGCGCCGTCGCGCGGGCGGCGGCGGCAGGAGTGAGGAAGACGGCGGGCCTCCCACCCCTTTGTGGCCAGGTAATGTCCGCCAAGGAGGAGGCTGGGAGGATCCGTCGCGGGGAGGCAAATCCTCCTCCGGCGGACCTCCCACCCTAGGTTCGTCGGTCTCCCGGGTATCCCGGGAGACCCACGTGAGATATGAGCGGGTGGACGTATAAGTCCACCTCGACTCGGCCTGCGGACTTCGTCCGCGGACCAGCGCCACAAAAATGGCGCGAGCGGTGCAGCACCTCCGGGCTGCCCCTCCCGACGGGGGGGTGACCTGGAGGATGGGAGGTCCGGCGTCCTGGCGGGGTAACGGGACGTCGGACATACCTCCCCCAAAACAACGGGAGGAGTGGCGGGGTGGGTGGTGTCCACATCCCGCCACTAAACGGATACACTAGGGCTCTAAGAGCGGAGAGCCTCAAAACTCTCGAGGTAGGGAGCCTGATGAAGGCTCGGCGTCGGGGGGTGACTGGATGCAATATTAACAAGTTCCCGGTCACCCCCCAGAGACGCATGGAGGACACCCGTGGAGTTTTAGCCGGTAAGAATCCGGCACTCCCCTCGCTCATCAATCCCCGTAGAGCGAGGGGGTCTTCCCCCTCCAAACACCAGAGGGGGTCGCTGGGCCACATACCGGGCTCCGGCCCAGGAACCCAGCGGTCGAAGATTTCTCCACGTTAAAAAAAAAAAAAAAAAAAAAAGTGTTGTCGTCGTCGGCGTCGGCGTCGGCGTCGGCGTCGAGAGGATTTTCGTGGGCGGAGATCGATACGGCCTTCGATAGACGCGTCCTGACCGGTGTGGTGATAAATCAGGATCACGTCGAGCCTCGACGGTTTCTCGAGGAGGCGAGAGACACGGTGCTCGGTCATGTGCGCGACAATCTCGAGAGACATGGTTGTCTCAAGGTCAACACTCTTTTCAATGGAGAATTTGTCATCACGAGTGGTGAAACCGCGGTCAAGAGTATCGCTACGAGCAACTATATGCTTCTTCCCACGTCAGATCTGCTAGAATGGTACGATAGTCGCGTGATGGACGTAACTCTAACGGCTCTCGAAGAGTTTCAGGAACGGGACAGCGGAGGGTAATCGCGTATATCAAATTTGATGGTGAATATCAACAAGTGCAATCCTATGTGCGCGGGATGCTGGATGGAGATTCCATCGTGAGTAGGGGGAGGAGACGGGTTTCACCTCGCGTGGGAACTACCTCCAAACGGGGTTGGTGCGGTGGGACGGGAAGCGTGGTCACAGCACCGCACAACAGATGGTGCTGCTGTACACGCTTCCCCCCTCCAACCGCACCACCCCCGCCTGGAGATAGTCCCCGTGTGAAAATGAAACCCCGTCGGGTGGGGGGTCGACCGACCCACCACTCCGACCGCCCGCGGGCGGGCCTCCTCCAAACGTCTCCCCCGGTACGTGTACCGCGTGAGACTGGTCGCGTTACGCAAGATGCTGACTTCCTACCTTGCGCCTCGTCTCTTTCTCTCACTCTCCGATATGCTAATCCTCACATCGAGCATATACGTGTTATTACGCAATCGATCAAGGTTATTGCATGTTGCTCACGACATGACGAATGCGTGATTTTTATCAGATTGTACGACGCTGGAGGGCATAAGTCGGTAACCGCAAATTATCTCATCGCAGTTTGTTTTAGATTCGCGTTCAGCATTATCTCATTGCAGTCTTTTTTAGATTCGCGTTCTACGCTAGGTATACGAACAGGTAGGTATATATAAACGTGTTCGTTTCCGATGCCGCTCGCATATCATAATATACCTACGCGCGGTGCAGCGTCGTTCTTCTTGCTTTTCGCGTTCAAAGATTGTGAAAAAAAAAAGAAAAAAAAAATGTCGAGAAAATGGAAAAGTATGATGAAATCGCGTCCAACGTGAGCGGTAGTGATAATGCCAACGCAGTTACATATCTCTCGACTTTCACCTATCTCTCGAGTTCCGAGAATTCTGATTGTGAGTGCAAGGATCGCGACAGTGATAGTGATCTGTATTGCTACGAGACGCTATCGACGTCGACGACAGATAGTATTCATAGCGATGTTTCACGGAAGCCCGATCGGTCTGACAATTTGTATGACGTAAATGAAGATTTAGGGAGCCACGTGGTGAAGGAGCAACGTCGATGGAATCTGCCGACGTATCATTTGCGAAGAGAAATTGGAATTCTGGATGCGCATGAGAAAGTGTGGATTCAAACGGTGATCGCGTACAGTTTTAGAGCGGTGCGTTACTATCGTACAATTCCGAGACGTATCACGAAAAGGGGGGTAAACGGTAAGAGTCGGGTGGAGTATCGTCGCGATATTTGTGAAAGGTTAAAATTTGAAATACCCTCGAGCAATTACGCCGTGTGGTTGCGATAAAAGAGAGAGAGAGAGAACATGGAGGAGCGTGAAAAGCAAAAGTATCTCGATCTTCTCGAACGCGAGACGAGCGTCGACTCGGTAGATTCGTATCGCGCATGGTCGCGACGTTGTGACGCGCTTCTAGAGATAATGCGCGAGGAATGTCGTGGACGATCTCGAATGACGACGTTTACTGGAGAGATCAATTCTTTGGCCTGTCGAATTGCGATATTACTGGGAGTCAGGAATCGTCTGTGTCGACGTTTTTTTCGCGCACGTGGGTGCCGGTCTCGATGAACCATCCACGTCTTCGTCGGTGCCGTCGTCGTCAGCGTCGGCGTCGGCGTCGACGTCGACGTCGGCGTCGACGTCGACGTCGGCGTCGACGTCGAGAGGATTTTCGTGGGCGGAGATCGATACGGCCTTCGATAGACGCGTCCTGACCGGTGTGGTGATAAATCAGGATCACATCGAGCCTCGACGGTTTCTCGAGGAGGCGAGAGACACGGTGCTCGGTCATGTGCGCGACAATCTCGAGAGACATGGTTGTCTCAAAGTCAACACTCTTTTCAATGGAGAATTTGTCATCACGAGTGGTGAAACCGCGGTCAAGAGTATCGCTACGAGCAATTATATGCTTCTTCCCACGTCAGATCTGTTAGAATGGTACGATAGGCGCGTGATGGACGTAACTCTAACGGCTCTCGAAGAGTTTCAGGAACGGGACAGCGGATGGGCGTTGTCGCGTATATCCAATTTGATGGTGAATATCAACAAGTGCAATCCTATGTGCGCGGGATGCTGGATGGAGATTCCATCGTGGATAAAACATACGCGATCGGTGGTCAACGTGAAGAGGATGGACAACGCGTGTTTTGCTCGGTCGATCGTCGCCGCGTTGTATCCCGTTCCGAAAAATCCGGCAAGATGGTACGAGTATCCTCCTTATTCGACGATATTGAATTTTGACGGAATCGAGTTTCCCATGGCTCTGAGGTGTATCACCAAATTCGAACGTCTCAACGATATATCCGTAAACGTGTTCACCGTTCGCGAGGGAGAGGTGAAGACGAATAGGAAGAGGAAGAATGTGCGGAACGAAGTGATTGTTCCTCTGCGTCTCACCGATGATAAGAGAGATTGTCACGTCAATTTGTTGTACCTGAAGGATGCGCGACCCGGCGATAATGTTGGTCATTACGCGTGGATAAGGAATCTCTCTCGATTGGTGTCGTCACAGCTGAGCTGTAATAATTCGATGAAGCATATATGTGATCGGTATGTATAAAAAAAAAGATAAAAAAATATGACGGACCAGAGTATACTGTTTTTTTTTATCTTTCAGCTGTCTGCACTACTTCGGTACGACTGAGAGATTGATCGCTCACGGTGTGGACTGCGGAAAGATGAACGACTGCGCCATTCTTCTTCCGAGCGACGACGAGAAGTTCCTGTTTTTTCAAAATCAGATCAGGAAAGAGCGACTCTCCTTCGTGGTGTACGCTGACCTGGAATGCGTGCTGGAGAAGAGGGATGAAACGGATCATCAAGCGACATTCGACGCGACTCATATATATCAGCATCACAGACCGTTCAGCGTCGGTTATTATCTGTGTTGCTCGTACAATCAAAATTTATCCATGTACAGATCGCGACGCGGCAAGGATTGCGTGTCGTGGTTCGTGAATGAGCTCAACGATATTGCGCATCGTGTGAGAACGATACTCACTAGAAACGTGATCATGGCGGAGCTCACGTTGGAAGAGAGAAGCGAATTTTTTAACGCGACGCGTTGTCACATATGCGGCAGATTGTTTCAACAGGATGATTATCGTGTGCGCGATCACTGTCATTTGACCGGTCGGTACAG
Source organism: Leptothorax acervorum (assembly GCA_035220615.1). Taxonomy (NCBI): domain Eukaryota; kingdom Metazoa; phylum Arthropoda; class Insecta; order Hymenoptera; family Formicidae; genus Leptothorax; species Leptothorax acervorum. The sequence goes on along the minus strand of JASTWQ010000355.1, from coordinate 10,726 downwards.
AGGTCCCGCACATTTGTCTTGTAATTTAAATTACAAAGATTCGTTTGTCATACCTGTGTTTTTTCACAATTTGTCGGGTTACGATGCTCATTTTATTATAAAAGACATAGCCAATAGTTTCGAGGGTCGTGTCGACTTGCTACCGATCAACAAGGAAACGTACATATCGTTCACGAAGAACGTTAAAGAGGAGAAGCACGATTGTTGGGGAAATCGTATTAAATTACGATTCGTGGATTCCTTCAGGTTTCTTGGCACCAGTCTTGAGAAATTAGTGTCGTATTTCGACAAGTCCAGGCTGAGGATTACGCGGTCTGAGTTTTGGGATATTAGCGAGGAAGATTTCGATTTGCTCACGCGAAAGGGCGTATTTCCGTACGAGTATGTCGATAGCGTGGATAAACTGTCGGAGACCGAGCTGCCACCGCGCGTGCTCTTCTTTAGTTCGCTGTCCGGCGACGTCGCGAGCGAGAGCGATTACGAGCACGTGTTGAACGTTTGGCGTTGTTTTCGCGTAAATAATCTCGGCGAGTATAGCGACCTGTATCTTAAGACGGATGTATTGCTTCTGGCGGATATTTTCGAAAATTTTCGCAACAACTGCGTCGACAGTTACGGATTGGATCCCGCGCATTATTATACTCTACCGGGATACACGTGGGACGCTATGTTGAAGCACACGGGTGTTCGATTCGAACTGCTTACCGATATTGATATGTTGCTGTTCGTGGAGCGCGGTATTCGCGGCGGTCTTAGCCAATGCTCGCACAGATACGCGCGAGCCAACAACCTGTACATGTCGTCGTACGATTGGTCAGAACCGTCGACGTACCTTATGTATTTTGACGTGAACAATCTGTACGGCTGGGCGATGTGCGAGCCCTTACCCTACGAGGACTTTCGATGGCTTGACGATCCCGAGAGTTTTAACGTTATGTCCGTGACGTCGGACTCGTCTATCGGTTACATCCTAGAGGTTGACCTCGCGTATCCGCGGGAGCTCCACGACGCCCACGCGGATCTTCCGTTCTGCCCGACGCGAGAAAAGCCTCCAGAAAAACGGTACGAGAAACTTCTGGCCACTCTCTATGACAAGTCGCGTTACGTGGTGCATTATCGAAATTTGCAGCAATGCGTGCAATACGGGTTGCGCGTAACGAAGATTTATCGTGTGTTGCAATTCGCGCAATCTCGGTGGCTTAGCAGTTATATAGAGCTTAACACGTTATTTAGAACTCTCGCGAATAACGAGTTTGAGAGAAATATGTACAAATTAATGAACAACGCGGTATTCGGGAAAACAATGGAGAACGTGCGCGAGCATGTCGATGTGCGTCTCGTCACGCGCTGGGACGGGTTATACGGCGCTGAGGCAATGATCGCTAAGCCGAATTTTCACAGTAGAAGCGTTTTCTCGGAGGATTTGATGGCCGTCGAGCTACGCAGGCTCGAGGTGAAATACAACAAGCCGATCTACGTGGGCATGTGCATTCTAGAGATATCTAAGATGCTCGTGTATGATTTTCATTACAATTATATGGTACCGTTGTATCGCGATAGGTGTAAACTAATGTACACGGACACCGATAGCTTGATATATCATCTACAATGCAACGATGCGTACGAGAATATCATGCGTGATATCGCGAGATTTGATACGAGTGACTATCCCGAGGGCAATGTGTACGGTATGCCGCGCGCGAATAAGAAAATACCCGGTCTGATGAAAGATGAAAACAACGGTGCGATAATGACTGAGTTCTTAGGGCTCAGAGCGAAGATGTACGCTCTGAAGGTGATTGGTAAAGACGACACTAAGAGGATAAAGGGTGTAAAGAGGAACGTGGTTGCGAGAATGATAACGTTCGACGATTACAAGCAATGTCTGTTCAACTTGACGGAGCAGTCGCGACGTCAGTCGTGCTTGCGCTCGAAGCTGCACGAGGTGTACACGGTGTCCGAGTTGAAGCTAGTTCTTAGTCCCTATGACGATAAACGATGCGTTGAACCCGATTCTTTCGACACTCTACCGTGGGGACATTACGGAATATCAGTGAGGGAAAATGGAGGGGGATCGCGCAACGAATAAACGCGCGAGATACTTTCTTATATACATATAATATATATTTTCATTGTTTGTTTTATTATCACATTAGTTTTTTTATTAATTTCTTTTTGTTTTTTTCTCTTTATCATAGTATATTTTTTTTATTAATCCTTGGTGGAAGAATTTTTTAATGCGTTGTAATATAGAAAAAAAATGTATTGTAACAAAAAAATGTTGAGATAGGCTCGGAAGACAAAGAACCAAAGGTTTTTTTTTTTAGATAGAGCGTGGTGTAGCTCTCATCTTCAATCATGAATTTTTTTATTTTTTTTCATTTGTTTTTTCGTCAAGCTCCACGCGACTGTGTACGATAAGAAGCGTTACGTCATACACTATCGCAATTTTCAAAAATTGCATGCGTCACGGTCTTCGCGTTACAAAAGATACATGGCGTATTGCAATTCGCTCAATCCCCATGGCTTTGCGATTACATCGAATTAGGAACTTTTTTTATTTGTTTCTTTGGTAAATGTTTTCCGAGTATAATTTGTCTCAATAAATTTTAATAAAATCATCTCCCTGGGGTACAAACGTCTTTTGTGACAAAATTTGTTTTTTTTCACAATCGACTTTTGTACCCCAGCGAGATGGTTTTATGTTTCCAAGGGGTTATTTTGTCTCATTGTCTTGCGTGTAACAACAGTCGAATCAACAGAATGTACATTATATTTTTTTTTCATAAATGTGACATTTTATAGAATTGTAGAATTTTTTGCCAAAAAAAGATTCATATAACATTAACATAATGTAAGAATAAATGGAGTGCGGTATTGTTTCTTGCGCTTATTACATAAAGGCAGGATTAGTTTCGAAGAACTGCATTTATAATATATCGGCGCAAGTGAGAGAGAGAGAAAAGAATATTTGTATATCGCAATATGTACACGATTTTATTTCTATAAAAAAAATATATAACAGTATAAAGTATATTTTAATACAGCTGTCTTATTTATCCAGGAATTGTGCGAACTGTCCATTCCCAACTATTTCACGTATACTTGGTTACCCCGTTTGCGCAGCACTTTTTCCACGAGGTAGACATCGGGATTGGACACTCGGAGCAACTCGTACTCGTAGAATCCTCCGGCTATCGTTTCTCCACGGTAATTCTTTAGCAGATACGTCACAGGATTGGTCCGTTGTACCTTGGCGACGCAAAAGATCTCGGTGGTCCAGTTTGGAGTGTAGCCCTTCTCGAATATCGTCTTGAATTTCTTATGCGTACCGGATCGTTTACTTTGAATTTCGCCGGGCCGGCGATCTTCGTGCGACTGTACACCGTGGATAGAAGTCTCTCGGCGACAGCGGGTGTCACGTCCACTGGTCGCATTCCGATCGTTCGATGTCGATGGTGGTTGTAATTCGACAGCAGACTTGGTAACGCGTTGACCCATTCGTACGTTCCGTTAAGCGTGAAGAGTTTCCACATGTTCTCTTTGAGTGTGCGATTGAATCTCTCCACTACTGACGCTTTCATCACTGAGTACGTTGAGTAATGATTGACGTCGCGTTTTTTTAGAATCTCACGTACGTCGGTGTTGTAGAACTCCTTTCCTTCGTCCGTTTGCAGATTCTTCGGGAATCGCGTGCTCTCGCGAAATATCTTGGACAGCGCCGCGGCCATCTCCTTTCCACTCTTACTCTTGAGCGGTAACGCCCATGCGTATTTGCTCAGCACGTCGATGACCGTCAATATGTAGTTGTAGCCTTTGTTTTGCCGCGCGTAGGGACGCATCTCCACCACGTCGGCCTGCCACAGATCGTCATAGCCGCGCACTACGACGCGACGCCGCGGAAAGTTTTTTCGAGCCGGCGCGTGCAGTTCCTTCACGAGTTTTCGTTTCTCGACGCTCATTATCACGCTCTACGTCGAGGAGGAAGAGCTCTTCTTGCCAGAGTCGAGAAGACCGACAATTTCGTTTAGTCTTGCCTGTTCCACTTCGCGATCGCTCGTCACCTTTTTGAACTTGCGGGCGTTGCGAATGTCCTCCGTTAGCTTGCGAATGTCCTCCGCTTGCTTGCGAAGGCCGTCTTTAATTTTTTTCACTGTCTCGTCGAATAATTCTTGCGTCACCGTTTTTTCACTCAATTCTCTGACGTCGTTTTGAAATTTTTGTAATGTATTTCGTAATTCGTTCAGTTTGTCGGTCACGGTTTTGTCCATTTCGTTCTTCACCGTTGAGAGCGAGCTCGCGGTGTTCTCGCGAAACTTTTCGATATCGTTTCGCAGATCTCGAAGCGCCAGCTCGACGTAGCTCCTGTTCGTCGCGTCGGTGTCGACCTCCGGTGCGGCTAGACGTCGTATCTTGCGCTCCCTCGCGTCGTAGGAATCGTCGTTCAAACAGAGCGCGTTGTCGCGCACGTAGCTTCGTAGAGATCCGATTGACGATGATCGCGACTTTCCGTCGTCTCTATCCAGAGACATACCAAACTTGTTCACCGACATCGAAAATCGTACTGCCGTTGTGTTCGACGTGGTGCTTCAATTTATAACCAATCCCGCTTCGCGAAGCTTCTCGATTATCGATACGATCTCATTGTCGTGAGCGGTGTTGCCAGCTCGATGCGAGGCGTCGAGCAAACGAAGACGATATCGTACTGCCGTTGTGTTCGACGTGGTGCTTCAATTTATAACCAATCCCGCTTCGCGAAGCTCCTCGATTATCGATACGATCTCATTGTCGTGAGCGGTGTTGCCAGCTCGATGCGAGGCGTCGAGCAAACGAAGACGATTTACCAATTCGTTGGGATCGTCCCAATGAACGTAATCTATCTTGTTGTGATTCAATCTCATGGTCGACGGTAGATTGGTCATGCCGGCGCCCTTTCTAGTGCTGCCGATTCTGGCGCGGGTCACGAGTGGAGCGATGATGTCTACGTACTTGTGCCCCTTGTTACCCTTGATAGGATTCTCAGCTTTATGACCGCGTTTATGAGCGTTCGTCGCCACCAGTAGACTTCTATATTTGTGTAGGTCATCCTTGGTGTAGATTGCGTCATCGGGGTGTTTCTTGAAGATCAATTCGTACAAGCCGGGCGTGCCCTTGTATGTCACTCCGTCCACGATTACGGAATCGTTCGCGAGCATTTCGAACCGTTTGTCGCCGAGCATCGGGCCATCGTTCGTGAAGTACACGCCGTAAACGTGATCGATCGTGTCCCCGCCGAAGAAAAGAGCGTCCACGTATTTCTTTCCCAAGGGTCCTAAATTACTCTTTCGCAAATCCTCGCGTCCCTCCGGCGTTTGCAGAGCCTCTCTGATAGAAGTTTCGAGAGAAGGTTGCGGCGACTGGAAGACGTCTTCCTCCCTCAGCGACAACTTTCGCGGTTCCAGAGGCGTGGAACGAATCGCGAGCATGTCTGACGTGGTGCTCGATCGTTTCTTTTTAGGCTTAGTTTTCCGCGCGATTTCTCCATTGTCGTCACTATCCTCGTGCTTCTTCTTAACGACGATACCTTTTGAGTCGTCGTCGGCCTTGGGCTCGCCTCCCCGTTCGGCGATCTGCTTCAGCGGATCGATGATCGGCTTGAATTGCCTTTCGAGAGCGATATTGCTCTCTATCTTGCCGGTTTTCAACGCTCTGTATTTTCTGCGAATCGAGCCGCGCGTCTTGGCGATCTCTTTCGCGGTTCTCTCCCGCTCAGCGGTGTCCTTTGAGGTTATTTTTGCGCTGCTCATTGTTACCGACTGATTGATCTACAGCACGGCGAAGTCGTTGAAGCCACGTCTGTATCTGCCGTTGCGTAGCGCGCTATCTTTGTCTATTACCAGGAAGCCATATTTGCGTTGCCAACATTCGCGACATAATGCGCAAAATTCTTTATACGGCATATCGGTGTTCACGTGATCGTTGTACACGTGTTTCAAATTGGTACCGTCCTGTCTGAATAGGATTAGCAGATTCGCGTTGTCGCGTATGAGATGTTTCGGTATCTTGGCGTACGTCTGACAGAGATAGAAACAATCGACATCCGAATGTCGACCCATTGCAAAGTATTCTTTGATCGCGTCCTGTCGGTCGCAGATTACGTCGTCGAACACGAATATCGAATCGGGTAGGGCCTCGTTCGGTGGTATGACGTCACGATTTTCGATGAACGCATGATAACCGATCTCGTCTATCGATTCGAGTAGCTTTTCGAGATATCGATACTTTGGCTGCTGCAAGGATTTCGAGTACACGTACACGTTCTCGAAACGCACCCCGTGTGGACTCTCTAGCAAACTCATTAGAACGTTCGTCTTGCCGCAATTGGAGGGGCCACAAATGATGCAGCGTATCGCGCTCGGTAACAGCGGGCCGTGTCGTTGCGCTTCTCGAACCGCTCCGCTCGATGTCACTCGCGTTTTGCGGTCGAGATTTGACACTCCTATTGTCAGCGGCTGTCGTACGAATCTCATTTGTCCGTATCGCGCGCGTGCGTGCACACTTGTTTTTTTTTTACACTTGTACCGCGAATTGTCGATCGATTCGCGCGGCAATCGCGATGTTTATCCTGTTGACGGATAAGCACGATATTTTTGAACTGACCGCCGAACAGTTGCAGTACTTGCCGAAGATCGTTCTGCTGCGCGACTTTCCCGATTGTGTTGAACGACTGTGGAGCAAACTACCGAATCATCTGAGAGCGGATGCCGAGGTGCAGAGTTGCCGCGTGTGCCTGGAACATTACAATCGACCGTGGCATCAGTCACACATAGACGGTCCACCGCCACTCATCAAGGATTGCGTTGGATGTCGCGCGCAACGCACAGTAGCGGTATCGGCGGTGGATTGTTAAACAAGACGATAAATGCTCTTCCTTTCGAGCTACATGTACCCGGTTATCAGTTCTGCGGACCCGGTACTCGTCTCGCGAAGCGGCTAGCGCGCGGAGATCGAGGTGTAAATCCGTTGGACGCGGCGTGTTGCGAGCACGACATCGCTTATTCGCGATCAACGATCTCGTTGATCGACACTCTGCTGATCTAGCGCTCGCTGAGAGAGCGCGCAAGCGCGTAACAGCGAGTGACTCGACTCTCGGCGAGAAAGCAGCTGCGACCGCCATATGGGCTGCCATGAAAGTAAAAACAAGGTTAAGGTATGGGTATGAGCGCGCGAGGAACGAGGTAAAGGAGGACGAGGACCACGACGTCGAGAAGGAGGAGGGTACTTCCCACGGCGAAACGCGGAGGTTTTTTACCACTTTTACCGATGCTGGGAGCGCTCGGATCTCTGATCGGTGGAGCGGCCGGTGTAGCGAAAGCGGTGAACGACAGCAAGGCTGCTCGACGTCAACTTGAGGAATTGCAGCGTCACAATCGAGCGACAGAAGGTCGTGGATTGTATCTCACGCCGTATAAACGTAGCGGTGGCGGCGCGAGGACGATCAAAAGAAAACCGTCGTCGTTAAGATGTAAAAAAAAAATCTCGTGGAAGGAAACGCTAACCGCACTTGATCTACCGTTGTCTGGTCTTACGACGAACGAGCAATTGAGTCGCTCTGCGCGCCGTTTGCGCATACCCTTCTTCAGAGGCGTGTTTATGCGTGACGCGCTGCCAACGAGAGTGCGTAACGATGAGAGCGGTATTGTAAATCTCGACAACGCCATTGGTCCGGGCGCGCACTGAGTCGCCTACGCCAAGAGAGGAAACAATGCGATTTACTTCGACGGTTTTGGTAACCTTCGTCTACCGCGGGAACTTGTGCGATATCTCGGAAGCGAGGTGAATATCGCGTACAACTATCGTTCGTATCAGACGTTCGATCGAAGTATCTGCGGTCAGCTGTGTCTGCGGTTTCTTCGAGAGATCGATTGGAGACGATTTTCCTGAATAAGCGATCGTTCATTGTCATGTCATTGACACTTACGTTGACCGGGAGAAGCAGCGTTCTCGCGGCGAGCTACTTTCCCGCTCTGGATCTGAGCGACGGTGATTACGAGCTGGGTCTCGCGAATTTCGAGACGTACAACACGATACCGAACGTTAACTCTACGAACAATAAATTTTATTTCGACCAAAACGACGAGACAATTACGATTCCCGAGGGATCGTATGAACTGCGTGCCATAGGCAGATATCTGAGAGCCGCTATTCTCCGCAAGCGACAGGTGTTTATCGGTGCGAAACCGTCGACGGTTACGCACGACGTGTACCCGAGCGTGGATGATGACGACCAGGATTACATATATGATAACGAGGAAGAGAAGGGGGATGAACGTTCGATAATTCTTCGCGCCAACGAGAACACCATGAGAAGTGAGATTAAGTGCGCCAACAGAGTAAACTTTACTAAACCGAACAACACCGGTTCTCTGCTGGGTTTTTCGACGAATCGCGTACTCAAGCCGAACAGGTGGTACGCGTCCGACGAGCCGACGAAGATAATGGACGTAAACATCATTCGCGTGGAATGCAATCTTACCATGGGGGCTTACAGCAACGGTATGCTGGTGCACACGATACACGAATTTGCGCCGACCGTTCCACCGGGATATAAACTGTCGGAGACGCCGACGCAGATCATTTATCTCCCGATCATCGCGCGGAGTGTTACTGACATAACGGTGCGCGTGGTGGATCAGAACGGGCGACCGATCGATTTTCGTGGCGAGGAGATAACGCTTCGACTGCATGTGCGACGCAGAGGTTAGATATATGGGTGTGTGAAAAATGCTCGTTCTGAACGGGTCGTCCGCGAGAGAAAGTAAGAGCGCATCTGCTGTCGCTGTCGTTGAGCCACCAACGTTACCGTTTGGCGCGCGGAGCGAGAGGACGAGGTGGTGGAAAAGGAGGAACGAGCTAAGCGTAGAGAACGTTGTTTTCTGCGATCCTTGGGTTTCGTTGTGCAAAACAATCGTCATGGCTGACATCCTGAGCATCGGTGGTGAGCCAATTTTCGACGAGCGCATTGTCAAGATTGAAACTCACACGTATAATCCGTACGCCAACACCACGCTCGGATACAGCGACGAGATACGCATACCGATACAACAGCAGGATCTGTACACGTTACCCTGCGAGAGTTTTCTCGACGTTGAGGGGACGCTTTCCGACGATATTGCGGAAATTACCTCGGACACGCGAATGGATAACAACTGCGTGGCGTTTATGTTCGATGAGATTCGATATGAGCTCAATGGCGTCGAGATTGATAGGAACAGAAACGTCGGAATAACGAGCTCAATTAAGAACTTCGTGTCGCTGACCGCCGAGAGAGGCAAAAAACTGCAGAACGCTGGATGGAACCTTGGACCGAGGCCCAAAATTGGCGAGTTCAACTTTTGCGTACCTCTTGACACGCTTCTCGGTTTTTGCGAGGATTTTAGGCGCGTGGTGATAAACGCGCGACACGAACTTATTCTCATACGTTCGCGGAACGATGCCAATTGCGTCGTGACGACGCCGGATCATAACAAGGATCCAAAGATCACTTTGTCGAAGCTGCAATGGAGAATGCCACACGTGATGTTGAACGATGTAAATAAAATGTCCCTTTTGCGAACGTTGGAGAGCGGACGTTATCTGAGCATGGGTTTTCGCTCGTGGGATCTGTATGAGTACCCTCTGCTGCAGACCACGGTCAAGCATTCGTGGGCCGTGAAAGCCGCGACGCAGCTGGAGAAGCCGAGATACGTCATTTTCGCGCTGCAAACTGGAAGAATTAACAACATATTTAAAATGCCTCCGCTTTTGACAGCGGCAATCTTACGAATGTTAAGTTGTATCTCAATTCTGATTTTTATCCCTACGACGATATGAATTTGGATTTTGATAATCGTAGAATCGCTATACTGTATGACATGTATGGGAAATTTCGAAAGTCTTATTACGGAAGCGAAAGCGATGAGGTACTCCTCACGCTGACCCTGTTCAAGGAATGGGGCCCGTTCGTGGTGATGGATTGTTCACGACAGAACGAATCGATAAAAAGTGCGACCGTGGATGTTCGTATAGAGTTTGAGTGTAAACGTAATATAGAACCTAATACAACGGCCTACTGTCTTATTATTCACGACCGTGTGGTGGAATATAATCCGCTGACTAACATCGTGCTCAAGATTGTGTAGCGACAGTAAATTCATTTATCATTTGCTCATGAGATGTACTGACATTCGCTGATTTTATAAGGATTTATCGTTGCGGAAAGAGGTTTGTGGTTAAAGAGGCTGCTTTATTATTCATGATCTTGCAGTGGAATACATATATAATTCGCAGACTAATATTGTGCGCAAGATTCTGTAGCGACAGTAAATTCGTTTCAAGTTTGCGGTTAAAGAGGCTGCTTTATTATTCATGATCTTGCAGTGGAATATAGATATATAATTCGAGTAAATTCATTTTTTTATCAGTCGTTCACGAGATCGTAACTATGTCGGACGTACCAACATTCGTGGATCTACAGGGATTCATTGTTGGTGAAAAGTTTGTAGTCAAAGAGGTTGCGGTCTTGAGAAAAGGGACCGTGCTTACACACCATGTTTTTTATCCACCGAGGGTATGGCACATCATGACGTGTAAGGAAAAAAGTCAAGCGAGGTGGCTGACGCGGAATCACCACGGTCTTGGATGGAACGACGGCGACACGGAGTACTGTCACGCTAAGAGCATCATCCGAGAGGCTGTGTGAGGAGAG
>JASTWQ010000354.1:0-208878 GCA_035220615.1 Leptothorax acervorum | reverse complement strand
AACATTAAAAAAAAAAATACAGCCGAATTGAGAACCTCCTCCTTTTTTGAAGTCGGTTAAAAAGAAAGCTTATAGTAATGTACGTCGTAAAATAATATTTTAAAAAAATTTATTTAAAAATTATTTCGTGGGTTTTGATGAAGTACGCCCGTTTTGATTTATTTTACGTTAATTCTTTCTATTTTATTTCATTATGTTAACTTCTTTCTTTTCTAAATATTTAAGATTTTATTATAATTTTTAAGAACGAGTAGAGAGTGGCTAGACATATATCAGAATTGAATAAATAATTGGTATTAGCAATTTTATAACCAATTCAATGAAAAGTTGGAACAAAAAACCCGGGACACTTTAAAAAGTGAAGGGCAGTTTTCCCATGCTACCGGGCGCGTCCACAGGTTGCGGATAGTGGAACGTCCAGGGAGGTCTCTCTGGACAGTCGTGAATAACAATCAGAGACTTGTCTCTGAGCGGAATAAGCGATCGCGGACAAGGGAATCAAAAAACCCGAAACCACAATGGAAGAGAGTAATATAAATAGATATACCCCAGGAGGTAACCCAGAAATGGGGAATCCTTCCACTTCCTTGGAAGTGGCTGAGCTCCGATCGGATTCTGGGGGGGGGGCTCAATATTACTCGATTCGGAGCCGACAGTGGGACACTTGGCTGTCGGAACCACTCTACAAGCATCAAGTGGGAAAATGGAGATTGCTACTCCTGCAGGCGGGGGGAGTCCGAGGAGCATCTCTTCTCGGCTGGAGAAAGTACAGATCGACAGGGCGACCGATGACGAGCAATCGCTTAAAGGTGGCAGTGTTGACTGTATGGACTCCGACGTCGAGAGGGATCTTCTTGACTCAGAGGCCGACATAACTTGCCAGGAGGAAGCAAGATCCAAAAAGAAAGAGATGACGGCAGCTCAAAAGGCTAGGAAAGCCTACAGAAATGCCCTGTCATTTCTGAAAAAGATGAGTAACAAGAAGGATGAGGAACTGACCACCAGGGACAGGGACCTCATCAAACTAAACAAGAAAAAGGTCTCCAAATTTGAAGCCGAACAACAGCAACAAAAATTGGAGACAATCACCGAAGAAAGAGAGGTAGCAAGGACTAAGCCGGCAAGAAAGCTCCAGAGGGCCAACGCTACGGTGGAATCTCCAAAGCCGGACAAACCCAATTTTCCACCTTCCGAAAGAAAAACGGTAAAGAGGGTGCGATCGGGCGACGGAGAGGAAAGCGAAGCAAAAAGATTCAAGCCCTCGATAAGCTTCGATTCGCCCGAGGATTGTCGGATTGCCATCATAGATCGTTCTGATCCGGATGGCAGGATGACGGCCGAAAGGTGGATGGAGGTGGAAACGAGTGTTCTGCTGGCCATAGCCGAGCTGGATGGTGATAGTTGCGAGGAGGTCGACTTCGACGGGGCCGGTTGGCAGAAGGGCGTCAAAGTTGTTGGATGCAGCAACAGAAAGTCACGCGACTTTCTAACGCAAGTCATCGGCAGCTGCGGCGAACTCTGGCAGGGGGCCCAACTCGAGGTCATCCAGATGTCACAACTACCGCTGAGGAAGAAAATCTCACTATGGATCCCACCTCCGGTTCCGGAAGGAGACGATACCGTGGTGAAGATTTTGGGCAAACAAAACAAAGGCCTGAAGACTTAAAGCTGGAGGATTATCTCATCGGCTAAGAGTCAAAATGGCAAAGGAAAGGACTTCGTCTTCACGATTGATGACGAGTCTATGGACTCTCTTAGGAAGTCAAAAGGAAGCATCAAATTCGGCTTGGGTACGCTGAAAGCGAGGCTTCCAAATGACAAGAGCAGCACGACGGCCAGGGCTTCGGGTGGTTCAGATTAATCTGAATCACTGCGAGGCGGCCACGGAGGACTTGATGCTGTTCATGACTGAAGAGAATGTGGATGTAGCCCTGGTCCAAGAGCCCTGGCTTGCAAAGGACAGGGTTCGAGGACTAAGGACTAAGGAGTATACCCTGCTACATTCTCAGACTGCAGGTAAGAAAAGAGCGTGTATAGTGGCAAAGAGATCCCTAAAACTCACACTACTAACACAATATAGCACAAATGACCTGACCGTGGCAACCTGCGAGAGCCAGGGGAACATGAAGCTTCTTCTGGCTTCTGCATACATGCCATATGATGAGGCTGAACCACCACCAGAGGCCGTCCAAAACCTGGTACTGGGAGCCAGGAAGCAGGGCAGACAACTGGTGATAGGATGCGATGCCAATGGACATCACATCCAATGGGAAAGCAAGGATATAAATGAGAGAGGTGAGTCAATAATGGATTTTATTCTTACAAATAACCTGACCGTTTGCAATAGAGGCAATATGCCGACATTTGTGAACAAGGTTAGGGAAGAGGTGATAGATCTGACCTTAACCACAGGCGAGGAGGGGTTGATAGTTGAGGACTGGAGGGTCTCCTTAAAACGATCCTTCTCGGATCATAGGAGAATTTTATTTAGAATAAACCGCGCGGCCCCAACTAGCAAGCCCTTTAGGAACCCCAAAAGAACGAACTGGGAAACGTTTAGCAAACTCGTGGAGGGGTACGTGGATGGGGGACCAGAGTTACAAATGTCAAAGTACCCATCTATCGAGGGAATAGAGGTTTTAGTTAATGAACTAGAAGTTGCATTAACAAGGGCTTTCAAAAAATCCTGCCCTGTTAGCCGCTCACGCAAGGCCACCAAACCCTGGTGGAATGGGGAGCTTAGGCAACTAAGGACGGAAACAAGGAAGCTCTACAACAATGCAAAAAGGGATAAGACAAAAGAGAGCTGGGATATATATAAGACCAGCTTCAATGAGTTTAAGTATAAGATAAGAGAAGCAAAGTGGGAATCGTTTAAGGAGTTCAGTGAATCCCTTATGGATACTAGCGAGGCCGCAAGGTTCAGAAAGGTGTTATCAAAGGATCCAGCGATCCCAAGTAACATCATGAAACCGGATGGCTCGTGGACTGAGTCCAACAACGAGACCCTGGAACTTCTTATGAAAACCCACTTCCCTGGGTGCGGGAACATTGATTACAATGACGTAAGAAAGGATGATTCCCACAGGCGGGGGGATTTGATGACCCTTGCGGAGAGAGAAACGAGGGCGGAAATGATCGTCACAGAGGAGAGAGTATTATGGGCGGTGCATTCCTTTGGCCCATACAAATCTGCGGGCCCGGATGGGATACTGCCTATTATGCTACAAAAATCTCTGAGCAGCATTATTGGGATGCTAAAGAGAATCTTCGTGGAATGCCTTACATTAGGCTACATACCGAGAAGATGGAGAGAGGTAAGGGTGGCGTTTATAACTAAGGCTGGTAAACCGAGTCACACTACGCCAAAAGATTTTAGGCCTATTAGTTTATCATCGTTTCTGTTGAAGACACTAGAGAGACTGATAGACATGCATATAAAAGAGACCACAAACATAGAAAATCTGTGCGAAATGCAACATGCTTATCTAAGAGGCAAATCGGTCGAAAGCGCACTACACGTGGTTGTCGGAACAATTGAAAAATCCCTCAAAGACAAGGAATACACTTTGGCTGCATTCCTGGACATAGAGGGGGCTTTCAATAACGTCAAAACTGAATCTATAAAAGAGGCTTTAGAAACATTGGGGGTAGAGCATATGGTCACGGAGTGGGTGATAAGAATGCTGGAAAGCAGAGTTATTACCTCGGAAATAGGCAACAGCTCTACTAGCAAGAAGGCAACAAGAGGCACACCGCAAGGAGGAGTGATATCACCGCTATTGTGGTTGATCGTGATAAACAAGATCCTAACAACCTTTAAAGAGAAAGGGATCAAAATGATAGCATATGCAGATGACGTAGTCATACTGATCACAGGCAAATACTTGTCTACAATCAGTGAGATTATGGAATCTGCGCTAAAAGAACTATCAAAGTGGGCAGGAGAGAATGGCCTAGGGGTAAACCCGAGCAAGACCGAGCTCATCCTATTCACAAGAAAGTATAAAATACCCAATTTCACACCACCAAAGCTGGAGGGGAGGGCACTTACACTTTCAAAGGAAATTAAATACCTCGGAATTATCCTAGACTCCAAACTCTCATGGAAAAGGAACGTGGAGGAAAGGATGAGGAAAGGAATGATTGCCTACTATGCATGTAGGAAAATGTTTGGAAGGAAATGGGGCCTGATGCCGCAAATCATACATTGGATGTACACTGCGGTAATAAGACCGATCATTACATACGGAGCATTAGTCTGGTGGGAAGCCATGAACAAGGAGGTAAACAAAAAGAGCCTCACCAAGGTACAAAGGCTTGCAGCCCTGGGTATCACAGGAGTGAGGAATAATACAGCACAAGCTGCATTGGAGGCAATCTTGAACCTACAACCACTTGAGTTGTACGTTAAAGGCCAAGCAGCAAAAGGAGCCGTAAGGCTCAGGGAGTCAAATCTCTGGAAGCCGATCAACTACGGACATTCAAGAATACTGGAAGAGATCGGAAAACTGAACAGTAACAAAGGACTAAACCTGAATAGTCCAACGGACTACTTAGTTGCCAGGCATAACTTCGAGGGGTGTGTTAACATACGCATCCCCTCCAAGGAGGAATGGGAGGATAACTCGGTGATAAATGAACATGAGACATCAGTCTACACCGATGCCTCCATAACCAAAACAGGTGCAGGCATTGGAATCTACTCTGAGGCGCTTAACATCCAGAAGTCATACAGACTAAAGAACGGTTGCCGCGCCATACAGGCAGAAATCTGTGCAATAAGGGAGGCAGCCAAGCTAATCTGGGTGAGTGGCAAACCATTAAGGGATGTCACAATCTACTCTGACAGTCAGGCTGCGCTCAGAAGTATTGCATCAAAAACAGTGAGATCAAAGGTAGTGATGAGTTGCCAAGAAGCACTGTCCTGGCTCCGCGGCGACAAGGTCGGTCTGCGCTGGGTTTCCGGTCACAAAAATGTGGTAGGGAACATAGGTGCGGACAGACTGGCAAAGCTGGGAGCGGGAGGGAACGGTGCGGAGGTAATAGACTCCCCACTACCACCGATCAGTTCACTGAAAGATGCCATAGAGGAAATTATACTGGAGAAACATAAAGAGATTTGGCAAAACCGGAATGATTGCGGGATAGCCCGAAATCTCTGGCCCAAGATAGATAACAACAGGACTGGGCAACTATTGAAACACAAGAAGAACCTGGTTCGCATAGCGGCAGGAGTTGTCACAGGAAACTGTGCGGTCGGAGTGAACCTCCAGAAATGGAAAATCACAGATGACAGCTACTGCAGAGAATGCAACGAGGAAGAAGAAACAATTGAGCATCTGCTGTGCTGGTGTCCAGCCCTAGAAAACCGACGCCTCCAGGCAATGGGACAAGAATTTCTGGATGGACTGGAAGACGCAGCAGAGATGGACATTGACAATATAATGAGCTTCGCACGGAACTGGAAGTGTTTCAGCGCGAGGTGGTAAAGACGGGTCAAGGGTTAAAAAATAGGGTATCACAATGGACCTCAGGTCTCCGAGTGAATGGTCACTAGATGACCACACCCTTTCACCTAACCTAACCTAACCTGGAACAAAAAATGATTTCATTGATTTGATCAATTTTTATCGCGGAGATTTATTACCATCATATGAATTAACCAAAATAGCTTTCAACAAGAGTAAAACGTATGAGGCTATACAAGGTGAATAATTTACTAGTTAAAAATGTGTTGACTAAATTATTTGTAATTGTTTATTCTATATTAACTAATTATTCTTTATAATCTTTTAAATTAATTATTAAAATTGTATTTCAAAAGAGACAAGTTTGTTGAATAGTGATATTTGTTTCCATACAGCTGCTATTCTGCAGAAATTTGGTAAGACAGTCGACTTAAAGAAGCCTGAAGATTACGTGAAACGTTGGTTTAGCACCAGTGCTCAGCGTGTGGTATAAATGCGAACAATTTTTTCTATTTTTAAACGTTATACTATATAAGAATAAAATTAGTGCCTTTTTTAGTTTGTCCTCTGTACATTTAATTTGGTGCAGAAAATGCTGACTTTTTTTTACTTTTACTTTAATTAATAGTCTATGTGCAATAAAGGCGTATGACTTTTGTTTGTATTAACTGCTTATTTTTCAGAAATCATTCTTTTATGCTTTTTGTTATACGAGACATAGACGACTTTTTTCTTCGCATATAATATATAATTTCAGTTTCAATTTTCCAGTCTCTAATACTAGTATATTCTTTTATAACAAATATGATGTGCAAAAAACAATGTGCAAAAAAGAAAGAATAAGTATGTTTGTAGCACGGTCTTACATACAGGTCTGGAAACTCATGCCGATTTTGGTGGTGGGGGATGGTCGTCATAGCGAGGAAGAATTTAGCTCACGGCGTTGTCACCATGCTTCGCTGCCATCGTAAAGGGTAGATGGTAACCACGATAACCATGTAGTAACAATTTTAATTATATAAATTTAATTATAATATAACATAACGTTTCAATTATATATATTTTAATTATATAAAAAAATATAAATAACGGCAGCATTTTTGGGAATGATGCGTGGTTCCCTGACTACGCTGTCTGTTGATGTATCGTTCTTCAAAGTTTTCTCACACACGTAATGGGACGATTTTACTTTTATATTGCTACTCTCTCTTGCCACTTTTTAAATAAATCTATTTTTTCGAGACTTTAAAAGTTGACTGTTTTACTTTTAGAGATTTATATTTATGGCATATATATAAATCAGTCGCATAGCCACGGAGCCACGCGTCATCCCAAAAAATGCGCTGCCGTTATTTATATTTTTTAATTTTTTATATAATTAAAATATATAATTTAATTAAAACGTTATGTTATGGCTGCATTCCGATATTAACTGTCAGTACTGAAAATCAATATATTTCTATATTTTACATCACGTATACTATAGATTTTCAGTACTGACAGTTTCTGACAGTAAATATCGGAATATAGCCATTATAATTAAAAATTATGTTACTACGTGGTTGTTGTGGTTACCATCTATCCTTTTCGATGACAGCGAAGCATGGTGACAAAGCCGTGAGTTAAATTCTTCCTCGTTAAGACGACCATCCCCCACTACTAGAGTTTCCAGACCTGTGTGTAAGACCGTGGTTTGTAGTTTTGTATGTATATATTAATACTGCGCATGTCATATACATATACATATATATATATATGTTATATAATGCATGTAAATATATTTATGTAATAAATTTGTTTCATATGTATTTCACTGAATAAATATATGTGATATGTTTTTAATATCCTCTTCTAATACCACAGTAAAGAAAAGAATCCCATGCATACGTCAAGAAATAGTCTTACTATACAGTAAGACTATTTCTTGACGTCAATAAGCAGTCAAATTTTGTAACCAAAAATCATCATGTTGACTTTTTCTGCCGTGATGTAACTATGACGTCAAAATGATGTCATTTTGACTGAAATGTGTTCCTTGGGCTATAAAATAGCTACAGAACACGTATAGAAATTCTCAGTTTATTGATATTTTGTTGAACGCGTCAATTTCGGGCGCCATACCGTGATGAAAAAATTAATTAGAAAGTAATGGTATATTCCGCCAATAATTGATTAACGAGAAAATATTTATTAATTTCGACAACGATTGGCTAGCTAAAGGATGTTAATTAGAATTTAGAATTTATTGCGAAAAATATTACCCCAGCCAGGGTTTGAACCTGGAATCTCCCGCTCTCCGTGCAAGCGTCGTCCCAATTCAACCACTGAGGCATGTGGTAATATTTATCGCAATAACAAACTAATATACCTATCTTATTATTTGTTCCAACATTAGAAAATTGCGCGCCGACTTGGTTTGTCAGACTTTCAACACAGCTCCTGTTGGAGTATATCCCCTCTCTTCCCCTTAGTTAAATCGATTCAATTAAACTAATGTTAACATTATTTTTTAGGTCGATGATGTGTAATAAACAGAAAGTAATGGTGTATTCCGCCAATAATTGACTAACGAGAAAATATTTATTAATTTCGACAACGATTTGCTAGCTAAAGGATGTTAATTAGAATTTAGAATTTATTGCGAAAAATATTACCCCAGCCAGGGTTTGAATCTGGAATCTCCCGCTCTTCGTGTCAGCGTCGTCCCAATTCGACCACTGAGGCATGTGGTAATATTTATCGCAATAACAAACTAATATACCCATCTTATTATTTGTTCCAACATTAGAAAACTGCGCGCCGACTTGGTTTCGCACATAATAGGTAACCAACGTTTTCGCAACGTCGTATGAACCCTTTTTTGCACTAATTTGGAGAATCAAATTTAGGTTGTACCAACGTTGGGATACAACTTATAGTTATGTTAACTTAACTTAAACTGAGGTTATATTTTTGCACCAGTTTTAACGTTAGTGTAAGTAATTTTTGTAAACTTTGGTTTTGATGTACACTGCTGGACCTGAGGTTATTTTTTCACAACTTAATATTTTAGGTGTAGTTTTCGTGCTTCCATTCGAACCATATGACGGCATTAGTATCACAATACGTACTTATCAATTCGGTACAAATAAAATAGCTTGGAAAAATATATAGTTTACGCAGACTTTGATACATTACATTGTAATTCTGCTATAAATACACGAACCCACTAAAAAATTGTAACGAAATCCACTTTATTGATAAATGTGGAAATGATAGGTCGAAATTAGACAAACCCCTTCTAAAATAATCAATATTTGCTAAATATTTTGTTAAATAACTACAATTTTCAAAATGTAGATTTTTATTTTCTTTATCAAAATAGCTTTTAAAATAGACATGTCGTCAAAACTTTAACAACAAATATTGTTTAAATGCTTTAAATTATTAACAAAATGCGTTAAAAAATATAAATCCAAATATACTAAAAAATTGCGGATTATTTGCCTTTCTCTATAAGAAATAAAAATGGCGAAGTCGGCGTTCCACACTATATTAAACTTTAAGGTCGCCAAACTGACTTAACATGTTGATAAAGTATCGATTAGTTGAAAAATCCACGCTAGATTTACGAAGCGTCGTGTATCTTAACCAAATCCGACCTATGCTATACCATCTATGGTATAGCATAGGTCGGATTGACATTCTAATTTGTTTTTCTGGTAAAAAGTTTTTACCATAAATTTTTAACAATGGATCATTTTAAAGTTGTGTACATCAAACAATCACGACCGCAAACAAATCAAACGTGAATATTTACCGCATATTCTATTTACACTCGTATCTTTATACTCTTTTAGGCGGAATTTGTTACCATTTCTCGCGATTTCTTAACGTCAGTCAGAAATGACCACAGGTGACGTTTCATGACGTTAGCGTTTTAGAACGTTTGATAACAAAACTTTGTTTTACGTTGGAAATTACGTTGGAATTTCAAGTCGCCCGAAAAGAGTGGTGTAGAGTATAACGTCAGGCGAACGTTAAATATCTTAACGTCGGATAATAGGACTTAAACCGTTTCAAATTTGACGTTGGGAAAGTGATAAAGAAAGCACGTCGTAATTTTAACGTTAAGACAACGTCCAAAAAACGTTAGTATTATCTTTTAATTATATGTTACATTTTATAACTTTCTTGGACCGCTTACAACGTTGTGATTAGTAGAAAAGTAGTCCTTAGTCGGAAAGTTAACCGAAAAATGCTGCTTGGGTCCTGTTGGAGTATAAAAAAAATCAATACCACCGCCCGCGCCGAAAGATCTATTACCGCCGGCTATAGCGAAAATGTCACTTAGATAGTCTATCTGCAACATAAAAACACGAAAAATTACATATATCTAATACCTAATATGGTGCAAGATATTGCAAGATAAGACTTGTAAGAATGTCGTCAATCTTAATGAGGACTTCACTAACATTCGGAAGACAATGATAAAATAAAACCTAATTTCAAAACTTAAGTATAAGTAAAAATTTAATTTTTAAACTGTATTTCTCATTTTACACATGGACGTTTAACAAATTCTTTCTTCAAAGTCAATAATACAATATTTTCGGCAAATCTTACGCGTGTAATACTCACGCTGGTGATCTCTTCAAACCGTGAATATAAAGTAGCAATAGGCTTTGGCGGATCCGTAGGGCTCGAAATTCTGACGGTGCCGTCCAGGGAACTCGTTATCAGGCATCCGTGTGTTAGACGCACTTTTGTTATCCTGTCCGTATGCTCGGTGGAATAAGACTTCACTCGCTCAAAATCCTTCTTTGGATCTAGCATGTGTATCTTTGCTTTGCTGTCCCCGACGCAAATCCAATCCCGTCGCATACTCATGCACGTAGGGATCGCATTACATGGAATCTGAAAGATATACATATATACCTGCAACATCATAACCGTGTCTCTCTTAATTCTTGATGTTAAAAATATAGGATAACATTACTGTGATAGACTTTATGATCCGTCCGGCTCTCTGATCCCAAACGAACACCGTTTCGCCGCCGATGGACAAAATGTATTCCGTGTCCATGGCCAGCGTGCGCACTGGCGGTCTGGTATCAGATTGGTCATATTCCATTATCGGCTTAGTGCTCGCTCTCGAGTCGTACACGTACACAGTCCCGCCGTAGGAGCCGGTCGCGAAAAGGGCCTGCTCTGGACACGATGTTATGCACTGCCAATATGCGCAGCGTCTCAAATTACCTCTGTAAAGAAAGCCCCGCATTTTTTAAATTTTATATTTTCATTAATTGTGCTAAATTGTTCTGCAGTGCCATTTGGTGCCAAAAACCTCATCTCGATAGCTTAGCGCATATTTTATAGAAAATAACAAAAGACAAAATTTTTATTATCCCCGCACTAATTTAATTTTAAATTTTTTCTAACCGTGTTGTTAGAAAATAATTTGACTGCAATTGTGCTATTTTTTGCCGCATATATGAAAACAATATTTTAAACCGTATTCAAGAAAATTAAAATATATTAAATTTTGTTAACACCGCACTATTTCCGATTGAGCTCAATTTCTTGTAGTAAAAAAGATGCTAACTTGTGCCACGTTGTGCCGTTGATAAAAGGGCAAAAACGCGCGTGACGTACGGACAAATTCTTATAATTTCTTAGAATTTTTTGTTCTTAAACGTTTGAAATGTTGTTACTAAACAAATTTCATAACAATTATCCTCTTATATCCTCTGCAGTTTGTCCAAATATATAAGATAATAATTGAAAGAAGATGTGATTATATATCACATGGTTTCATTCGTGAGTTGAATGGAAGTCATCGTGACGTACGGACAAATTTTGGAAGTAGATTTGTATTTTCTGCTAGTCATTAAAACTCTGCGAATTGTCATATTCTTAATCAGAGCTAGATAGCTGATCGAGTGAAAGCTATTATATAAGTAACAATTAACATTTCTAACGTCTATAAGAATAAAAAATTCTAAGAAATTATAAGAATTTGTCCGTGCGTTACGCGCGTATTTTGCATAAAACATTATAGATAAATCTATCCATTTAGTAGAAAAAAATAAAAAATAAACATAAATAAATATTGTTGTAACGCATTTAATGTATTTTTACAAGTTGTACTATATTGTGCTGATAACAGAGAAAAAACAAGCTATAACTCAAGGGATTGATAAGAAAATCAATCGTAAGGGGGGAAGTGGGTAAAACAAATATTTGACATTTTCCAATTTTTGAAAGTTGTGTCGGGTTCTGCTCGACAAGCACAACTTTTTCTGACAAAAAATCTCATGAAATTTTAGATTTTACAATACAGCCGCTGTTAGGAACGTAGGTTTTAGGAATACAAAAATTCAAAATCCCATATACTATCCGAATCGTGGTAGATAATCACGTTTTGTAAATTGTGTTGAGTTGTGTTAAACGAAACAACCGAGTGATAAGCGAAACAAGTACGGAAAATCAAAGGGGTTGAAAAAATCTAGCAAAAGGAGTAGAGAATAAAGCAAAATTTGGCAGCACAACTTTTAATAATTTGAAAATGTTAAATGTTTGTTATGTTTACTTTTCGATTTTTTTCTTGTAAATGGATAGATATATCGATATTTTTTCAACGTCACATGGCACAGGTTATTAGTATCTTTTTATGAAATTTATAATTTTATGAAAAAAATTCAATTAGGAAATCGTACGGAGCTAACAAAATATAATTTTTAATTTTATAAAATGTGGTTTAAAATATTGTTTTCACATTTGCGGCAAAATTTAGCGTAATATTGTAGTCCAATACGGTACGGTTAAAAAAAAACTCAAAATTTAACAAGTACGGGGCTATTTACACAGCGATCATGCTCCTGGAATATTTTACATGAATGAAAAGAGATCAAGTACGCATGAAATGGTAATATGCAGTAAATTTGATTTGATGAGTAAACTTTAGAATTGTGTTTCCGAATCATCTGTCTCGAAAAGCGAGACACGGAACGCATTATTTGCATTCAAATAATTTGCAGAAATTATTTCTCCCACAAATAGAAATTATCTTCTTTGCTTAGTTTGCTCATCAACGTCCAAAAGGAACAGTTTTGCTATCACGTACATCGTGTAAGTATGTTGATAGACGAGACCGGTGTACATGAGCTCCCACGACATGACCGTATCTTCGTAAGTGCAACTGTAGATCGTGTGGTCCATCGCCGTCAGACAAAGAATCTCTTGGTGATTTGGCGCCCTGATGATTTCGTTGACCTCGTAAGAGGGTAGTTCCTCTAGTTTTTCGAGAGAAGAAAGTTTATAGCAAAGTAGACCATGTTCCGAACTTGCTATATAAGTGATGCCATCCTAAAAACGAGAATCATCATCATTATATCGTTTTCCACAACAAGAGATGTCCAGATGACTGACATAATATGTCACCTAACTATATGCATCAGTAACATAGATTCTATAATGTTGAGTGACTCCCTGACTGTGAACTTCTTCATAGAATCCTGTTGTTTCCACAGGGCTGTTTGTTTCTCGATCGCAACGCATGATAACTTCCAAAACAGTTTATCGGGCCTCGCTGTAATGACACGTGACTTTTTGTATGAAAGAAATATTTAATATGACAATAGTATTTTGTGTGGCAAGTGTGGAAAACAACGAATTATGTCGCGCGTAAAGTTGCCGCATGAGCCGAAGGCTGGTGCATTTACACGAGTACGAGTGTGAATGCACTATTGACTATAAGCTGAGGCGAATGCGGCAACTTACACGCGCGACGTAATTCGTTGACTTCCGCACATGCCATACACAATATTTTTTGTAATGCCGCGAAAGAAAAAGTAAGAAATAAGAAATAGTATTCAGCGAATACTATGTAAGAAATTGACGTTTTGTCTCGCGTGAATTTCGTTAAGTTCAAGTTTGTTATGTCAGTCAAAAATCGTAAGACAAAAATTATCAACCGTGAAAAAAGGAGGTTTTCTTGCACACTAGTGCGGTAAAGTAAGTCATAAAGGTGCTTTTCTCGCACTAGTGCGGTAAAGTAAGGCATACATTGAGAAATAAGCCACTTTCCGCACGTTAAACAGCAATTGAAGATCGAACTTTCGCGACAGGCATTACAAAAGAGCTTATTCGTACTATAATATTGAGTACAGAAAATGCATATATATGCAACTTGAATTAAGTACAAATAAAAACTACGAGCACATTCTAGATCGAGAGATCTATTCAAGTTCTTACTATATGGAGATAAAGTTATTGCAATAAACGGAGTTGCTCAAGCTTGCTCGATGCAACATTTTATAAATAAGAAATATATAGATAATATTTTGTAGAACACGCTCATTTCTTTTTTAAACGAACAGAAATAAAATCTAACTACGAAATAAAATCTAACGTGATGTAAGCAACGACCTGCATGTGCATGCGCAAGTTCGGACAGCGCTGGCACAAAATAAGAGTATTTTGTTTATTAACTAAAAGGGTCGGTCGTGGTGTAAGGTGCTATCAATTTGAGCTATAATATAGGCAAATTAGGTTTTTATCTCGGAACCGGTTAAAACTACTCGGATTTGAACGTTTTTTTTTTTAAATGTAGGTAATTAAAAACACTACAATGTTTATGGGTTAAAAATTGACGCTTTAAATAGGAAATTCAAGAAAATTTGGAAAAACTGAAATTCTAAGATAAAAAATTTTTCAAACGAACTAGCTTGCATTTCTTGCTTATAAACTTAAAATAATTACTTCCAAGAGGTTTTTAAGATAGTTAATTATGATTTTATTGATTACAATTTTAGGTCAGTCAATGGAGATAAAAAAAGGCTTTAGCTTGCAAAAGGTCTCATGAGAAGTTTATACTTGGCAATTTTGTTTATTTTGTGATTCTAATGAAAACCCTAAGTTTGCGACCTCGGCAAACTCCCGCTCGCGCCGCCATCTTGAAAAAATTGTGCCGAAAATTGGTTTTTTGCGAATATCTCGTTTCCACTGCAATTTAGAGCAAAAGTACCAATTACAAAGTTGTAGAGCACAAAATTTCCTACAACTTTTGTATTCAATACTTTTTTCTCAGATAAATAGTTTACGAGTTATAGCAGAGAATTTTTTTGCAATTTGTAAAACATGCTGGATTTCCCTGGAAATTTGAAAGATTATTGATTATTATCGTTATTATATTACTATTATATCATTATATACGTATATAATCAATAATCTTTTAATTTCCAAGAAAAATCCAGCATCTTTTACAAATCGCAAAAAAGCTCTCTATTATAACTCGTAAACTATTTATCTGAGAAAAAAGTGTTGAATACAAAAGTTGTAGGAAATTTTGTGCTCTACAACTTTGTAATTGGTACTTTTGCTCTAAATTGCAGTGGAAACGAGATATTCGCAAAAAAAACGGTTTTTGGCACCATTTTTTCAAGATGGCGGCGCGAGCGGCAGCTTGCCGATGTCGCAAACTTAGGGTTTTCATTAGAATCACAAAATAAACAAAATTGCCAAGTATAAACTTCTCATGAGACCTTTTGCAAGCTGAAGCCTTCTTTTGTCACCATTGACTGGCCTAAAATTGTAATCAATAAAATCATAATTGACTATCTGACAAACCTCTTGAAAGTAATTATTTTAAGTTTATAAGCAAAAAATGCAAGCTAGTACGTTTGAAAAATTTTTTGTCTTAGAATTTCAGTTTTTCCGAATTTTCTTAAATTTCCTATTTAAAGCGTCAATTTTTAACCCATAAACATTGTAGTGTTTTTAATTACCTACATTTAAAAAAAAACGTTCAAATCCGAGTAGTTTTAACCGGTTCCGAGATAACGCACTTTTTTGGTCTAATTTGCCTTATATATTACTAACCGGGATGCAAGAGCGAGTAGCTAGCATCCGGCCATATGCGGTTAATTCTCGCTTTCCACAGTAGGATGTCATTGTTCATATTCAGGTAGAACTGTTTGCACACTAGGCTCAAACCGTGTACTAGCGTCGACGTATCTAGGAAGGAGCATATATGCAGAAATATCTGAAATGCAGCACAATAAACAAATTAAACGCACAACCAAACAATGTTCCAACGGATCGAAGAGATGGAGACAGAACGAGAGAGAGAGAGAGAGAGAGAGAGAGAGAGAGAGAGAGAGAGAGAGAGAGAGAGAGAGAGAGAGAGAGAGAGAGAGAGATAGATAGATAGATATGTCTTTATTTAGCAATTTGCTACTTCATACATACGCCATAAACTATAAAAAATACAACACAATTATACTATATACAAAAATACGCCATAAACTATAAAGAATACAATACAATTATGCAACAAGAACTGTCTTAACAATAGTTTTCCTTACTTATTATCTCTTTCTTTTATGTACTTCGCTAGCTTCTTTTTAAAAATTTTTATTTCCGTTTCATTTTGAATTTCTATTGGAATATCATTGAACATCTGAAATCCATGATACGTTAAAGTCTTGTGTGCCGTGAGCATTGAACTATATACCATACTGGAACGCGCACGCCTCTGTTCATTGGCGGCCAAGATTGTGGGAGTGGGATAGTTGAATTGCGACGATGTTGTTCTTGTCTAACTAACTGTGTCGACCACGTGACCTGACGTACTACCCGTTCTAAAACCATTTATCTGTAAAGATGTTATTTCGACCTGGCGTATAGACTAAACAATGTTTTATATTTGTAAAGAACATTGAAGATTTTGCGACAATTGCGACAGTAGAATCATACCGGTGCGTACATGTGTGATGTGCGTACCGGTCGCGGCGGTCGTTCGTTGCAGGACAATGTTTTCAGTTAGGATAGTTACAGTAGAAAGAGACAGCTTCGTCGCATTTCAACTATCTCTTCGTGGCCGCGGTAACAGTGGAGGGGGTATGGCCGTGCGCGTTCCAGTATGGTATATAGTTCAATGGCCGTGAGTGTTCGTGTCCTTTCTACTACTATATTTGCATTGCTTCTAGTGTTATATGCATGTCTCTCATTAATTTTTTTAATTTCTCCTGATAAATATTTTGGCACCATATTATTTCTCATCTTATATACTAGTATACATACATTATATTCCATTCTTTGTTTTACACTCATGAAACACAAAGCCTCCAACATAGATTTAATCGCTGTATATCTATTTACATTTAGTATTATACGCATTGCACGGTTCTGCGTTTTCTGTAACATTTGCATCAAGCGTTGACTAAAATTTAACATTATACTGCTACAATATTCGTAATGCGGTGCAATTATAGTTTTATATATTAATACTTTTACATAACTGCTTACATTGTTTCTTATTCGATTTAAAAAACCTATTTTTTTTCCTACTTTCTTTGCCATGTACCATGCGTGCTTCTCGAAGGTTAAATGCTTATCTATAAGTATGCCCAGATATTTTGTATCTTGAACTTCTTTGACTGTTTCGTTTCCTATATAAATATCACTATTGTTTCTCTTACTTATTTTTCTAGGATCACAGATGGTCATAAATACTGTCTTTTTAATATTAACTTTTAACGAATTTTTGTTTAACCATTCTGTCAATGCCATTAATACGTCATTTAGAGTTTGAGTTATAACATCCATATTATCACCATACACATATACCATTTTGTCATCTGCAAAGAGTCTGAACTTACATTTTTTGTTCCTATAAACCGTGATCACATCATTAATATACAAAATAAACAATAATGGTCCCAATATAGAGCCCTGTGGTACTCCTGTTTTAATTTCAAGTTTACGAGATAACACATCCCCAATTTTTACTTGTTGAGTCCTATTTTCTAAGTATGATTCGAACCATTTCAGTACCGTTCCTCCTATACCGTACATTTTCAACTTTTTTATTAATTCTTTCCGGTCAATAGTTTCAAAGGCTCTTTTAAAATCTATAAACAATACTCCTATTTTCTCGTTCTTATCTATTCTTTGTCTCCATTCTATAAGTGTTTTTTGAATCGTTGTTTCACACGAGTGCCCTGATCTAAAACCTGACTGTTCTGCAATTAAAATATCATTCCTATCAACATACTCAAGCAGCTGATCTTTCACCACTTGTTCTAAAATTTTTTCGTATACCGGTAATGCATTTATCGGTCTATAATCCTCAGCTTTGTTACTGCCAGCTACTTTTGGGATCGGTGTAATTATTGAGTTTTTCCAATTTTCCGGTACTTTTCCTTCTTGTAATGATTTATTTATTAAGTTGATTACCTGATCTTTACTTGTACTCCATGTCATTTTAATTAACTCTGTTGTGACACCTTCTCCCCCTCCTTTTTTTACGTCTAATCCCTTTATTATTTTATCTAGTTGCTCTTCCGTTATTTCTTGGAATTCGTTCATTTCACTGCTGCATTCGCTCTCATATTCAATTTGTGTATTTTTTACTTTTTCTATTTCGTTTACAATATTAATTACACTATCTATGAAAAATCTATTAAACTTATCTGCAATTACTTCCTTATCCGTATAACTAATCCCATCAAATTCAACACTTTTAAATTCCGTTCTCATTTTCTTAGTGCCTATCAACTCTTTCAACGATTGCCACATCTCCTTCGATTTGTTCCTTTTATCGTCTATATTTCTCTCATAATATTCTCTCTTCTTCTCCCTAATTTTGGCCACTGCGTCATTTCTGTATCTTTTAAACTCTTTCCAATCCGTTTCCATATTTGACTGCATTGCTTTCTTATATGCCCTGTCTCTCTCCCTTAACATTCCTCTCACTTCCTCATCTATCCATCTTTTATTTTCCCATCTAACAGGCATAACTCTTTTTATTTTCGGCGCGATTTCATCTATCGTTTCCATTATACCGTTTATCACCCTATTTGCCAGTAAATCTACATTGTTATTACATTCACTATTGTCTTTCAGTTTTTCATCTAATAAGATTTTAAATCGCTCCTCATCAAAGTTACTATAGTCTCTTTTATAATATATAATAGTATTTCCGTACAGATCCAGATGCAAGTAAAAACAAGCGGAGAAGGTCTTTAAAGGATGAAAAAGTGTCTGCTGATGTTATGTTGCTAGGAAGAGTATGCCAAAAACGTATTGAGGAAAGGCGAAAGGAGTGCATGTACATAGTAGTTCTGCAAGACGGAATATGAAATGATTGTGATGAGGTAACAAGGCGATCAGATCTTCTCAGAGATGGGTCAAGAAGGGTGAAGAGCTCGCTCAGGTATGATGGAGAGTGTAGAAAAAGGATGCGATACATTTGACAACCGAGAAAATATAATCTTCTATTTTCCACCGAAAGCCATCTCAATCGACGTCTAAATGGCGTAATATGCTCATCTCGCCTTAGATCGAAAATGAATCTAATACAGCAGTTTACTAGTCTCTGCAGTCTGGTGTTCAACTCACTACTTAAGCCGTGGTATACAAGACAACAATAATCTATATGAGGCATGATCAAGGTCATCACTAATTTAGTTCTCAAATCGGTGGAAAGCGAATTTCTGTTGAATTTCAGCTTATGCAGTGCATAATGGACACTTTGCGAGACGTTCAAAACGTGTTTCCTCCAAGAAAGAGTAGATGTAAATACAACACCCAAGTTCCTCACTTCACTCACAAAAGGAAGAGGGACCTGGTTTACAGAGAGAGAGAAAGAGAGAGAGAGAGAGAGAGAGAGAGAGAGAGAGAGAGAGAGAGAGAGAGAGAGAGAGAGAGAGAGAGAGAGAGAGAGAGAGAGAGAGAGAGAGAGAGAGAGAGAGAGAGAGAGAGAGAGAGAGAGAGAGAGAGAGAGAGAGAGAGAGAGAGAGAGAGAGAGAGAGAGAGAGTGAGTGAGTGAGTGAGTGAGTGAGTGAGTGAGTGATTTATTATTAATTAGTCAATGACTACATATATACATCTTATAAACATACGTGTTGTTTGTTAAGTTCGCAGGCGTCTAACAAATTCCTTTATACCATCTGCGCTTTTGGTATACTCATTTAAACTATTGTACAGCCTCAAACCATTACTAAAAATGCTTCTTTGCGCATTTGTCGTATTGCTCAATTTTATACATAGATCATTTCTCCTACGCGTATCATATTCATGATGTTCACGTTGCCTACTTAATTTACATTGCAGGTACTCCGGCGCTTTGCCTAACACTATCCTATGTATAAAAATACAAACATTTCTTTCAATTCTTTGTTTTACTGTTTGGAAACATAAGGCCTTCAACATAGAATCTATAGGCGTGTAAATATTGCATCTAATTATTGCTCGCATTGCTTTATTCTGACATATTTGTAATTTTCTAATTTGGCTCTCATTCATATTATACATCAAAGTGCTGCAGTATTCAAAGTGTGGTGCAATTATGCTTTTATATATTTGACATCTCGTGCTATCATACACTAGTTTTCCTATTCTCCATAGTAAACTTACTTTCTTGTTAACTTTTTTACAGATATATTCTACATTTTCTTTAAAATTTAAATGTTCATCTATTATTATACCCAAATATTTCATACTTTTAACACGTTCTATATATATATTGTTCATTTTAATTCCTTCTCCATACGCAACTTGTTTTCTTATTCCTTTTATAATCATAAATTTCGTTTTTTCTATATTTATTTTTAGTTTATTAACATTTAACCACTTGCTGAGTTTCTGCAGTTCTATATTTAATTCGTTAATAATAACATCAACATTATCTCCTTCACGATACACTATCATGTCATCTGCAAAAAGCCTTATGTTTCTGAGTATCGTACTAATATCGTTTATGTATATAATAAATAGCAATGTTCCCAATACTGTTCCTTGCGGAACTCCTACGTTACAATCAATTTCATCTGACAACACACCATTATATTTGACTTGCTGTTTTCTATCCGTTAGATAGCTCTTAAACCATTTTGGAACTGTTTCTTGTAGCCCGTATTTTTCTAGCTTTTTCAACAAAAGTTCACGGTCAACCGTCTCAAACGCTCTTTTGAGGTCTATAAATACCACTACAATATATTTATTGTTATCACAATCTTGTTTCCAATCAGATACCGTGCATTGTAATGCTGTCTCGCAAGAATAACCATTAATAAATCCAGATTGATACTGCGTTAATAACTTATTTTCTTCGAAATACTTATAAATTTGTGTTTTAACTACAGTTTCCAATACCTTTTCATAAATTGGTAAGACATTTATAGGTCGAAAATTTTCACATTTATCTGAATTTAGAATTTTCGGTATTGGTACTATTTGTGAAGTTTTCCATTTGCTTGGATATTCTCCTAACGATAATGAGGTATTAATGATATGTATGAATTCATCTTCAAATGTATTAACTACTTTTTGTAATATTTTAGTTGATATTCCTTCACTAGTTCCTTTCTTATTTTTATTCATATTTTTCATAATATATCTGAGTTCAAGCGCAGTTATCTCCTGAAATTTGCCAATATTTACTTGTGTATTTATATCACAGTTAAATTCCGTATCCTTATCTAAAACTATACTATTTCTTATTTCGTAAATACTATTTACAAAGTACACGTTAAATTTATTTGCTATTTGTTGGTTTTCTCTGAGCCGTGTATTGCAAAATACTACACCACTATTGTTTTGGTTTTTTACTCCCTTTCCATACACTAATTGCTTTATTATTCTCCAAAGCTTTAAACTATCATGCTTGCAATTATCTATTTTACTTTCATACCAGCTCTTCTTAGCTCTACGAACTACATCAACAACTAAGTTTCTTTTTTGTTTATATAGAGTCCAATCTATTTCAGTTCTCGAATTAATAGCTATCTTGTATAACCTATCTCTCTCTTTTATTAATTGTCTAATGCTTCCTGCAAACCATGGTGACTGACTTATTTTGTAATCTAATTTAGTTCTTTTGAACGGCGCGAATTTGTCTAAAGCCTTAATGATCATATCTATGAAATCATGTGCAACATCTACTACCTGTATTTCCTTTAAATCATTCTGTTTTAAATAATTGTCAATCTCCTGAATAAACAATTCATCGTTAAAGCTTGTAAAGTCTCTAGCAGTTATTGATTGCGTGGGTCTACGTACATTTTCTAATTCTGTATTAAATCGATGTGTGAGAGAGAGAGAGAGAGAGAGAGAGAGAGAGAGAGAGAGAGAGAGAGAGAGAGAGAGAGAGAGAGAGTGAGTGAGTGAGTTGACCGTCGCTGTTCAACACACTTTACACCAGCGACTATTGACGAACAAAATAACAGCAACAATTAAAAAAAAGAAAGAATTTTTCGAGCGTGTACGTGATACACGGTAATCGAATTTTATTTTTTTCCTGTACGTACCTCCACCGGGAGATCCAGCAGTGACAGATGTGCGTCTTTCTCGCCGTTGTGCGTGCAGCTTGCATTCTCGTCATCCATTTCTTCTCGTACCGTACGAATCTGTACCTATTTTCATTCGATCTGCTGGAGATTGAAGCTGTGGTACAACCACTGAAATATATAACAACTGGAACGCGCACCCAGACCTGCCCGCACGATATGAGAGATAGGGCTCAGACCAGTAACTAAGTGAGTAAGTTTCCACCGAGGGTTCGTATCGGGTCAGAGTCGGGTTTAGAGTCAGGTTGGGGTGAGCGCTCTTGCGGTGGAAACACCAAAAACCTCATTTAGACCCTACCTTAAAATTTTGTTGGGTAGGGTTCAGGTTCGAGTTTGGTGTTTCCACCGCAAGAGCGCTCACCCCAACCTGACTCTGAACCCGACTCTGACCCGGTACGAACCCTCGGTGAAAACTTAGTAGTGATGCGAACTGCTATGCTTTTGCCCGAAGCCAGCGCGTGTGGAGTGAATAGCGCGCCCGCCGGCGGCTCGACGCTCGGGCAGCTTCGGGCGAGTAGAAGAGCGCGACACACTCGGATATCTCCTTCTTCCCCGAGTTGTAACATATAGCTATAGCGCTGCGTTCCGTTCAACTTCACAAATTAATATCTCTGGTTATATTTGTCGTAGAGAAATCTTTAAAAAAGCATTTTAAAGCTAAAAAGACAATCTTCTTGAAAAAAATATTTTACAAGAAATTGCAAAGGAGGAGGGTCCCTAAGGCCTGTTTTCGGCACCCTTCAAAATTGGACCAAAATGGCTGGAATCACTTCCTTATACCCTTGGAAGTAATATTTAGTCAATTCCAGCCTAAACGGAAGTATTTAGAGTGTATACTTCAAGTATATTTACATGGTGCATCAGCGCGCCCGTATCAAGCATTTCTTTGGAAAACTAAGCGTTTTTGAGAAAAATGTTTCAGATAAAAGTTTTATGGTTTCAAGGGGGACATAAAATGGTGTCATTGGTTTGACAGTGGATAGTCATTTGAAGGTCACGTGAATGTCGATTTCAATATTTTATATAGAACCCCCTATTTTTACATATCTTGTAGCTTATCTCGAGAGCTTCCCAAAACACTATCGTAGATCACGTAGAAACACTTATTACAAATACTTCTAAAAGAAATAACTGACGTATTTTCTGCCGCAAGGCTAAATACGAAGTTTTGAAAAGAACTGTTTTAAGAACTGTATGCACCTTTTTGAGCAACTACGATCCCTTAAGCTTTTAATTCAATAGACCTGGAAACCATACAACTTTTATCTGAAACATTTTTCTCAAAAACGCTTAGTTTTCCAGAGAAATGCTTGATACGGGCGCGCTGATGCACCATGTATACTTGAAGTATACACTCTAAATACTTCCGTTTAGGCTGGAATTGACTAAATATTACTTCCAAGGGTATAAGGAAGTGATTCCAGCCATTTTGGTCCAATTTTGAAGGGTGCCGAAAACAGGCCTTAGGGACCCTCCTCCTTTAATTGTTATAAGCAATTAAAATGTTTAATTAATTTTTTTACTAAAAAGTACATTTTTCTAAATTTTTTAAATAATGCTATCTTATACTCTATTTCATTCTGAAAGTACACATATTTTTTATTTTTTGAAGAATCGATGGATTCTATTTTTTTATACAATTTTAATGACTGAGATGCCGTGCCATGCTCGCGTCAATTGCTTATAACAATTAAAATGTGCAATTTCTTGTAACAAACTATTTTTTTTAAAAAGATTGTCTGCGTAGCTTTAAATTGCTTTTATAAGGATCTCTCTACGACAAATATAACCATCAGAGATATATATTAATTTGTGAAGTTGACTTCTTCATTTTTCAAAATTATATTGCTTACAGCTTTTGCAAAAAGAAAAAATATTTCGAACGAACAAAAAATACGTATTTGCTTATTTTATGTATATTTCATGTAAATAAAGTTTCACAAATAATTCTCTTATTTGTATCATTAGACTAATCTAAATAATTCTAAGGAATAATATTAATATCTATTATTAGTATTATAAGTAAAATAAATAAAGTAAATAT
Source organism: Leptothorax acervorum (assembly GCA_035220615.1). Lineage (NCBI taxonomy): Eukaryota > Metazoa > Arthropoda > Insecta > Hymenoptera > Formicidae > Leptothorax > Leptothorax acervorum. The sequence goes on along the minus strand of JASTWQ010000354.1, from coordinate 185,032 downwards.
AGCAATAAAATTCTTTGTTACTTACGTATCTTTTATTTACGTGTGTATCTTACTCATTAATTACTTCTAATCTTTGACAATTGTTATTTATAACCTTATCTCTTAACTAATTTTACCCAGTTGCTATGCAGTATTTTTTTATATCAAGAGAAATCAGTAATACTAGATAGTAATTGCTCGGGTATTCAATTAAACAATACAAATTTCTACCAGGGTAAAGATGTATTTCTTTTTAAAGGGTATAGCAAGATAAGAGGGGCCCCCAAACAAAATTAATTTTGATTAGGGGCAATTTAAAGGTATAATAATTTATAACTTTGTAGAGAATTCTATACTCTTTCTCGCATTACTGGAATATCATAAAATGTGAAAAAACACGTTTTTTATGATATTTTAGTAATACGAGAAAGAGATATAGAATTCTCTACAAATAATATTATTTGTAGATAATTCTATATCTCTTTCTCGCATTACTAAAATATCATAAAAAATGTTTCTTCACATTTTATGATATTCTAGTAGTGCGAGAAAGAGTATAGAATTCTCTACAAATATAATGTTATAAATTATTATACCTTTAAATTGCCCCTAATCAAAATTACAAAGGAAGAGGGGATACGTAATTATTAATTTTTTACTGTAGGAAAGTTCTTCCCCACTTGACAATTAAATGAGGCAAAAGATTAGATTAGGGAGGGTGAATTATAGTTAGAAATTTTGCTGACTGCAGTTTTATCGGTTAAATCAATAAATATTGTCATTGAAATGAAAGCAGCGGTTAATTGGTCAACCGGCAGAATCACTTAATTTTTTGATAACTCTGTATATATTCTTGATCTCCTTCTTTCCGTCAGATCTAACAACAAAAGATTAATGTAAAAATTCTAAGAATATTGCATATATACTAACAAAATGGTTAGCTGTTACAATATAATATATATTATCGTCATTTGATATTTATAGCGAAGGTTCGCTTACCATCTAAGAATCATCGTGACGAACGTTAACCGTCTTAATACCCGCTGATAAAGAATGTATTTTCTTTCGCTTCATGACTGCACTTATTATCTTGCTGCATAAAGTCAAATGTAAGACGATCGATGCGACTGGAGACTGCAACGTCTGCAACTGGAGCGTGTCATCATGCGGATATCGACCACCACCTTCTCGCGACTCTGTTCCTGTTGAGCAACAATATAAATATAATAAAATAAATTAAATAAGAGTAAAAGTTTTTTTAAAGTAAAAAACTTTTTTAAAATAAAAAAGTGTATATATATATATATATACATACATATATTAACCGCAAGAGTAAATTTTTATACATTAAATTTTCAAATTTTAATAAATCTGCATTATAACGGCACTCTCTCAGATTCTTTTGAAATTTTCATATCTTTTGTGTATCTTGGATCGTGAAAAAGATTTTTGTTGAAGGAAAATCGTCGCTCATGTTCCGTTTGTTTATATGTATATTATATAAATTATATATAGGTATATCGCGATGTCGATATGTAAGAAAATAATAATTTATTATAAATATATATATATATATATATATATATATATATATATATATATATATTATCCGTTTTATATTAATGCGCATGCGCAATAGTCTATAGCGCCTTATTTCAATTAAGTCATTTAATTGTACTTTACTTGAAAAAATTATTGTATTAATTATAATCTTATAATCTTTATTAACTTATTAATATTAGCTGCTTGTATAATGTATACAAGTAATATTTATGCGATAGTTCGAGCAGAGAGATCAGGTTCGAGAGAGGAGACAGCAGATTGAGATCATATGTCTGTCCTTTTCCACCGCTCGACAGCGGTGACGGCGCGCGCTCAAAGCCTCGAAACTTGCCGACGCGGTCGAGCGGATAATAATATTACTTGTAGAGAATTCTATATCTCTTTCTCGCATTACTAAAATATCATAAAAAACGTGTTTTTCACATTTTATGATATTCTAGTAATAAAGAGTATAAAATTCTCTACAAATAATGTTATAAATTTTATTATAATATATCTTTAAATTGTCCCTAATCAAAATTAATTTTGTTTGGAGGCCCCTCTTATCTTGCTATACCCGTTAAAAAAAAAAACATCTTTACCCTGGTAAAAATTTGTATTGTTTAACTGAATACCCGAGCAGTTACTATCTAGTATTACTGATTTCTCTTGATATACAAAAATACTGCATAGCAACTGGGATATCGATATCGATTTAATTAGGGAAGGGAGAGGGAATTTCTCCATCTTAATTTAACTTGCTTAAATTTAAGCGTTTTGATAGAAGGACCGGAATCTTGGTCTAAAGTGTCCTGACGATTGTGACCGTCATGAGTGCCAGCTTCGTCGATTAAGAAATTTAATTTGGTTATTTATACACTGGCGAAGTAAATGTATCTCATCGTGTTTGAATATACACCGTCGACGTAAATATCGGTGTTCCATCTTATGATTGTTTAGATGTACTATTGCGATAAATATTACCACATGCTTCAGTGGTCGAATTGGGACGACGCCTGCACGGAAAGCGGGAGGTTCCAGGTTCAAACCCTGGCTGGGGTAATATTTTTCGCAAAAATTTCTTTAACATCATAAGTTGAATTGTTTCGCTATTCCAACGGGGGCTGTGTTTTTAAGTCTGACTAATTTAGTCGGCGCACAGTTTTCAAGGGTTGGATGTAAGAATTGATTTAACTAAAGGGAAAGAGGAGATAATATGTGTATCACACAATAAAAATAATATTAAGCTATTAAGATCTAAGCTTGGACCGTTATGGCGATTATTCTAATTTAATTTGGTTTGATATGTACGGTCAAATAACTTTAATATTGTTAAATTTTAATTATAAATTACAAGCGATGCAATTCACAAATGCTTTAATTCACAAATAAATTTTTCACAAATCAATTTTTATACAGTGAATATACACCGTTGACCAAAATATCGGTGTTCTATCTTATGATTGTTTATTTATACGTGTTATTGCGATAAATATTACCACATGCCTCAGTGGTCGAATTGGCACGACGCCTGCACAGAAAGCGGGAAGTTCCAGGTTCGAACCCTGGCTGGGGTAATATTTTTCACAATAAAAATTAAATTATTTAAAATTAAGATGCTTAAATTAAGCGTTGAGATAAAAGGACCAGAATCTTGGTTAAAATGTCCTGACGATTATGACCGTCAGGAACGATTGCCAGTTACGTCGAAGAAATTTAATATGGTAAAAAAAATATACGTGTGGCCTCCATGCGCGGCAGAAGTGAAACTTCTTAGCTGTGAGGAATAAGATAGTATCTCGTTTATAGTATCTGAATTAATGCCTATGTAATTCAGAAATTAAATTTTAATTATAAATTAAAGCGGATGCAATTAACAAATAAAAATTGATTTGTGTATTGAAACGGGCCTGTATAACTCACAAATAAAATTTTAATTATAAAAGTGAAGTTTCAGGTTATGAGAAAAATTTGTCTATATATATATATATATATAATTATATGTATATAAATGTAACAGTTGGCAACAGTTGGCCCATATATAATTATATATGAGCAAATTTTTCTCATAACCTGAAACTTCACTTTTATAATTAAAATTTGATTTGTGAGTTATACAGGTTTCAATACACGAATCAATTTTTATTTGTGAATTGCATCCGCTTTAATTTATAATTAAAATTTGATTTCTGAATTACATAGGCATTAATTCAGATATTATAAACAAGATACTATCCTATTCCTCACAGCCAAGAAGTTTCACTTCTACCGCGCGTGGAGGCCACACGTATATTTTTTTGGATCTAGCATGTGCGACTTTGCTTTGCTGTCCCCGACGCAAACCCAATCCTGTCGCATACTTATACGTGGGGAACGCTTTGTCTGAAACCTAAGAAGTATGTACACTTGGGAAATTGTAGCCGCGTTTCTTTTCTCGATGTTAAAAATTCTGGATGACATTACTCTGATAAACTTTATGATTTGTTCGGATCTCTGATCCCAAACGGACATTGTGTTGTTGACGGACAAGATGTATTCCGTGTTCATGGCCAGCTTTAGCGCTGTATAAGTATGCAACGGGTACTGCCAGATCGTCTTATTACTTGATCTCGAATCGAACACGAATATAGTCCCGCAGAATGAGGCTGTTGCAAAGAGGGCCCGCTCTGGACACGATGCCGTGCACCGCAACGAATCCACTATGTTGCTTCTATCTTTGTGAAGATAGCCCCGCGTTTTTTGAATTTTATATTTTCATTAATTGTGCTACATTGTTCTACATTTGTGTCGTTTTGTGACAAAAACATTATCTTGATAGCTCATATTTTAGAAAATTACAAAAAAATGATTTTATTAGCCCGGCACTTGTTTTTGTATTTTAATAAAGGTTTCACGACGCTTAATTTATTGTGTTCACACGTAGATAATCGTATAATGTAAAAACACTTGTTTTACTGCTCTTCCATCAAGTTATAAGGAACGTATAAAGTCCGGTACTTTGTTACGGTATTGACAATCCGAAGTCGGTTATGTAATTCATGAATCGACGTATGGTGCGTGAAAGATTAATTAATCACAGTTACATAGTTTGCATTACACGGAGTATACGTAAGAGTATTTCCACAGTATCTGTGGTATTTCTTATTATTTGGAATCAATCGTCGCCATGCAGTTTTCATCATCGATGTTAACGCCTTGTAAATATTTCTGCGGCGGACCGCAGCGTATTGTTAAATAGACGGCACGCGAAGACACGTTTTCGCCTGCGATCGTCAAATTATAAATCTGATAAATTTTTAGGGAGGATCGTGAGTTTATCTTTTACTGTCGTACCAGGCGCGTCGCGCGTACCAAATTATAAAGAAGCAAAATTTATAAATCTTTGTAAAATTGTATAAGAGGAAAGAATGAATAAATAAAAATCGATGTGTGTTACGAGATACGTACTGTGCACGTCGCAGAAGCAGAAGACCAGCACGCCTAGTCCGATATTGGCTGCGGTCTATTTGATACTATACAAATTCCTTGAAGCGTTCTTTGTCTTTTTCTTTCTTTGGACCGCAGTCAATGATGGCGAACAATCTATGCGAGCGATACGCGATTTGATTTCTCAGTACATCGCACAGCGCGCAGCGTCAAGAGCTCGACGTCCTCGTCCGGTTCTTGATATACCTACGTAGATTGCGTAGCTTTAAGATAGTCTCTTTGAGAAGATTGATAACAAAATGTTCAAGATTTTTTAATGTCAGAGTAAAAGTTTTATCGTGAAAAATTAAATTAGTAGATATTTATAAACATAATAATTGTAATTTGTAGATGTAATGTATAAACATCCACTCTTAACCAATAAGTACGCTTCTTTATTAAAGAACAAATTTTAAAAACCTGAAGAATTTCGTAGGGATACCTAGCTACGTATAGTTCAAAGTCCATATAAATTTCGTGGATATGTGGCTTATCGCCTAGCGGTTGTATCAAAACAGCGGCCATGGCCGCTCTTATTAGGCGTCTCTTCGTATTGTCTTACATTTGACTTTAGATATAAGTGCTGATGCGAAGAAAGAAAATACCTTTTTAACTATTTACGGTTATAACGTCACGATGAATCTTATAGGTGGCGAGTGAATCTTCGCTATTAAAAGTATAGTTTATAGTGTTTTTCTATTCTTTTCATAATTATAAAATAAATTAAATAAGAATAAAAAGAACACTACGAAATAGAATATTTCTATAATGATTAATATATTTAATTATTATTATGCAAATTTACATATCTATTATTATTGTTCGAGATTGCTATAGCTTTATATAAAAATAACGTTCATCACAGACATCGCGACATTTTTATTGTCGGTCGACAGCTTGAACGAGCCAGTGGCACCCTTGCCCTTGGTCTGCACGACGGCACCGGCGGACACCAGTCTTACAATCACTCTCGCACAAGAAAACATCCGATCGCTACGCTCGCTACTGAGCTCTGATGAGCTTCTGCCGCTAGGGACGGAGAGGGAAACGAAAGACGAGCGATCGGTACGCGCGGCGCGGAAAATTCCGTTGAATCCGAAAAATCCCCCAAAGAGATTAATCAAGTTTATAACAACGTCCTTAGGATATTTCTAGGATATTTTATATATCAATTCATAAAAATTATAGTTGCTTTAGTATTCTTATTTTATATTTATATCTATTTTATAGTTTATAATTATAATTTTATTTTACATTGAATTCAAATTTTTTTACATTTATTAATAATTAATTTATAAATGCATATATAAAAAACACTTGTCCACATTTATGTATTTAATTAATATTTATCACATGAATCAGAATTAACTTCAGTACATAGGGTGCATTCGGGGAGACGCTATTAACGCTATAAATGCAAACGCTATAAACTACGTTCGGGGAGCCAATAGCGCGATAGCGATAGCAAGCTCCCCGAACGCAGCTTTAGAATAAAATTGCAATATGGCCGATGATGCGAGTTGTGCGAGTGCCAAGTGTGAATAACAAACGAGTTTTTTATTTTAACTTTATTTATTGAGTTTTATGCCATTATTTTACCTACAACTTTTATTTGATCATAATTACACAGCAAATAGAATACTACCTACATAACCTGTATCATCAATTATTTACCATTCTTTGCACTCGCAGCATCTTCTGGAGACAATTTCATAGAATAATTTATTGCATTTTCTTCATCAAACACATTAATTTCAACGTCACTTGGTCCTTGGTCCATTGTTGGAATTGACATTGGTTACGTTTCGTTATCTGCAGTATTCTGAAAGCAGCCCCTATACGCAATCAAGTGTTCGAGGAGAGAATAAGCGCCAATAGCATTTCGTGCCTCACCTTGAAAATAATAGCGAAAATAGCGCGAGTGATGACGTCACGCTGCCTTTAGAGTGATGTCATCATCGTATATCATAGCGCCACAAAGCGTCTCCTCGAACGGTTTTGGACGATAATTGTGCTAATAGCGTGCTCCCCGAATGCACCCATAATCGATACTCACAGTGAATGTTATATGTATAGCGTTGTAATATAATGAATATTAACTTATTAATATAAATATAAACATCAAGTGTATTTTACATTTACGTTCTTATTTAGTAGTAAATGTAAAATAAATGTGAATTAAATCTAAAATAAATAATAAACAAATGTAAAAAAAATATTTGTTACATGTACGTTGCAAATAACTAATAAATATGAAATAAATGTAAAATAAATATAAAATAAAGATGTTAAAAACGTTTATTTAACAAATGGATTTTAAATGTAAAATAAATGTTTTTTTAACATTTAATAAATGTTTTTTGGCAATAAAAATCTACAAATGTAAAATCAATGAAAAAAAAACGTTTAAAAAACATTTAATAAACGTTGTCTGCTGATTGGGAATGTTCAAAACAATTGTGACACAACATTTCTTCTTGTGTGGCGACGACTAATATATCGCCACAATAACCACATTTTATGTTCTATAAATGAACATTATTTTATGTAAATTAGTGCATTTCCTAATGTGTATTTATCATATAAATAATTGATAATATTAAAATTAAGATTAAGATATTATCCTAATATACAAAAAGAATTGATTCAAATTGATAAGCGTGCTTTTAAATTCAGTTTTCTTATAATTCTAGTATTCATATTATTTCGTGTTGTATATATGGACAATTTTATAAACTGATACTTACCAAGAAATTATTGAACTGGTTTATATTCATTTTTAACTTCAATCTTCCTTCACAATAATATATTATATTTTTATTAGGTATTAGGTTAGGAACTCTCTGAAAATTTCTGATATACATATGTGTGTGCGTGTCTGTGTAGCGTAAACGCCGGAACGCTGCACTACGCTGCATAAACCGATGTAAAATTTGTGCTGGCGTAACGAAACGGGCGTAAATCCTGTGATTGGCCAAGTATCTTTACGCCGTACGCCGGTACGCCGTACGCTGGCTCCATGGGACTTCACCCTTTTAGGAAGAATAACAACAGAATCGCAGGGTGTCGCTAGCGCGACCATGAACGTACTAAATATATAAGAATTGCCTACTTAACAGATATAAACGCAGGAATTTAAAAATGGAGGCGGCTGGTACAATGCGCAGAACAATACGAAACGCGTCCTCGGTATGAGCACACTTTCCTTTCTTTCCACCATGCGTATGTACATAATCAAATAATAAATTAAATAATAAAAAAGTATAAAATACAGTTCTGGCAAAATTAAAAAAAAAAAAATTTATTGTTATACATTTTCAATAATAGGTAACTTTTAATTTCGCAAATATTTTGCCGATTTTATTTTTCTATTTTATTAATTAAGTTGTTACATACATCTTTTCATCACGGTTCTTTTTTCACAAGTGTATAGAATTATTACTCTCACATTTTAAATATAATATATCAGGCGCACAACTTACATTAGGGTTACATTATATGTGACATCAGCATACTCATTATCGCGTACCAAACGCGAGCTTTTACAAAAATTACTTTTCTTTATTTATTTACTAACATCTACTTCTAATTTTTGTAAACGCATAACTACTTTATTTCACATATTCTCATGGAAAGAAAGTAAGGTGTACTAATACGCACCATTTTAAACAGCCAATAAATTTTGTTCCAGCGACCGTCATTTTGTAGTGGGAAATTAAACTGACATGCCTTCACAGCCAATACTGAAAATCTATAGTGTATGTAAGAACATACGTGATGTAAACTACAGATTTTAATACTGACAGTAAATATCGGAACATAACCATAAACACAAAAATTTAAAAATAAAGGCGCAGCTGTTACAATGCTCAGAAAAATACCAAAACGCGTCCTTGGTATATGAGTACACCTTGTTTTCTTTCCACTATGCATATTCTTACTTTATTATTAAATTGTTTATATCTTATCTGGCCTAACGTTTTAGTTAATATATCCACAATTGTAAGTTAGTTGGACAATGCTTTATATTTCGATTAATTTTAATTATTTTTATACATCTCGTGCATAAATCTTTTTTTTACGTTTACGTGTCTGCGTCTATTTATTATACCATTTCTAGAAGATATAATTTTATGATACTTTTTATTTATATTTACCGCAGAAATTCGTATATAATATTCTATTAATGTCAACAAAAAAGTAATAAAAACAGTAACGACTCGTTAGTTATAGAATATAGAGTAACGATAAGTCGGTACAAATTGTGGATGTCTTAACTAAAATGTGATAATTTCACGCGCGATAAACGTAAAGGAAAAGCTGTTTGTTTCCTCTGCTTGAAAGCGTTAGCACACACATCGATACATTTCAATATTATTTAATACACAGTACAAAGTACTATTTAGTTTCATTACGTACGTATTTGTGGAATGGATAGACGAAATGTCTCTGTGCGTAAGTGAAGGGAGAAAAAGGCCGATGTGCTCGGGCTCGAAATCGCGTCACTGGCTCGACGGTTTGAACAAATCGGCAAGTGGACCCATTACACGATCTGGTTTAAGAGTCGGTCTCACGGCTTGAGTCCGGGTAATGATGGCGGCGGCATGAGTAGCCAAGGCTGCTTCTTCCGATTGGCGGCATTGGACCTTTGGATGTACAAAAAAAGAAATAAATACAAAATATACAAAAGATATACACAATTTATGTATGCGTATACAGAATTTCTGTATCTGTATATCGAATATATGTATCCTATTCCATGTCCTGTGTATGTATTTGAATTTTTACAATCAATACTCGTCTTAAGTATATAACAGAAATTCCAATCGTAAGTATATAGAGGGTGTACAGAATTCGGGTTCTGACGGTAACATATACACATATATTAATCTTCTGTACACTCAACTGAGAATTTTACCGTAGGTGTACACCGTATATTCGACTAAACATTTGTATATCTGGTGTGATGTTGCGGCACCGCCGCGCGTGGCAGCGTCCCCGCCGCCGTCACAAGGCGCGGGGTTCGCGACCAATGACGGGCCGGGAGTACACCGAGCGTCGAGATCTCCAAGGGGCATTAGTTAAAATATTAAGAATCGTTATTTATAATTATTGTAATTATTTTCCGAGCGGCGCCCCACCGATTGAAGAGGAGGACACCACATCATAAACCAGCTGTCGGCGACGGATTACGGACCACCCGTTAGAGGCTCGAAGGGGTCGGCCCGGTGAGGCGAGGCGCGAGGCGGCGATAGTGAAGGATGAGGAGTTTTACGTGAGCCGACAGGGGCGGTCGCGGGCGCCGTCGCGAGGACGTACGGCGCCCCGAGCACGAGGAATTACGAGCCGCGGACACCCGGAAGGCCGAGCTGTCGGATCCGGAGGTAGAGAGTCGGAGGCCGGAGCCAGCAAGGAGGCGGGCCCTTCCCAAAGAGGGCTTTGAGACAGGCCCGGAAAATATAGTGAGGGTGCAAGGCGCCCCTCCGATCTGCGGCGTTGCGTTGCGCGGATCGAAGGAATCACGCGCGACGTCGATGACGGCCGTGCCGGCGCGTAATACAACCGCGCAACCCCCGCGTGGGGGCAAAGAGTTCGACTCGCGATCGAGTGCGACGTCGCTCTTCCTCTTCCGCGCCATTTGCCGAGCCGTGAAAACGTGTTCCCGTGTTGTCGTGCGTAGTGAGGGGTAATCCCGGCCCGTACGAGTCTTGAGCCGCAGCCGACCCGAGCGAGCGAGGAGGCCGACCCAGCGAAGACGACCCGTGAGGAGCAGCGTATCGGTGAGGTTGCCCGTTTACGATTCTTGTGAGCCACGATCGGACTGCAAGGGGTCGCGCTCCCGCTCTGTGGTCGACCCGCCATTTTCGCGTTTCGTAGTCGATCAAGTTGCGATCAAACCCTATTGCCTGGGGTTGTCGCTTAGAGTCTTGTCGACTTAATTTTTCGGTTTTGGATGGCGGGCGACACCAAGCGCGAGGGGCCCCGAACGCGGTTATTGTCGGCGCTAGGAAATAGGGAGCGAGCCTCTGGAGATCTGCGGCCGGAGAAACACCGGAGAGCCCCCGAATACCGGGGTACGCGACACGCGAGTGATAGCGTTATCGAGGTATATCGCGACGAGTTAAAGTCGTCCGTTCGCGTTCGCGCCTGATGGAATGTTCTTGCGATTTCGGATCGCGTGAGGGCCGTGTGCATGTCGCGCACGTTACGTTGTCGGGTTGATTTCGATTATATTTCGCGATCGGCGTATTAATTGCGATAATTGCGTAGTTCGCGCCGTGTTAGCGATCGTCGCGTTTCTCGCCGTTTTCGCGTCAAGTTCGCGCGTCCGCGGAGAAGCGTGTTTCTCTGACGACGGAAATCCTCTCGCGAGTGCGATGATTATATTGCGTGCGCCCAGCAGGGGCGCGGGACTTCGCATACCTTCAGGTATTCTATTCCGTATTCTCTGTGTCATATTTCGCGATTTACGTTACTCTTCGTATTGTATCGTATTAAATGTTGTGATCTTCTCGTGATCATAGTTAGCGATCCGCGTTATTTTGCGTATCATTTCGTATTATCTATCGTATTATATCCCGTCCCGTATTAGATTCCGTATTAGATGTCGTATTATATTTCGCGAGCTGCGTTATTCCGTGTATTATTCTTCAATTATATTTCGCAATCGGCGTAATTATAATTTATCTCTTGTAATATCCGCTGTATTAGTTGTCGCGGTATTCTTATTGTACTTCGCCATCTGCGTTGCTTTGGTATTTTCGTTGTCGTGATCTGCGTTATTCTGTACTGTTTCTTTATTATTTTTTGCGATCCGCGCTAATCTGTGTATCGTTTTCGTCGCGTATTATTCTATGTGTTACTTTCGCGGCCTGCGTTATTCGAGGCATTATCTCTTTTGTTACGTTCCACGCGTTGCTGTCGGTTATTTAATTGCGGCTGTCGTTCCTGAATAGTTACTCTCATACTCAATCCGACGCAGTTCTAATTTTATCGAATAAACTGTGCTAGTATTTCCTCTGCGTTAACTACTAAATTACGCCGTTCTTATTTTATTGTCAATTAATTAAATCAACTCTGTCAATCGCTATTTACTTGCTGCGTTCGGAATAAAAATTGTTAACATCCACAAGTTAAGTGACGACTTTCGTGCGACTTATTTACCCGTCACCCCGCACCCTGGAGCGCTGCCCGGCATCCACCCTGCCTTTCCGCCGTTAGGTGAGCTAGCCAGCCCCTTGTACCGAAGGCGGTATCAATCGTATCGATTTGCGCGAGTATCTGTCGTCGTTTCGCGATTCGGTGACGCGTCGTCGTACGCGTCTGGCGCCCAACCAATTCTTTCGCGGTCGATTGATTGCCTTCCGGGTACGAGGGACCCGACATAGAAAGGCCCACCATCCTGCTCTCCCCTTTTGCTCCGTTATTGTTGTAAAATAGCGTGACACCGGATATATTTACTAGGGATTATAATGTCATTCCGGTGTGACATAAAAGAAAACGTTGTTTTTTATTTTGCGAAAGTATAACATATATTTAAAAATGTACTGTTAAGTTCTGGTAAAAAAATTTTAAGTATTTCGGCTTTTACAGCTGCTTCTTCTAGGAGTGCAAAGCGTTTTTCTCAAAACATCACTTCTTCATCTATAAGCGGAGGTAAAATCTAAAAATGTAGCCAGTCGATCGTTCTAAAATTTTGACAGGATTATTCTATATCAAGTATAGCTCTGGCAGGAACTAAAATTACGTGTTTTTATGTTGAATTTAACATATTTTTTACATTAAAAAATTTTCGAGTTTGTTATTTCTAAACATAAATTAATTTTTTTCCAATTCTTGCAATAGCGACACTAATAAATTTTTTGTTTCAAATAAATCTACGAGATCAAATCACCTTCGCCGCCGAGACATTTTTTTTTAAACGCGACATCTTTGCGTTGCGAAGACATTTAAAAAATTAATTTTAATAATATTAATATTGTTTGATATTTATTGTATATGTAGCTCAATAAATCACAAAAAGTTTTATACTATTACAGATAGTATTCATTAAAGAAAAGAATTCTCAAAAATTGCTGAATTTCTTGGCTGTTACACCGGAATAATACCTTAATATACGGTATACATAAGCCTGATCATACATATATTTGCAGTCTCATGCAAGATACACAATGCTCAATATATCAACGTTAAACAAATCCATATATTATCAAGAGACACGGTAGTGTCTCGCGCCAAGTACGCGCGGAGCGAGACAGCCGTGGCTCTATATACGCGACGCGACGAGTTGCGAGTACCCGAGATTTTGAGATCTCGATAACCAGCGAACGGATCGAGTTCTAACTAGGCTTAATGGATAGCTGGGACTAAATTTATATAATAAAAGTATTTTTATTTTTTCCCTACGTGCCGTACGAGCGGAGATATTACGATACATAGGATAAAGTGTAAAATTTTCAATTCAGATACGTCATCATCGTCCCAGATCGTAACTTTCGCAGTCTCGCCACGGCGCGCGGCGCAGCACTGTAGTGTTTGAGATTTTGTCCAGTTCATGTCCTTGCCGTTATGCGATGCGGCGCTGGCGTTAGTTCGATCACATGCATTGAACTATATACCATACTGGAACGCGCACGGCCATACCCCCTCCGCTGTTACCGCGGCCACGAAGAGATAGTTGAAATGCGACGAAGCTGTCTTTTTCTACTGTAACTACCCTAACTGAAAACATTGTCCTGCAACGAACGACCGCCGCGACCGGTACGCACATCACACATGTACGCACCGGTATGATTCTACTGTCGCAATTGTCGCAAAATCTTCAATGTTCTTTACAAATATAAAACATTGTTTAGTCTATACGCCAGGTCGAAATAACCTCTTTACAGATAAATGGTTTTAGAACGGGTAGTACGTCAGGTCACGTGGTCGACACAGTTAGTTAGACAAGAACAACATCGTCGCATTTCAACTATCCCACTCCCACAATCTTGGCCGCCAATGAACAGAGGCGTGCGCGTTCCAGTATGGTATATAGTTCAATGATCACATGTGATGTGACACATGTAAACATAACCATAAAGCGGCACACGTCGCGAGTCCGGCTCGGCTCGGTTTCTACTCGTTCGTGGGTGAGATGTTACGAGACGGGCTCGGCGTCCGACGAGCCAAATTTCGGGACTATTCGGGAGTGTGTGTGTGGTGAAAAACGTTTGAGTCCGGCTCGCGAATCAAACTCGTACATGTTATAGGCCGCTTCAGACGTCCGCATCGTCGAGAAATATTCCGTTCGCGTCGTCGCGTCCGAACACTCCGAACGGAGTACATGAGTGCTAGAGTGACAGAGTTCGCGTTTTGTGGATGGATGGTTCCTGGGATACACCCTGAGCGAGGATGGCGAGGTTATATCTATCGTACGTATTGCTCTTTCTCGCGGTCACGCTCGCGTTCCACGCTCGCGTTCCCCGCTCGCGTTCCCCGCTCGCGTTCTTTATCTCTCTCTCTCTCTCTCTTTTTCTCTAATAATGACTATCGAATATATTTGATAAAATTAAATCTAAATTTTTTTTGTATTATAACACAAAAATTATATCTGACAGTGACATCCTCAATTAAATGTGCAGTGTAGTTTGTATTATAAATTATTAATTGCCTTATTTTGTTAACAAACTTTACTATACATATATTATCTACTATAACATTCTGCCAATAGCATCGTACATGCCAAATTCTGTATCAAATCTGTTTTTCTGTCGACAAAATTTATTTAAAGCAAACACTGCATAATGTGCTCTCGACAAACTTGACTTTGCCTAATATATTCATATATTTTACGTCTTAATTTTTTAAATAATTTATAAATTTATACAAACTACACTGCACATTTTAGGATATCAAACTCAGATATAATTCTTATAAGTTATAATACAAAAAATATTTACATTTGATTTTATCAGATATAAATGTCGATGTCGATAGACATTATGGCATTTGATGTATCTAACAAAAAGGGGTGATATCCGTACAAAATTACCTTTTACAAAAAGGTACAAAAAAGACGCCAAGCACGCGTGGTGTACCTTGAAAAAATCGAAATAGTTATCTTTGTACCTCGAAAAAATCCAAGTAATATCTTTATCTTGAAAAAATCGAAGTAATATATTTATTACAAAAAAAAAAGAAATGATATCTTTAAATTATGCGCCAAATAAATATATATTATATCGACAAATAACTATTGTTCTTTTAAAAAATGTATTCCCATTAAAATGAAAAAATTAATATAAAATGTGAAAAATTTTAGTGAAAAAAACTTGGCGCTGCAAAATTTTAAAATATTTGAAAGCAATAAATAACTAATTTAAAATATTAAATTAATAATTACAATGTAAATGTAGAGACTTTCACACATTAATTTAAAGTACTTTTTCCATTTATAGAAGTTGTTTTATTAATATATATTATTATGTTTAGCAGCGCCAAGTTTTTTTCACTAAAATTTTTCACATTTTATATTAATTTTTTCATTTTAATGGGAATACATTTTTTAAAAGAACAATAGTTATTTGTCGATATAATATATATTTATTTGGCGCATAATTTAAAGATATCATTTCTTTTTTTTTGTAATAAATATATTACTTCGATTTTTTCAAGATAAAGATATTACTTGGATTTTTTCGAGGTAAGATACACATGACCCAATATGTGTATACGGAATACATATGACTAAATATACCTACATACATTAAATCTCTCTATATGCGGATAAAGTCAAAATACTACACAGATTGAATATACAAGATGCACAAATTTCAATTACCTTTTGTTGAATATCCATTTCCTCCAGAGTAATGGTACCGACTCGCAGTATCGTTTTAGACTTCCGGTGGAGAAGGTGCGGCTGGAGCTGGTGATGGCTTCGCTCTGGCTCTAAAGAGCCAGGACCACCGGTCGTCGATGGACGACGCGGCAAGGTCATATTCGCCGTCCTCGTGTAGGAGTGCTTCGATGTCGTCGGGAGTGCCTTACTCCATCGCGTGTTCGCTCTCAAATGATCGCGATATCGATTCCGGGGATGGGTGACAAGTCATCATTATTTTGCCCCTCCCCCCCCCCCCCGCGTTGTTTTATTACTTTGCCGAGTGCCTTGTTTTCTAGAGCTTCTTGTTTTTGTCGGTGCATGCCATTGCTCTCGTTGAGTTGCTGGTTGGTAATAGAAGCGCTTTTGAGATCTAGCATAAACGTGTCGGTATCGTTTTTCTGTCTGCTCCTCAGTCCCACGATGACAGATATTATTCAGCAAACTTCGAACGGCTCAATATATCTAAAGACTAACTTTTCATTGAACGCAGACTTTTTGTTGAACAGCTTTTGTTGAAAAGCGTGGTCGTGTTTCCACACATGGTCGCCGACTTTAGGTTTCCAATCGCGGCGGCGCAAGTTGTAATGGTGTTCCTGACGGTGGAACGCTTGCGCTAAATTTACGCGGACCAGTTCGAAGGACTTCTAATCTCTCGCGCTGTTTTGTCGGTGTGCAGGCCTGCCCGGCGGGTTCTTTGGGTCAGCGGAACTCTCGCCCATTGTGGTTATGTTATGCCCCACCAGTAACCATTCGCGTCATGCAGAGCAGTATTAAACGCGAATTGCAATTACACTATACGCTCACGAACACTGCCTTCGGTTGATGTACTGCAAGATCATGGTTTTAATGGTCCACTCCACTGGGTTACATTGCGATGCATATGTCGGTGTAAATCGGCGTCCCCAGATCTCACATCATGTTTGTTAGTTTTGCGGTCTTAAGCTGCGTTCCATTGTCGTTCAAAATCATGTCCAAACGTTACGATTTTGAATTGCCTGAGCCCTTTTTCTGGCATGGTAAACGCCGTGATAGGATTGCTTTCCGGAGGAGCCAACGGCACCTGCTAGTAACTGTTCTTGAGGTTAAACATGGTCAGATATTTCGTGCCTCGAAGCTCATCAAGTGTGGAGAAGATTTGTGGCAACGGATAGGCATTGCGTTTGGTGACGTCATTTACTCGGCGGAAGTCGATGCAAACCGTGGTTTTCCATCCTTCTTCTTAACGATGATTACGGACAAGCTTCAGGCCCTGTGGAATTACTCAATGATGCCCTAGCGCTCCATTTCAGCCATCTTCTCGTCGATGATAACTTGCATGGCCAGTATCTTTGTTTTACGGGCACCTCGGTTTTTACTCGCATGACGTGTTGAAAGAGATCGGTTAGTCCGCAAACGTCTTAACGTCTTAAAATAGGGCCTGTTCTTGGGCTAAAAATGTCTGCAGACGGTCAGCTTTGGCGGTGTTGGTGTCCGCTTGTCCGGATGCATATGTGTGTGGCGTGTCCTGGTGCGGATTTATCAGCGGTGACGGTGACACATTAATAACATACCATGTCTGTGCTCATAGATTGACTCTTATGAGCATTTCATTGTGGGCCAGTACCTGGAATCTATGCGTGATAGTTTTCCCCTGAATGTGGATGGGGAAGGTAACGACGCCCTGAATCGGAGTATTTGTCCCGTCCGTCAGATGCACCTGGTCGAAAACCTCTCTGAATGAAAAACCTAATTGTTGAATTTCGCGGGCGATACGTTTCCGTCGATAAACGACGCTTCGGAACCGGTATCGAGCAAGGTTTAAACGGTTGTTGCCATACGTATACGATCAGGTACTGTTTTGGTGTGTATTTTATTCGGTGGACTGGGGTGCGGCCGCCTTCCTTCGACATGTGTGGCGTTTTTTGGCGGTAGGCGGCAATCCTTGATGAACACCCTATCCTTGCCGCACTGTGAGCAGAACTTTTGTGATGGTATACTCCGGCAATCGCATCGCGTGTATCCGTACTGGTTGCATCTCCAGTAGCCAGTAGCACTTTTGCGGTCGTACAAGGTGGCGGCGATCGCAGTAGGCTTCAGAGTGACCGGTAGGAGCTTGCACAGCCCCTCAATGTGTTCGAACTCGTCCGCGCGCCTCAGCAGATCTTCAGCCCGGCGGATGCTCTCCTATCATTGTATGTACATACAGCTTATATCGCAGATGCATGGTCTCGTACAAGAGGTCCAATTGTTCTTTGGCGAAATATTCGCCTGCCTTACGCATTATAATAGCCAGCTCAGTTTTAATACCGAGAATTTCTGCACTGAAGAAAAAGTAATTGGATAAAAAAAATATAAGTTGAGCCAACAAAATGTCTCATTGCGAAGTGCCAACGTAAGATATATTTATTGCAATCATATTTGCAATTGCAATGCCATTTCAAAATCCCGGCATTGCGTGAAAGAAACATGTAGTTCTTGGATTACCCTCTTAATACTATTATATGGATCACTTCCATATAATAGTATTAAGAGCGTTGTAGTTAAGTCAATAACATTTTTTCGATAACAGATGCTAATAAATTAACAGTTTTCTTTTCTCAGTGTAGTTCGCTTACAAACATATACAAACTAGGGTTTCTTATTTAAATCGCTCAAATGTCTGTGACACGGAACGGTCTCTGTTCGGGTGCCGTAAAACGACCTGTCGTTTCTCGAACGCAAACAAGTTAGTCGGGATTCAGGAATTGAGAGATAGGTTCAGAGAACGATCATATACAATATATATAATTTACACTTCGGCTCGGCAAGCGTCTCCTAAATAAAGCCAGAAAACCAATATGGCGTCAGATGTAGTAAACGCTTTTAAACGCTTTAAAACGTGGTTTTTCGGTGTTACATGTTTATTGGTGTTACATGTTTGTTTGTTAGACAGTTTAACTGTTTAACACTAAAAGTAATAAATTATTTATTTTTATTATTCAAAGCATGCAGCAATCCTGCGGCATATACGCGGAAGGTTTCATTACATCTGTAGACGCTATATTGGTTTTCCGTCTTCACTTGGGTCTCACTTCTCTCCTAATGTGCTTGTGGCATAGAAGTGTTCAAACCTGTTTACATATGATCGTAGCCTATAGATACGTAGACTGTAGACGTGATTGATAGTAACTATGATCGATATAGGCTGCGTTTGCTTATAATGCGCTATTACCTTAATTGTTCTACATCCTTGTTTTACATGATTTTTTAATGAGCGATAAAGTTAGAATCACGCCATGTATTAGCACTAATAGCGTCTCCCCAAACGCGCCAATAGTTTATTGTATGCAAAATGTCTACAATATGTAAGTGTCGCGTGAGAGGCGCAATATTCAGCGTGTGTAGATACGCAACGGGAAACATGTCAAAAGTGGTAGGTGCGGATGTACGGCGCGTAACAATTATCATGCTTACAATTAGCGGTAGTTGTCGCGTGTTTAACAAAGCAGTCTTTTGACGCGCTTTGTGCAGCTCTTGGGGTCGGCCTTTTGTCGCGGGCGCTAACTTGACAAACAATTATTCGATAATTACTTAGCAGGCGGTCGCAAACGAGATGCGGAAATAGATCGGCCCACTTTCTCGTCCCATTTATAGATACGCTTAAATTGTCCCGGCGCGTAAGAATGGTACGCGAAGTGATCGCGGAAGTGTGAGAGGCACACTGAGATATAAAAGTATATTAGAGTATGCACTGGTTCGGCTGGCGCGAGCCAAAAATCCTGACAAAATAAACACTTATGCTTCACCAGAAGTAAGTTGATATAATATTCAAGGTATTCAACCAACTATGATAACTGGTTATGAAAATTGAAAAAAAAGATATAGAAAGTAGATACGATTTTTTAAATCAAAGAAATAGTAAAGGTATTGTTATAATTGACCCTACTACTATATCAGCAACAAATTCTAGTGTTGGTAGAAATATTCATTAAATAGGAGATAATTCTAAATTTTATTAGACTAAAAATTGAAAAATAATTCCACCAAACGAAATAAAAGTAAATGGTAGTAATGTTAATAATATTATTAGTACACAAGCATCATCATATTTTCCTTTCTAAAAAAAGGCATGTTAACTGAGTGAATTTAATTTGTATCGAAGAATTGAGGCCTCTTTTCCGCGATGCTGATTGGTTGTCTCGAATTTTACATTGTGCTTACTTCGTGAGTGGCTGTCATTTTATATTTTAACAGTTGTGTGTATTGTGTGTATCAAGACTAAATAGCGCGCGCGAAGCGCGCGTCTGTGGTGTCTAGTAGAAGAAAAGATAAATTTGGAAATGCAGTTGGAGTTGTTCACATTGAACATAATAAAATGGTACATGTAATGTTTGAGATATTTTAAATATGAATAATTTTATTAATCGCCAAATTACTGTTTTGCCTTTAAACTATACGCAAAAATTAGTTTTTTACCCTTTTACTATTCCAGGTGGTGTTGGTAAATTCTTAAACTTTATTTCTTTTTTGTATTCCATGAGGATAAGTAATTAATCAAGATAAAAAAACTTTACCTAATTATTAATGACTTAATGGCTTTATGAGTGCTAATGTTTATAGTTTTTACAATGATGCTTTTTGGTCTGAAAACTTAAAAAGTAAAGGTTATTTACCATTTGAAATATTTAGAGAACAAGGTAATGACAAGGTTGGTGCTACCTTTGGTGCAAATGCTACTAGTTTAGGTTTTACTACTTTATTAACAGATAAATTAAAAGGTACTGTTTTAAATAAAGATGGTAAATCAACAGAAGAATTAATTTATTCAACTTATAATTTAAAATAATTAAATAAAAAAACTAAGCAAGTGTATTTAATTAATGAAAAAAACAAAAGCAGTAGATGCTCAAACACCAGATAGTGATAGTGAAAAAGATAATGATTTAGAATTCTTACAAACACCAGATGGAACAAATTGTAGTCATATTATTGATATGTTTTCAATCCAAGCCTTATATAAAGGTAATTTTGAAATTATCTTTTATGCTGATAATCCATATACAAATAATAAAAAAGATTATTTACGATTATCAGTATGAAGTTTTAGAGGAAAAACAAAAAGTACATTAAATAATTATTTACGTGATATGACAACTAATTATAAAACTAGTTTTCTACTACCACGTGATTATGAAATACCAACCTTTAATTATCCAGAATATGTATTGTCCCCAGTTCCTTATAACTATAAACCTTATACAAAAGATATTTGAAATTCTAATACAACCAAACCATTATTAACAAAAATTACAGCACCAGCACAGTGTAAAGAAAAAAATATTTTGGGTTATTATGTTAATATATTTTCTGATGAATTTAATTCTGCTTATTATGAGGTAGAAATTGATTTATAACAAATTGACCCAACTATTCAAAGTCTTGATGAATTTATTAATTCTTATAAAACTATTGAAATAATTAATCTTAATAATTTACAAGTTGAATGTTCACAACCTAATATAGAGAATTTTATTCGTAATAGAAATATTGATTTAAGTTATGGTGTAAATGAATGTATTGCTAGTTGAGGCTCATTATACAATATAACTTTACAACAAGAGGGTTTTTCACAAACTGATAAAGTTAATTTCTCAAATACTTTTACAATAAACGATACGAAAGGAATACCTATAAATGATATTAAAACATTTGCTACTGCTTATACTAATGGTTTGCCAAGCAATAATTATCAAAATAGATATAAAACTGAAAAAAATAGAGGTAAATTAATATTTTTACTTTAAATAACAAAATTATCTGATATTGATAAAGATAAAATTACAGAAACATATTTACAAGCATATTATACTAATAATATGAAATTAAAAATTAGGTTTTCAAAAATATTAAATGTAAATTTATCAGCGTTTATGACTATTTATTTTGGTAGTGATAAAGATATTACATTAAATATTAATAATCCAAATACATTAATGACTCCAATTTAATAATGTTGATATTACATTCATAATTTCTTCTTATCCTAACAAGTTTAAAATATATGCATTCGATACTTTTTTTGTCGATTAATTAGTTATTACAAAAGAAGAAGTAAAGTTTAATTTATTCACATTTTTTCTTATTTTATAATAATTAATTAAGTTTCGAATTATTTCAACGTTATCGGATAAGTCATATTATTGTCATAAATACTTGGAGCCATCTTTAAATCTTAAGATGTCTCTCGTGTACTAAGCGAAATTTAAATTTTGTTTCCTTTGCTATTAAGAAGATACACTTCGGAAATGTAAATAATTCTTACAAAGGCGCAAGTCACACATTACTCTTTTACCAAGCAATTCGAGAAGACGCGTTGTCAGGATGAGCAGTCATAAAGAGATTTATTGTAAACAAAGAAATGTATCTCGACCGGATTAAAGTTTAGGGACATCAAATTCCGTGTTCTGACTGTCTCTTAATGTAGCATATGTTATTGCGATGTTCATTGTCCAATCTCTCCCTGAATCATGACCCCAACATTAGGTTCAAACAGAGCGTGACTTATTTTATAAACTAATTGTTTTGCAATTTCTCGGCCCTGGCTTTATGTGCTTTTGTCTCATTTTGTTGAGGCTTATTGAATTGAGGCTTAATCTTTATTATCTAATTATTATATTTATAATAATAATATTATCTAATAATAATATTTATTATCTACATTATTAAATGGTTTTTTTTTGTAGTGTTATTCATTCTAAATTGTCTTTAATTTGTTGGTTTGATGTATTTATTTAATTTTTTCTTTTAGTTTTTTTAATTCTTCTTCAGTGTATTCTTTTAAAATATTTTTTAATTCACAAGCAACTAAACTAGTTGTGCTTGTTTCAATTAAAGTTATTGTTCCTAAAAGAGTAAATATTTTATTTTATTTTAATATATCATTTTAATTTAGTTTAAATATTTACTTTGGATTAAAAGTTATAGTACTTACACTAAGACCAAAATCTAAATATCTTGTATACGCACCATCACTAAAAAGACTTCCATTAATAAAAGGATTTAAATATAATCTACTCCCTATTTTTTTGAATCCTAACCCAATTTTTACATATACAATATATGCAACAGGTACGTAATCATAAGCATCAACTATATTTATAAGATATAATTTTTCATCATCATATTTATCAAAATTCTTTGTATCAAAATGTAATGTACCAAATTTTCCTTTTCCTACATCACCAAAAGTAGACTTTGATATTGCTTTACCGTTTGTTTCTATTGTAACACTAGGATATTTTTCTAAGAATTTATCAAATGTTTCTGCGTAGTCAAAAAAATCTACTACTAAATATAGAGATGAATAATTATGATATTCTACTGTCGATCCCATATTTGCCCACATGCTCCAATAGTTATAATAATTAACATTATAAGTGATTGGAATATCATTTTTGCTTTGATAACTATTAATTATTATTGGTTTATTGTTATTTTGTCTTTTATTTCTTATTAAAAAATTAATTTTATTATTTTCCAAGTTAATTTGTTCATGTTTTTGATAAGGACTAGAAGCAATTACAGATGGCATTGCAGTTCCACTAATTGTTAATATACTTAATAAACTTAAAAGATTTTTTATCATTGTATTATTCTTTTTTATCTTGATACTTTTTATCAAGAACTATTGATATTATATATATATATATAATCAAGTGTAAATTAGTTAATTCACTTTTAAATATCTTTATTACGTGTTTTAAGGGGTAAATTACCAATAAAATTAATAAAATTATGAAAAGATTTGTATAACTAAAATATAAGTGTATAATCAGGTTATATAGGTTTAACCTTTCCGTTAATAAAAAAGAGTTTATGCTGACTTGTTAATCGGACAAGAATAAAAAAATAAAGGTTTATAAAAATGGCAATTAGAAAAGAAGAATTAATAGAACAAGGTTTAAGTGAAGAGATAGCAAATAATATCTTAAATCAGTTTAATAATGAAGCAAAACAAATTAGAGAAAGTGCAAAAAAAAAGCGAAGGTGTAGTCTCAAAAAAGGAATTAATTAAATTATCAAATAAATTAGATGAATTAAAAACCTTTAAAGATGTTCCATCAACTAAAATTGAAGATATTAAAACTAATTTAGAAAAAGTTAGTGGTAATTCTTTAATTAAAAAATTACAAACTTTAAAAGAATTGAAACCTGATTTGTTTATTAAAGAACAATAATCGGTTTTACCGGGTAATTTTATTAAAGAATTAATTAAAAAATCTACTGAAAATAAAAATGATAAATTTGAAAGTATTAAAGAAAAAGGAGCATATACTCCTGAGGAAATTAAAAATTAACTGATTATACACTTAAAAACCTTAGATAATAAGGAGTGAATATTATGGCAACAATTAATTTGTCACAAGTACCTTTTGCATTACAAGGTAATACAACAGACCAAAAAGCGTATGTTGATATGATAAATGCTTTATTGCGTGGACCTTTGTATAATGAATATGCAAGTATTATGAAATATGCAACAGCCACAGCAGAACAAGTTGCTTGATTACCTAATGCAGAACAAGCATTATATAATTTAACTCATCGTATGATATGATTATTCATTACCAAATGGTGAGACAACTCAAACAATGGGATTAACAAGAATTTTTAGTTCCTATTGATAAAAGATTTAATTTTAAATTAATGAATAAAGCATTTGATTTAGCATTAATAGAACAAAATATTAAAAATGGTGTTATTGCTGATGCTATTTCTAGTGTAGTTCAGAATAAATTTGTTAATAACTTTGCTCTGTTTTTCACTGAATTTATTTCTTTTCAGGTATGTATTTGCACATCGGTGCTCGACAAAATGGCAAATGGCTGACTGCCACGTAGGCCGGCCGGATATTCGCGCTAACACTCCGGTCTAACACGATTACAAATATTCGATATTCGCTGTATAAATTTATATACGTTGCGATTTCGACGCTTATTGGCGTGCTTTAATTACTCGCGGGATTATGCGCCGCTCGCGGGTTAATTCCTGGTTTTGTATGAGAGCAGTCAACACGTCCGCACAGCGCGAGCTCTCCCAGGAAAAGGACCTTTGTTTCAGTATCAATTATCGATACACTTCGCGTTATTACTTGCGACCCTCGCGACTTCACACTTGCGGGATAACGCGCTGCTCGCGGGTTATCTCCGGTTTTAATAGAGAGCTCTTACAGCACGTCCGCACGCTATGAGTTCTCCCAGGCAAAAGACCTTTTTACGTATATCGCGTATATTACGTTTCACTACGTTCACTCGTTTCGTTACTTGCGGGATTAGGCGCCGCTCGTGGGTTATCAACGGTTTTATCTGAGAGCACTCGACAGCACGTTCGTACGCTACGGGTTCTCCCAGGCGAATGACCTGGGTTGCGTTCAGGGCTGCGTTCGGAAACTAAGTACACCTAGCGGGTTTTTGCCGGGAGTCCGAGTGAGCGGAATGGTGGGGATAAGGGCCCCTCTCTAGAGTCCTAGATTATCAGAGAAGCGCAATCTTTACCCCCTCCATGGTTCCCATTGAGCCTGCAGGAGCCCGCAAATGACCCTTTTGTAAACATGTGTATCTGTTACTTTGCACACGGACACCACACGGATGCGCTGCGGGGTCGAGAGTCTCGGTTTTGATTGATGCCGCGATCAGCCAATCAACACCCTAGCGAAAAAGTATATTGAAAAGTATAGAGAAATTTGTGTATCTTGCATATTCAGTCTATGTAGTATTTTGGCTTTATCCGTATACAGAGATTCAATATAGGTATATTCAGTCGTGTGTATTCCGCATACACAGAATAATATTGAATCTCTATATACGGATAAAGCCAAAATACTATACAGACTGAATATACAAAAAATTCTGTACACTTATTGAGTATCCATTTTCTCTAGAGCGGTCACCCATCCAAGTAGTAACCGCGCCTGACGTTGCTTAACTTTTTTTTTTGAATGGGCTAGCGATGATCCTCTGGCTCTGATACTTCCTTCTTGCTTATACTTGTATATAACACGTCTTTATAGTGTTCAAAAATCTTGTAATGATATATCAACCGGCAAATATTAAAAACAATGCAACAACAATTGATATACAAAAGGACTATAATATTAATTGATATTAATTAATTAATTAATATTAATTAATATATAATAATAATATTTATATATTAATGTAAGATTTGTGATATATTCAACACAATATATATAATATAATATTAATATAATAACGTTAAAAATAATAGAACGCCTAAAGGCGCTGAGTAGACATAAGGTGAAAAAAGCGTTTCCAGGGGCCTATTGCACAATTATTTACAAATTAATAATATTAGTAAAAAAGCTTTGTTTTTCACTAATATTATTAACTTGTAAATCATTGTGCAATAAGCCCCAGAACGTGTGTATGCTGGATATTCACTTATCTGCCTACGCATATTGAGTTTTTATTCGCATATTCGATTTCATGTACAATTAAAAATTTAAGGTAAAATCATTAACAATAACACATGGTAAGATCAAAAAGCTAATAATTACGATCATATTCAATTTATACATCGGGTCCAGTAGTTTTAAATTTGACATACATCTATTAGTATGTGCAACACTTTGTTTCAAAGTATTTGATGCTGATGAGACACAAAAATGACTTTTAGTAAGAAATGGCGAGCAGATGGGTAATTGTGCTAAAAAGAACACAAAATGCAAATATGTATTGTGAAATACTTAATGTTGTTCCATGGAATAGATTTTTTAATTAAAATGATAAATAAATATGAACAATTTTGATAGGTTTCACAAAAACCTACATTGCAAATATGTATAATGACTACACCAAATTCAGCGTACACCAATTTTTAAAGTTTAATATGATGTTGGTCTCTCCATACTCGCTATTATTCATATATACTAGGAGGGTATAAACAACTCCCAGACCATTTTAGATATTGAACTCTGTATAAAGATGTCCGGATATACAAGCGAATATACTGGGAGGTGTATAAACAACTTTGGATGTTGAACTCTGTACATAAAGATGTCCAGATATACAAATCGAATATACTGACAATTCGGGTCTCTGTATACTTAAAGGAATATATTGGTAGTGAATATCCAGATACACAGGCCATGGAATAGGATACACATATTCAATATACGGGTACAGAAACTCTGTATACGCATACATAAATTCTATATACCTTGTATATACTTTTTCGCTAGGGCAAGCGTGCCCTCAATTGCGCTTCTCTGATAATCTAGAACTCTACCCCTCTCGGGTATGTATGGGTGCGTTCCACATAACACTCGCAACGATTGTGTCGCCTCTTAAGGGGATCCTAAAGCCGTCTGTACCACCGACGGAGATGTGATTTTCGCACAGCTACCAGTTTTTTTTGGATTTATAGAATTAAAAATCCTTTTCCAGGTTTAAAGTATAAACGCAAACGGATACGGCTCTGTTCGTGTTTTCATTAAAAAAGAAAACAAATTTTTTATATCATAAATTTTTTTTCTTTTTTAACGAAAACACGACCAGAGCCGTATCCGTTTTCGATTGATACGCAATAAATACATTTCATTTACAGGGCAAAAATTATGCGGATTTTATAGAAAATTTGCTTCCGGAGTTTTTGGAGGATGTCCCTTTAATGGAGAGGAATGCTATGTATTTCCAACAAGACGGGGCACCTCCTCACGGATATCGACGTGTTACGCGTTACTTAAATGAGCATTATCCCGGAAGATGGATAGCACAGTACGGACCGATAAGATGGCCCGCACGGTACAAATCATGCACAATTATAATTCATAATTTAAAAGAAATAAAAAAAGAAAGAAGAAAGTACGACGTATGTAAATAATGTTATGCATTAACAGATCTCCTGACTTGACGCCGTTGGATTTTTTCCTTTGGGGTCATCTAAAAGAAACTGTATAATCAACACCACCTGCCTCACCGGAGGATGCAATAGCCAGAATAATGGTAGCGGTGGAAGACATAGACGGGGCGATGCTACGACGCACTAGAGAAAATATTATTCTCCGTGTAGAGGCGTGCATCGAAGCGGGCGGTGCTCATTTCGAGCAATTATTAAACAGCTCTTTTTAGAGCTACACAACAGCCCTTTTCAGGGCTACAAAATTTTCGAAACGTTTGAATATTTATTGGTCGCAACAAAATAAATACTATTTTTCTTCTCTCTACCTTTGTCCCCCCCTTTATCAGAGAAAAACTATAACCACTAGCGGATCATGCATGGGGGGTCGACAAAATTATTTGGTTTGATTTTTTCTTATTGCTAGTATCACGCTTAGTTTTTACTCTAAAGTCAACGACAAGAACGTAGTGAAACTTCTGGTTCTGCTTTAATGTTTAATAAATTTTTGCTTTTTTAAAATACACTGGTCAAAAAAGTTATTGTAACACTCAATGCCAATTTATATCAAAATTTTGCATAATTTACAATAAGTAAATCTCCGCAAAAAATTATATTTGAAAAATTTTTTTTTCTATTTTAAAGAGCAGTCTCTACTTAAAGAACTTTTGTTAAATTTTGATTTTATTCTTTCTTTCTTCCGTCATCGCTTCGAAAGTAAAGACGTGTTTTTTCTTCAAAAAATTGCAGTTTGACGCACTCTACGGGTTGGAATAAATTATTTTTGCAAATGTCATGATAACTATTGTAAAATAAGGACTTTTACCTACAAAGTAAAAGAAAGAAAGTCCGTAAAATTTCTTTTTCGTGGAGTTACGGCGTATCAAAGGAGGGTGGTTAAAAAGTTACAATAGGTAGATTTTTGTCTTGAAAATGTAACGTAAGTTATACATGTAATGTTACGTTTTGGCGGTTGCTGAATACGAAGATAGTATTTTTATCTGGTTAAACTTGTGGAAATGTGGTCAGAATTCGCTTTAAAAGGGGCGAAATAAGTAACTTTTTTATAAGTAATTTATTTCGACCCCTTTAAAGCAAATTTTGACTACACATTAAGTCGTATTCAGCGACCCAAAGAACGTAAGATTACATGTATGTTACATTTTTTAAGCAAAAATTATCCTATTTTACCCGCTCTCCTTTGATACACCGTGACTCCACGAGAAAGAATCGTATAAACCTTAATTTTTTTTAATTTGTAAGTAAAACCATATTTTACAATAGTTAACATGACATTTGCGAAAAAAATTTATTCCACCCCATAGAGTGCAAGCAAATTTTTGGAGAAAAAACACGTCCTTACTTTTGAAAAGAAGGCGGGAAAGGAGGAGGATAAAATCAAAATCTAACGAAAGTTTCTTAAAGTAGAGACAGTCCTTCAAAAGAAGAAAAATTATTAAATACAATTTTTTCGCCGAGATATGCTTATTTGAAATTACGCAAAATTTTGATATGAATTGAGTGTTGCAATATTTTTCTTACACCAATGTAGATCCAGCAAATTCATGATTTATTTTATTTGGAAAGAGGGTTTTAACCCCAACCCTCTCAGAATCCGCCAGTGCAGTCTTAAATATCAATAATAATTAGATAATTATTTTTAATACTCTCAAAATACCACTACAAATCATTATCAGCAACATTGTACAGATTCACAGAAATCACTCCTTCAATATCATATCAATCAGACGACTCTAAATAAGAACATTAGTACTAAGCAGTAATTGAACTCAAGATTTAAGACTAAAGACATATCAACTCTCTTAGAGGGGAACCAGTGTAACAGTTAATGAAAGAGGCTATTTTTAAAGATTTTTTTATGGTAAATTATTGTTTTTTTCCTATATCACTTTATTAACATCACAAAGTACATAATTTAAACTACTTTTGTGAAATTTTTATTAAAAAAATTAATATTTATAGCTGCGATAGCCTAAGTCGCCTGAAAAAATACGGGCGCATGCGTAGCGGACTAACGGGAGTTCTGAAACAAAAAACCAAGTATTTTTTAAAAATATGAGATAATAGCTTCAATTGTACGTACGGAATTTTTTATTGAGTAATTTGTTCTTTTTGTAACGTTAAAAACGTTAAAAAAAAAACAAGTAAATTTTTCATCAATTTTTGAACCGTTTTTTTTAAAGTTTGCCATTTTGTAACAAATTATTATTTTTTAAGTCTGTGTGTACAACTGAAGCTATTGTCTCATATTTTAAGAACATACTTGTTTTTTTTATTTCAGAACTTCCGTTGGTCCGCTATGCATGCGCCTGCCCGTTCAACATAATAATTCTTTTTAGGCCGCTAACACTATTGTAGCTATAAATATAAATACTTTTTAACAAAAATTTCACAAGAAGTAGTTTAAATTAAGTACATTGTGATGTTAATAAAGTAATTTGAAAAATAGAGCAATTATTTCTCAGAAAAAAAATCATTAAAAATAGCTTTTTTCTTTAGCTGTTACATTGGTTTTCCTCCTTACATTTAGGTCCCATATTGGCTAAACTTTTTATTTTACTTGTAAGTAGTAAATAAACTCAAGATATGAGACTAAAGACATATCAACTCTTTTCAATTTTATATTGACTAAACTTTTTATTTTTAGATTTCCAGAAGAAACAAAGCAATATCACCTGTTATTTCATATTCGTCAAACAAACAGAAATGTTGACTAGATGTCAAAACAATGTAAGCAAATTTCATAGAACGTGCGTCTCATAAGACGGATTGCATGAGACATTAATGATTTATGCTTATCTTGTGTCGAACAGCTTAATTACATTGATCAATATTATCAACAGAAAGAACAACTTGTAAAATGATTTGTGTGTGTGTATTTTTACATAAAAGATTACAGTTTTCTTACAGCCGCGGTTAAATCTTGACGAGATCTGAATTAAACTATCGAATTGTAATCTGAAAAGATGCTTTTAGCGTAGGAAATATCATGCTTATTACAAAGAGTAATTATTAATTATTTCGTAGCTGAACTTTACACTGACGATCGTAGCGACGGAACATCGCTGCGGCGCGGCCGAGCGCGCGGCGGAGCGAGTGGCGGCACGGCGGCTCGCTCACGCATACTATTAGATGCGCGGCTCACGAACGTGCGTCCGTTTAAAAAGCGATGCTGACTGGCTAATCTTTAATTAATAATAACTACTTTTTTAAGCATAATTCGAAAAAAATGATTCAGGACTTTTCGACTCAGTTCTTAATGAAGAATATCACTGTGTAAATAGTGGGCGCGAATTAAGTGACACCCCGTATATTATTGCATGATCAGCATACTGTGTTTACAGCGTGTGCTTTCCGCGATGTATCGTCTTACATTGGACTTCAGATAAGCGATACAAAGAAAAAGCATTTCTTTGAGCGGCTGCACACAATAAATGGAATATATGAGGAATAGGGAACAGTTCAATATATTAACATATAATGTAATTCATTAACACATCAGAATAGAGGAACAGAGGAATAGCGCTGAGGAACAGTGATGTAATTCTATTCTATATTCTGTATACCATGTGCACAATACATATATTAATATTGAACTGTTCCCTGTTCCCTATTCTATTTATTGTGCGCAGCACCTAAGGCACTTCCGGTCATAATTTCCGTCACGGAATAAATCTGTAAGTGACGAGCTAAGCTATGATATTTTCGCTATAATATCAAGTGACGCGATCCGATGAGATAATAACCGATATTATTAAAAGAGTGATTGCCGATGACATTACTGCTATATTATACGTCTGTTTGATCGAGAGCTTACGTTACCTTACTTACATTAAGAAAATTAACTTAATTGTTCGCGCGTGAGAAAGGGAGAAGGATTCGCGACAACAATATTTAAATAAGATTTAGAATTTAGAAGTAGACCGGGTAAGTATCCCGAATCAAAATCGTTAACGTTACATTTTTGTTCGTCATAATTTAGACTGCTCGCGACCAAATTATATGACTGCCCGATGCATGGTCATATAAGCAGGTCTGGATACTTCGGCTCGGCAAGCATAGGAGAGAGTGGGATCCAAGTGAAGCACTGTGAAGATAGTTGAAACCAATATAGCGTCAGATGTAGTAAAACCCTACCGCGCATGCACCGCGAGATTTGCTGCATGTTTCGAATAATAAAAATAAATAATTTTTTACTTCTAAGTGTTTAACCGTTTAACAAACAAGCATGTAACACCAAATAATTGCACGTTTTCTAAAAGAAATAACATATACATTAAAAAATAAATACAAAATCTTCTTTGGTCATTACAAATGTCATGTCATATCATGTCATTTAAAATGTCAATTCTACCGCACATGCGCCGCGAGATTGCTGCATGCTTTGAAAGATAAAAATAAATCATTTATTACTTCTAAGTGCAATGTTTATATAACCGTTCAGCACACAAGCATGTAACACCAAATACCGCAAGAACACGTTTTCTAAAAAAACCGATATTTATATATTAAAAATGTAAAGACAAAATTTTTTTTAGGTCATTTCAAATGTCATTGAAAAATTAGAAGAAGAAATCAATCAGAAGATGAATTAATTATTGGTGTAAGGAAAACACATAGTTGCTTTGCAAAAGAATTATGTAATTATGTAATTTGCAATATGCAACTACATGTCTTTTTTATAATATAAAAATACATATTATGTATACAATAAATAAAGGCTCGCTTGATAAATCACTAAATAACGCGGGCAATTAGAGCCAGGCGCAGTAAAAGGTGCGCAATATATTTAATAGAATATTACAAATACGATATCACGAACGTTTCAACCCTTTCTTGGGGTCATCTTCAGCGTGGGTACAAAATAAAAAGTCAAGAATGTCAAACGAAATACATAATAAACGTCATACGCAATGACTCGCAGTCCCTGACGTAGTAAACAGTGAAACATTAATTCTTAGCTGATAGGCGTAGTCTCTCGCAAAGCTGAGGAAGCAAGTGAATTATAGAATATTCTATTTTGTAGTGTTCTTTTTATTCTTATTTAATTTATTTCATATTTATGAAAAGAATAAAAAAACACTACAAACTATACTTGTAATAGCGAAGATTCACTCGCCACCTATAAGATTCATCGTGACGTTATAACCGTGAATAGTTAAAAAGGTATTTTCTTTCATCGCATCAGCACTTATATCTAAAGTCAATGTAAGACAATACGAAGAGACGCCTAATAAGAGCGGCCACGGCCGTTGTTTTGGTACAACCGCTAGGCGATAAGCCACATATCCATGAAATTTATATGGACTTTGAACTATACGTAGCTAGGTATCACTACGAAATTTTTCAGGTTTTTAAAATTTGTTCTAAAGAAGCGTACTTATTGGTTAAGAGTTTATACATTACATCTACAAATTACAATTATTATGTTTATAAATATCTACTAATTTAATTTTTCACGATAAAACTTTTACTGTAACATTAAAAAATCTTGAACATTTTGTTATCAATCTTCTTAAAGGGACTATCTTAAAGCTACGCAATCTTGTATCAACAGATTACTTCTGACCGACGACGATAACGAATTAAGCATCAGGACGTCCCCAGACGAGGCATCTACATAGGTATATCAAGAACCGGACGAGGACGTCAAGCTCTTGACGCTGCGCGCTGTGCGATGTGCTGAGAAATCAAATCGCGTATCGCTCGCATAGATTGTTCTCCATCATTGGCTGCGGTCCAAAGAAAGAAGAAGACAAAGAACGCTTCAAAGAATTTGTATAGTATCAAATAGACCGCAGCCAATATCGGACTAGGCGTGCTGGTCTTTTGCTTCTGCGACGTGCACAGTACGTATCTCGTAACATCGATTTTTATTTATTCATTATTTTTTCTTACACAATTTTTTCTTGCAGAGATTTATAACACGACAGTATAAAAAAAATAAACTTACGACCCTACCGAAAGATTTATCAGATTTATAATTTGACGATCACAGGCGAAAACGTATTTTCACGTGCGGTATATTTAAGAAATCATACGAGCACGGAGGCTGAAAGAGGGCTAACAAAAATCGTTAAGAAAATAATACCCTGCAGTCCGCTACAGAAATATTTACAAGGCGTTAACGTTATCAATGATGAAGAACTAGCGATGATTTACTCCAAATAGTAAGAAATACTCTTACGAACTTATTTTACGTATGCTCCGTGATAATGCGAACTGTGTAACCGGAAATACGTGGTCACTTAAATCCTTCACGCTATACGTCGATTCATGAATTACATAACCAATTTTGGATTGTCAAGAATGTTAGGCAATATCTGTGCTCACATCAGCATGTGCTTCCCGCGATGTATCGTCTTACATTGGACTTCAAATAAGCGCCACGAAGAAAGAACATTTTTTTAAGCGGCTGCACACAATAAATGGAATATATGGGAAATAGGGAACAGTTCAATAAATTAACATATGTAATTAATTAACACATCAGAATGGAGGAGCAGAGGAATAGCGCTGAGGAACAGTGATGTAATTTTATTCTATATTCTGTACACCATGTACACAATACATATGTTAATATTGAACTGTTACCTATTTTATTTATTTTGCGTAGCCCCTAAAGCACTTCCGATCATAATGTCCTTTCGATGAATCTTATAGGTGACGAGCAAAGCTATGATATTTTCGCTATAATATCAAGTGACGATCCGATGAGATGGTAACCGATATTCTTAAAAGCGCGGTTGCCGATGACATTACCGCTATATTATACGTCTGCTTGATCGAGAGCTTACGTGATCTTACTTATTACATTAAGAAAATTAACTTAATTGTTCGCGCGGCGCGTGAGAAAAGAAGAAGAATTGTCGACCATAAAATATAAATAAGATTTAGAATTTTTAGAGATGGACCGAGTGGCGAAAATGTCCCGAATCGAAATCGTTATCGTTACACATATTTTTGTTCATCGTAATTCAGACTGATTGCGACGGAAATGAGTGGCCGATGATTGATCAACAAAATAACAACTGTGTGACAAATGAACCATAGAAAGATCCGGGGTTTTATATGCGATAAATAAAGAATATGTCAGAGACCTCGGGCCCTTGGCAACAGCAAGCGGAAGTGATAAATTTGTTATTTATTATCATTAATTGGCTTCGCGGAATTATTAAATGGTGACTAAGTTTTTCTACGTACTGCTAGCGAGATAGCGGCTTCCGTTTGGTCCAGTTTTAATTACGTTTGAAATCAACACGCGTTGGGTGTTGATTTCAAAGGTATTCTTTCTTCGCATCAGCACTTATATCTAAAGTCAAACGTAAACGCTTTCTGGCATGTAAGACAATACGAAGAGACGCCTAATAAGAGCGGCCATGGCCGCTGTTTTGATACAACCGCTAAGCGGTAAGTCACATATCCACGAAATATATACGGATATTGAACTATACGTAGCTAGGTACGCCCACAAAATTCTTTAAGTTTCTAAAAATTTTTTATTAATAAAAAAGTGTACTTATTGGTTAAAAGTAGATGTTTATACATTACATCTACAAATTGCAATTATTATGTTTACAAATACTTATATAATTTTTCTCGATATAACTTTTACCGTGACATTAAAAAAACTTGAAAATTTTGTTATAAATATTCTTAAAGAGACTATCTTAACGCTGCGCGATCTTATTATATCAACAGGTTGCTTCTGACTGACGAGGATGACGAATTGCGCATCAGGATGTCCTCAGATAGAGAGTCGAAGTCGGATCCACGGGATAACGGCGCGAATAACGTCGGCTATGATACTGGCGACAAACGGAAGAGAAATGTCGCGCTTTTGTTTGGCGAGGTGAACAGCATCTACGTATATCAGGAACCAGACGAAGACGTCGAGCTCTTTTGACGCTGTGCGATGTGTGCTGAGGAATCAAATCGCTTGCATAGATTGTTCTCCATCATTATCGGACTGGGCGTGCTGGTCTGCTACTGCAAGGTGCACAGTATACCTATCTCGTAACATCAATTTTTATTTATTTATTCTTTCTTCTTACACAATTTTGCAGAGATTTAAATTTCGCTTCTTTGGTACGCGCGACGCGCCGGGTACGACAGTAAAAGATAAACTTACGACCCCTCCAAAAATTTATCAGATTTATAATTTGACAATCGCAGGCAAAAACGTATTTAATAATATTTAGGAATTTATACGAGCGCGGAGGCTGAGAGAGGACTAACAAAAATTGTTACAAAAACAATACGCTACGGTTCGCCGCAGAAATATTTACAAGGCGTTAACATTGATGATGAAAACTGGCGATGATTGATTCCAAATAATAGGAAATACTCTTACGAAGTTATCTTATGTGTGCTGAGTGCTCCGTGATAATGCGAATTGTGTAACCGGAAATACGTGATCACTTAATCCTTTACGTTATACGTCGATTCGTGAATTACATAATCAACTTTGGTTTTTCAAGAATGTAAGAGAATATTGTATAATAAAGTATCGGACTTTTTGTTCCTTATAACTTGATGGAGGAGTAGCAGAACAAGTGTTTTTACATAATACAATTGTCTACGTGTGAACACAATAAAATTAAGTGTCGTAAAATCTTTATTAAAATATCTTCTTTAATAATCGACATGTAAATATAATGCACATTATAATGTTATCACATTGGTCATTCTCTTAGTCATTACCTTAACGATAAATTTATTCTATTATTTGTTTTTATATCCTGCAAATCTTTTTATCTGTTTGGAATACATACGATTGTATTTCTCAAATAAATATCAGTTTTACGTTACCGGTATATACATATATATAGATACTAATATTAATATGCTTGGCAAATGAAGAAATGAGGGAGGTCGGTAATATCTCAAGTAAAAACTAAATATTGAAAGAGGAGCATACCAGAAACATTTTGTTTGTTTCAAAATTTAGATTTTTCTGGTCAAACATCCAACATAATTCTTACAAAACTAGTTTCATAATTAACCGTAATTAAGTTGTAAAAACTTACTTAAAAAATTTGTTTAAATGGTAAAAATAATGTTATTTATATATATACTTGTGCTCCTTACAGGAAGCGGATAGAGCCTTCCGACTGTACGTAAATAAAGCTCATTTTCTATTTCAAACCTTGGCAGTTGAAAACGAGGAACGCTGCGTGGATTTTTTTAGATTTCACATAATTCCGGATCCTCGTCTATCGATTCACTAGGTCCCGGATTCTCTCGCGATTTACACAGTTTATTAGCTGTCCGACTCGAATATTGTTTTATAGTCGCGGCGCTTAATAATCTCATCGTAAACGTGCTCGACTTTCTTGACGTTTACCTCGTTGTTGATACACGTTCACCCATACAGTCGTACCTCTTCCGCAGGTAGTATATATCCGCTGTTCGAACGTTCCTGAGCAGTAACATAAAAATTGATGTAATGGTCGTGCAAAATTTGCCTCATTTGGTCATTGATAAACATGCTATACCTTTGCAATCGTCTTTGTCGTCGGTGCAGTTACCCAGGCTGATTTATCCTTCTTAGGCTCAGCCGTGTATTGCATTTAAGCTATATTGCTCTTGAGGTCAGCCACTCTGCATGATACATCCATGCAGCTAACAAAATCACACATGCGACTCCGACAATATACTCATATCCTCTGTTGAAATCGTCGCATCTGCGCAACACAACAGCGGTCATCATAGCAATCATAGACGATCGACACGAGTCTCGTTATAATAAAATATAATAATAACTAATTAGTTACATCTGGTTATTATTCTTTTAGAACAAAACTTTTCGAGAGAATCCTTCTTGAAAAATGTGCGAAAGTGTATACAGATATGGAGAAATATTTCCGAGCGGTAATATCTAAACAAGATTCCCTACTCTCTAAAGTAGAATCAGTGAAATACACTGAAATACACTGATAAACAGTGATAAGTATACCACTGAATCAATTTAGTGGTATACTTATCACTGTTTATCAGCGCATTTCAATGAAATACACTGATTCTACTTTAGAGAGTAATATAAATATTTGCGATAATTTACAACAAAATTTGAAACTAACATCGGTCCAATATAACCGGGGGCGCAATGGCATTCACCAGAAATATGATGGCAGCTTCCACCGTTTCTGCAACGGCATTCCTCGGCGCAGTCTTGTCCGTAGCGGTTGGAAGGACACTTTTGATCGCAGTACACGCCGGTCCAGCCTCTGGAGCACATGCACTTGCCGTCGAATGGATCGCATCTATAAACACCGTTCTGGCACTTGTAGTCCACCTCGCAATCTCTGCCCCGTTTTCTTAACGGGCAACCTGTTCATATGAGAGTGTAAAATTAAACTTGTGTACACGCCGATTAAATAAACTACTTATCCTCGTCGACGCAGGAAGTGACCGTGTATTTCTTTCATCAGTTTTTAAAAATATTTCTTGGACATAAATATTTCAGGAAAACCCATTATAAACTTTTTGAACGCGATGAAAGTGTATTTACGTTAAACGTGCGTGATTTTCGATTACGTATTCTTAATTACCTTTCCTGAACTCGAAGTCTCATTACCGCTAAATTCCATACAATATTTTTAGTAATACTTTCGTTATCTCATACGCTTCGCTATCTCTCTAAATGTTATTCTAACACGTTGTTAACGTGCGTTAAAAGAATACTCGTGTCGCCAGGTATTGTTGGAATGCATGTCCCGCCGCTATCATTATTAGAAAAATAAAGCTGCACTCAATGCGATCGCATAACTTGCCACTGTATCCCGATTCACATTTACAGACATCAGGCGCGATGCAAGTACCGTGGCGGCAATCTTTGGAACAGACTGGAATGCAACGATCGCCACTCGTGGTCTCCGTGTAGCCTTTGCAGCATTCTTCCACGGTTCCTTGCTTCGTCACTTCCTGCAGGAAATGCCTAAATATGCTTAATTAATGCCAAAACGTAATTATTGCGCCATTCCACCGATAATCGTTTCTCCGCGGATTTCTTTTCTGAGCTCCGGGAAAGTAATAAAACACAAATCTAGATCGGACTTTCCCGTAAAATAAGAAAGTACTTCGTAGACGCGAATTAGATAACCGACCGTGGCGAGTGAATCTTCGCTATTAAACGTATAGTGTTCTTTTCATTCTTTTATTCTTTTTGTAAATACAAAATAAATTAAATAAGATTAAAAAGAACACTACAAAATATAATATTTCCCCAATAATTAATATATTTTTAATTATGATTATGCAAACTTAAATAATATTCTAGATAACATCATATTAATTAACATGGCCAGTTGGGTCGATTTAAAAAATTATACGTTTTTAATTTTTGGATGGCGACGAGAAGTTCTTTATAAATTGTTTTATTTTACACCTGACCTGAAGAATGGTGTTAATATAGGGAGGGAGGGTATCCAACAGGAGCTGTGTTGAAAGTCTGACAAACCAAGTCGGCGCGCAGATAATGTGTACATTAGTTTGTTATTGCGATAAATATTACCACATGCCTCAGTGGTCGAATTGGGACAACGCCTGCACGGAAAGCGGGAGGTTCCAGGTTCAAACCCTGGCTGAGGTAATATTTTTCGCAATAAATTCTATATTCTAGATAACATCTTATTAATTAACATGGCCAGTTGGGTCGATTTTAAAAATTATACGTTTTTAAATAATATTATTATTGTTCGAGATTGTGATAGCTTTACAAAAATAACGTTCATCATAGACACCGCGACATTTTCATCAATTCCTTTCTCTACTATGTTTATACATCACAACGAACTTCAGCCGATCTCGCAGCTTCTTCGGCAAAGCCTCTTCGACAATTGATGTTTGGACGCGTGTTGTTTTTAAACGTAATTAAAACTGGACAAAACGGAAGCTGCTATCTCGCTAACAGTGCATCGAAGAACTTAGTCACAATTTAACAATTGGTAAAGCCAATTAATGATAATAAATAATAAATTTATTATTTCCGCTTGCTGTTGCCAAAGGTTCAAGCTCGAAGTCTCTGGTATACTCTTTATTTATTGCATATAAAACCCCGGAACTTTCTTTCATGGTTCATTCGTCGCGCAGTCGTTATTTTGTTAATTAATTATTGGTCAGTAATTTCAGTCGCGAGCAACCTAAATTACGATAATTAAAAATGTAACGTTAACGATTTTGATTCGGGATACTTTCGCCACTTGGTTTATATATCTCTAAATTCTAAACCTTATTTAAATTTTGTTGTCGCAAATCCTTTTCTTTCTTTCTCGCCCCCGCCGCGCAAACAATTATGTTAGAGTTAATTTTCTTAAATGTAAGAAAGAGATCACGTGCGTAAGCTCTCGATTAAGCAAATGTATAGTGCAGCGGTAATGTCATTGGCAATCGCGTTTTTAAGAATATCAGTTGCCATCTTATCATCACTTGATATTAGCGAAAATATCATAGTTTAGCTCGTCACCTAAGATTTATCGTGACGGACATTATGACTGGAAGTGCTTTAGGGGCTGCGCACAATAAATAGAATAGGGCACAGGGAACAGTTCAATATTAACATATTATTATGCACATGGCATACGGAATATAGAATAAAATTTCATTACTGTTTTTCAGCGCTATTCCTCTGCTTTTCTATTCTGTGTTAATAAATTACAAATGTTAATATTGAACTGTTCCCCATTCCCTGTTCCATTTATTGTGCGCAGCCGCTTAAAGAAATGTTCTTTCTTCGTGGCGCTTATCTGAAGTACAATGTAAGACAATACATCGCGGAAAGCATATGCTGTAAGCACAGTATACTGATATAATATACTGTGCTGTAGGCTCTTCGATCTTCAATCCGCAGTTGGTCTCGCATCACTGACATGCGAGTAATCGCGTGTCCAGTAAGCGAGTATACGTACTTTTGAGTACTTTGCAGTCGTTTGTATTTCAGGAAATAAATCGCGCCGTTTTCAGATAGCATGTTGATGTTATTTGTCGTCATTTTGACGTCAAAATGTCATCAAAAACATCATCTTGACATTAAAATGATAATAAATAACGTCAGCTTGCTACCTGGGTTGCAACACACGTTAGCGCGTCAGTACGGCACATCTTACTCTCAGATTCGTAGAAGGACCGTTTTTCCAGTAAACGGCTACAATTCGGCGCGCGGCGTGCTGTGCAAAACGTGAGAGATTAATCACGAGACTAACGATAACGCGAGACAAAGATAGTGATGTTTCGCTCACAAAGTTCGAAGTTGTATCGATCAGCCGGAATGGGATCTGCAGTGCGGTGGTTGATCGCGGCTGCCGTCGTGATAGTCTCGACGGGGGCAGCCCTCGAGGGACCGAACGTATGCACCCGGCAGGAAACGTAAGCATTCAAGAATAGAATTTTTACTAATTTGTCGCGATTTTGTTCGAATTTTAAACAGCGTAGCGTTATCGTCGGCGTTTACGAGAGCGAATGTCATTTCAGGTATACGACAACAGTGATAGTGCCCGAGCGGATACCGACACGAAACGGGTGGGTCTGCACCCTCAAAGATCACTAGGAGACAATCTACAAGGACAAGCGTCGGTTATCTAATTCGCGTCTACGAAGTAGGGGAGACCGGGGCTAACTCGACACGATTTTTTCAAAGGCAATTTTCAACAACTAATTAAAATTTTTAAACGAATTTAATTGTACACATTTAAAGAGTGTTCCTTTAGGTACAAAATTGTTTAAGGAAGTTTTGCTGTACGTCGCTTTGTTTTGCCCCCAGGGGAGGAAAAGTGACGCGAAGACAAATTTTCAAATTGAAAAATACTGGGGCAAACTCGACACTGTCTAATCGATACAATTTGATTTGAAACTTATTTTTTTATTGTCTAAAAATGAAATACGTTGTTTATCGTGTATTTAGAAAGTACAAAAATTCGGAATAAAGCAAAACAGTCATTGGAAATAATGAGAAAAAAATTGTTGAACTTTCAATTATCTTCTTCTAAACTCATGTCTGAAAAACAATTAAAGCGGAGTCTACAATGGGAATTTAAGGCGTAAAATTTAAGTTTTAAGCCATAAGCCGTACGAAATTGACAAATCACAGTCGAATATGAGAAGAATACTCGACTGTGATTTGTCAATTTCTTACGGTTTAAGGCTTAAAGCTTAAATTTTACGCCCTAAATTCTCATTGTGGACTCCGCTTAATGCAGGTAAACTCGCGATCGGCCATGCGTGCAAATTTGTCATGAGCCATAATAAACGACAATTTGTTTTGACACCCCTAATATTTCTACAGTATGTTTAATCTTTATTTTTTTCTTTTTACGGCAAGTACAGCTTTTTTCATCATTTTCTTATCTATCACTGGTCTTTTTCTATTGTATGTACAAACCATTTTGCTGCAAGCCAAAAGCAAATGACTTGTTTACAACGCTTTAACAAAATAGATTAGTGTCGACTTTGCCCCGGTGGCGTGGTGTCGACTCTGCCCCAAACGTCGTTTTTCACTTTTGTCACTCCAAAAACATGGAAATTTTGAAAATATGCAAAAACGATTATTGGATTCGTATAGAGCATCGAATTTTCCATCAAAATCACTTAATGGTAGATTCGTAAGAGTAAAGCTCGATGAAAGAGTAGAAATTTTCGAGAGATCAGAAAAATTACTTTTTACCATCGAAAAAGCTTATGTCGCACTAGAAGTTACACCATAATTCAGAATGTCACCAAATTCCGTTGACAACGCTGGCACCTAAAGACGCATTTACCACAGGAAAGGCAAGTTTCTACGATAGATTTAAATAGGCAAAAAGCCTAGTGTCAAGTTTGCCCCGGTGTCGAGTTAGCCCCGGTCTCCCCTACTTTCTTATTTTACGGGAAGGTCCGATCAAGATTTGTGTTTTATTACTATCGCGGAGCTCAGAAAAGATATCCGCGGAGAAACGATTATCGGTGGAATGGCGCGATAATTACGTTTTGGCATTAATTAAGCATAATTAGGAATTTCCTGCAGGAAGTGACGAAGCAAAGAACCGTGGAAGAATGCTGCAAAGGCTACACGGAGACCACGAGTGGCGATCGTTGCATTCCAGTCTGTTCCAAAGATTGCCGCCACGGTACTTGCATCGCGCCTGATGTCTGCAAATGTGAATCGGGATACAGTGGCCAGTTATGCGAACGCAGTGAGTGCAGCTTTATTTTTCTAATAATGATAGCGGCGGGACATGCATTCCAACAATACCTGGCGACACGAGTATTCTTTTAACGCACGTTAACAACGTGTTAGAATAACATTTAGAGAGATAGCGAAGCGTATGAGATAACGAAAGTATTACTAAAAATATTGTATGGAATTTAGCGGTAATGAGACTTCGAGTTCAGGAAAGGTAATTAAGAATACGTAATCGAAAATCACGCACGTTTAACGTAAATACACTTTCATCGCGTTCAAAAAGTTTATAATGGGTTTTCCTGAAATATTTATGTCCAAGAAATATTTTTAAAAACTGATGAAAGAAATACACGGTCACTTCCTGCGTCGACGAGGATAAGTAGTTTATTTAATCGGCGTGTACACAAGTTTAATTTTACACTCTCATATGAACAGGTTGCCCGTTAAGAAAACGGGGCAGAGATTGCGAGGTGGACTACAAGTGCCAGAACGGTGTTTATAGATGCGATCCATTCGACGGCAAGTGCATGTGCTCCAGAGGCTGGACCGGCGTGTACTGCGATCAAAAGTGTCCTTCCAACCGCTACGGACAAGACTGCGCCGAGGAATGCCGTTGCAGAAACGGTGGAAGCTGCCATCATATTTCTGGTGAATGCCATTGCGCCCCCGGTTATATTGGACCGATGTTAGTTTCAAATTTTGTTGTAAATTATCGCAAATATTTATATTACTCTCTAAAGTAGAATCAGTGTATTTCATTGAAATGCGCTGATAAACAGTGATAAGTATACCACTAAATTGATTCAGTGGTATACTTATCACTGTTTATCAGTGTATTTCAGTGTATTTCACTGATTCTACTTTAGAGAGTAGGGAATCTTGTTTAGATATTACCGCTCGGAAATATTTCTCCATATCTGTATACACTTTCGCA
Source organism: Leptothorax acervorum (assembly GCA_035220615.1). NCBI lineage: Eukaryota > Metazoa > Arthropoda > Insecta > Hymenoptera > Formicidae > Leptothorax > Leptothorax acervorum. The sequence continues at coordinate 141,196 of JASTWQ010000354.1, read as the reverse complement.
CATTTTTCAAGAAGGATTCTCTCGAAAAGTTTTGTTCTAAAAGAATAATAACCAGATGTAACTAATTAGTTATTATTATATTTTATTATAACGAGACTCGTGTCGATCGTCTATGATTGCTATGATGACCGCTGTTGTGTTGCGCAGATGCGACGATTTCAACAGAGGATATGAGTATATTGTCGGAGTCGCATGTGTGATTTTGTTAGCTGCATGGATGTATCATGCAGAGTGGCTGACCTCAAGAGCAATATAGCTTAAATGCAATACACGGCTGAGCCTAAGAAGGATAAATCAGCCTGGGTAACTGCACCGACGACAAAGACGATTGCAAAGGTATAGCATGTTTATCAATGACCAAATGAGGCAAATTTTGCACGACCATTACATCAATTTTTATGTTACTGCTCAGGAACGTTCGAACAGCGGATATATACTACCTGCGGAAGAGGTACGACTGTATGGGTGAACGTGTATCAACAACGAGGTAAACGTCAAGAAAGTCGAGCACGTTTACGATGAGATTATTAAGCGCCGCGACTATAAAACAATATTCGAGTCGGACAGCTAATAAACTGTGTAAATCGCGAGAGAATCCGGGACCTAGTGAATCGATAGACGAGGATCCGGAATTATGTGAAATCTAAAAAAATCCACGCAGCGTTCCTCGTTTTCAACTGCCAAGGTTTGAAATAGAAAATGAGCTTTATTTACGTACAGTCGGAAGGCTCTATCCGCTTCCTGTAAGGAGCACAAGTATATATATAAATAACATTATTTTTACCATTTAAACAAATTTTTTAAGTAAGTTTTTACAACTTAATTACGGTTAATTATGAAACTAGTTTTGTAAGAATTATGTTGGATGTTTGACCAGAAAAATCTAAATTTTGAAACAAACAAAATGTTTCTGGTATGCTCCTCTTTCAATATTTAGTTTTTACTTGAGATATTACCGACCTCCCTCATTTCTTCATTTGCCAAGCATATTAATATTAGTATCTATATATATGTATATACCGGTAACGTAAAACTGATATTTATTTGAGAAATACAATCGTATGTATTCCAAACAGATAAAAAGATTTGCAGGATATAAAAACAAATAATAGAATAAATTTATCGTTAAGGTAATGACTAAGAGAATGACCAATGTGATAACATTATAATGTGCATTATATTTACATGTCGATTATTAAAGAAGATATTTTAATAAAGATTTTACGACACTTAATTTTATTGTGTTCACACGTAGACAATTGTATTATGTAAAAACACTTGTTCTGCTACTCCTCCATCAAGTTATAAGGAACAAAAAGTCCGATACTTTATTATACAATATTCTCTTACATTCTTGAAAAACCAAAGTTGATTATGTAATTCACGAATCGACGTATAACGTAAAGGATTAAGTGATCACGTATTTCCGGTTAGACAATTCGTCTTATCACGGAGCACACCAGGGTTGGGAAAGTTACTTTGTAAAAGTATCTAGTTACAGTTACAGTTTTTTTCACTGAAAAAGTAACTATAGTTACGGTTACAAGTTACCGACTTTGAAAAGTAACGATTCAGTTACTTTTCAGTTACTTTCTTGCAATAATTGTGTACTACTATATTTTAAATATAAGAATCTTATATATTTCAAACTTTTTACTTAATTTATTATGTACTACATACTAACATATTTAATTATGTTACCTTACAATATATAATATAATATAATGTTTTGATATGTTTTAATCTTTTAATATAACGTTTAAGTTTAAATATAGGTAAAACATAATATAATTACATTTTTTTTAAATTAATAAAACTTTTAATAAAAAGTTTTATTAATTTAAAAAAAAAGTAATTATATTTATAAAACTTTTAATAAAAAGTTTTATTAATTTTTAAAAGAATTTGGTATTCAATTATATCATCGTGAAGATGTAGCTTTTTGTGGCGTTATTACAGAACCACCGACGCTGAACATTCGTTTAACGGATGCACTACTCGGAAGTGCCGTGTTATATTTGATAAAGAGTTTTTTAATTGCGGTGTAGTCATTTAACATTTAACGTTGCAATTATTCGATTTTAAGAATCGATACAATTCTTCTTGTGCGGACTCGACTTCTATTTGTTGATTAAAAGCAAAAAAGTCATTGTGATCGAGATTTTCACTATGATTTGGTGAGCTCTCAATAGAACGAATTCCTAATAAGTCTTCTAAATAACTTTTAGCAAGTTTCTTTTCTTTTCCATTTATGCAATTCAACTTAAATTTTTGGTGCAAACAACTTGCGATAATTAACTTTTTCTTTTTCAAATAATGTGGAAAATCTAAAATTATATTTTTCGCAATATAAATTAAAAACTATTTAAATTGACCAAAATCCATGGTCGAATTCATTGTCTCGATTTGATCTGAAAACGTGCTGTGTGAATCTGACAAATCTGGTCGGCTCGCAGATTTTCAACGTTCATTTCGGAAAGATGATTGAATATTGCCAATTAAAGTCAATTAAAAAATTCTTAACTTGTTAATTGTTAGTTATCACTGGTGAAATAAATAATGTATTACCTAAAATTATATATTTAGAATAAATAAAAAATAGTTTTTTTATAAAAAAATTAAAAATAAACACATTAATTAAATTAACAAATTAACTTTTATCTAAGCCTTGTTGAATAGCTATGATTAGAGACTGGCAATGCGTAAGTCCACTGTTGTTGAGTTTTTCTAACTTTTCTTGTAAGATTTTTAAAACTGTAAGATATAGCCCATATACATCCCTTACTCACCTTGTAATATATCTAAGGCTTGTGCCAAAGGTTTCATTACCTATTAATCATTAATCCAAACGAAGAAAATGAGAGATATATTCAAATTCACTAAATGTATACATGTTACAATCTGTCTAGAGGCGTACCTGACAATATTCATCCATGAATTTAATTTCGTCTTCTGTTAGTCTTTGCAAATTGCAATGATCCAGATATTGATTAATTTTTTCAGAATCACTTTTTAAAAGTGTTACCAATTGCATACAATCAAAAGTTGAATTCCATCTATTAAAATAAAAGGTAAAGATGTAGGAAATTATCATTATTCTAGAAAAAAATACTTATATTTGTATGCAGAACTGAATAAAAACGCAATGAGAAATAAAAAAATCAATGTCTTGACTAATGTAATTGAAAGATAGTAAATATGTAACTTATTTAGTCGTAGGATTGATAATGATAACAGTTGTAATTTCTTTTTGTACCATTGTGTCGAAAGGATAATATCTGCGCTATTTATATACAAGCCAGCAAACCAAATAAAGTAACTCATTATATAAACACCGCAAATATTATCTTTTCAACATTGGTCTAAAAAAAAAACGTTATAGTAGGACAGCCCAATAGGGGATTTTGGGATTTACTCGAGCGCGACAGATTAACATATAGGGGGATACCTTGTTGAGTACCTCCACTATATATAAGCCCTTAATATAGGATCACGCGTCTAGGACAGCCGATCAGAATAGTAAAAAAACTCTATCCCCGTGGTGGTGTGGAAAAGATGTTTTTCATTATACCAAGTAAATTCAAAAAATCGTAAATCGGAGCGGGTGTAATTAGCATTATCGATTTGGAGTATGAAATTTCTAAGTTGAAAGTGTGGTCTAGTGGCAAGGCTTTCAAGTCTTTCAACTCACAATCTCGACTTGTAAGGTTTGATTTATACGCTAAAGTTCCCATTTTATGTGACCAATTTTCAAAACAAGATGAATTTTATCTTTTTATCTGAGAGATTATCGAGTATATTTATGTTGCATATTGTGTATGTATACATATTATATTACGTACATACACTCATTTACGTAATCGACATGCAAAGTAGTCACGTACGTGAGGATATTTTGCTTAAAGAAGACAAAGTAAGATATAAAAGAGATGTAAATAAGATCATATTCTATATATAAGTCAGAAATATTGCTAGGGGTTTTAGTATAAAGTTAATCCAACAATTTAAAGATTTATTCAAGTGTAAAAGTTGTCAGTTTTAATTTTCAGAAAAAGTGTCTATTTTTATTGGTACATTTCTAAAATTGTCGAGTGGAATAAACAGTAATAACGTAAGTGACGACACAATATCGCGTAAAGATAGTACTTATGATTTCAGCAACTTCCACAGATAAATACTGCGTTCATTCATAATAGTATGCGTGACAAATTTTCGAAATGTCATAACTCGGAAAATCAGCATGCAACAAAAACAAACTTTTTGCGTATCGCGTCCCTTAGATGTCTATGGGATAAATGGGAATCTTCTTACCTTATTCAACCACAATTTTCCTTAGTGTAAAGTGCTTTCTATAAGCAATAATATTGTTTAAATGTAGATAAATATTTTTGTTTTTTAACAATGAAGAGAATTGTATACATTAAATTCAATTTTAGGAATGGGAAAGTGGTGAAAAAAATGGTTAAGAAAATGCAATTGGTGAAAAAGTGTCGAAAAAATGCAAAAATGCCTTTTGCTGGGGGTCCATATGGCGTCCATATGACCTGTGCAAGATTAAGATGGATTTGGACCACGCAAATACAATCACGAACGAACGTTTACAAACATAGAATATAAGCGTTTCTCTTTTGATGTAATGACGAGAGATGTAACGCATTAGTCGCTGTAAATTAGAGTAAGTTTTCTTGCTCGTTCATACTCGTGATACTCGTTCATATACTTGTGATTCATATTTATTAAAGAAACTTTGTTTATTTATACACAGAAAAAAATGCAGTTGCTTCAATTTAACGTCTACGTCAAGGGCTGCTAAAAGCATAAACAGTTAATTCAATTGGATATTATTTGATCCAAATATTTGGATTATTAAAGCAACTATCTGATGTTTTCGTTCAAATAATATCCAATTGAATTAAGGGGCACTAATCAAAATGTTAAGTTGCTTAACTACAAGAAAACCGGTCAAAATTTCTTCCTGAGCGGGGGCCTGCTTATATTTGCTCTAAACTGAGATATTTAAAAATGTATTATATTAATTATTAGACTTTGTTTCTTTAACAAAAGATCGAGTACTTAATTAAATGATAAAGATTTTTTTGTATTATTAAAACAACGATATATTGCAAGGTCATGTTAGGTGCAAAATTTTGTGCATTTACAATGCACCTGCGCATAAGCCTTTATGACTATAAGGCTTCGTATTACATTCATTTTATAACACGGCTGTTTATCAACTGTCAAGGGAAAGGGATATACCTCGAAGCATTTTTGAAGTGTGCTGAAGTGATCTGAAGTGTTATTTTATACAAATATCTTTCTATGACTTGAAAATTGCGCATTTCTCGCTTCTGATGTCACGATCTCACATACCGCGGCGAGAGCCCTGGGGTCTAAATTCCAAACTTAATGTTCTTCACATTTTTTTTCAAGGCCTAAAGAGTTGTAAGTAAGTTGTAACTACGCCGTACGAGAAATAAAGAGGGGATTCTCGTGCGGAGAAACTGGGCTTCGTCTTTCAGAAGAGTGATTAAGCTGTTGGTCCACACATAGCAACTACTATGTGTACCTCCCCCCATACCCCGCAGAAAGAAGAGGGGGCCCCTACTGCGTAAATCCCAAGAGAACTTTCCATGAAATAGTCACGAGGAAGGTCACGATGTTGGGCAACGAACGAAACGACTATGATGATTATGAAAGAGTTAGAAATAATTATGAAAGTAAAAAAATACAGGGTGTTCGGAAATTCAACCGACAAACTTTAAGAGATTGTCGGGGGCACCATAAGGATCATTTTTTGTAAATGGACCTAAGGTCGGAAACGTGTCATTACATCGCTACGGCATACAGGGTGTTCGAAAAAGGTCGTATCCGCGAATGAAGGTGGGGGTGGTAAATGGTGGAAGATCTGCTTTTATAATCGCCCGAGTGTGTCGTATGAAGGTTTGGCCCATTTTTTATTACAGATTTGAGCAAATAAAACTTCATTTCTTTGACCCTGTATGCCATAGCGATGTAACGACACGTTTCCGACCCTAGGTCTATTTGCAAAAAAATGATCCTTATGGTGCCCCCGAATCTCTGAAAGTTTGTCGGTTGAGTTTTCGAACACCCTGTATAATAAAAGATAAGAAAGAGAAGAAGACAGGGTCAAGAAATGAGAATGAAAGAAAGTCATAAGAGAGGACTATAAAAACGCAAACGGCGGGCGGTAAATTCATCAGTCGATTTTGTGCACGGTCTTGAAAACGTACGTATCTCATTGTAATATTATATTATAAATATTTATCTATCCAAGATTAAAATCTGTACATTTGATATAAATAAAAATACCTGAATCAATCTCAATAGTTACAGCTACATTGTGAAATGCTTTATCCTCCATAATATAATATTTCAATTTTTTTTATTTATTAAATAAAGGAATTTAAATATTATATTATTAATATTAAATATTATACTATAAAGGAAAGAAATGAATATTTTTAAAATACACGTTTTTTAATAAATAAAATTCCTTTTATTTATTAAAAAACATTTATTTAAAAAACATTTTTGGAAAAATATTTTTCAAAATTTAATAAACAACAATTTTTCATAAAAAATTGACTCTACATAATTAAAGAACATTTGTCTGAACATAAAAACGGTTGTTTATTAAATTTTGAAAAATATTTTTCCAAAAATGTTTTTTAAATAAATGTTTTTTAATAAATAAAAGGAATTTTATTTATTAAAAAACGTGTATTTTAAAAATATTCATTTCTTTCCTTTATAGTATAATATTTAATATTAATAATATAATATTTAAATTCCTTTATTTAATAAATAAAAGAAATTAAAATATTATATTATGGAGGATAAAGCATTTCACAATGTAGCTGTAACTATTGAGATTGATTCAGGTATTTTTATTTATACTAGAACACTACAATAGTCCGGTCAACTTAGCCCAAAAAATAGGGGTACGGTTACAATAATTCCGATAGAGCTGAAAATTCGTACGAATGTTCGGAACATCATTATAAATGAACTGTGAAAAGTCCCCATACATCCCGTGCCTGGAAAAAATTTTATTCAAGGTCAAAGGTGGCAAAAATGGGTTTTTCGTGTTTTTCAGCCGAATGGTAAGTTTTATCATAAAAATAGCTTAGACAATAATTGTAGATCGTGCAATTATCTATAATAATTGTCTCTATACTTTTTTCTGTAAGAGTCACCGTTTCCGAGATATAATCATTCAAAAAGTTGAAAAAACGGTGTTCTTCATAATATGCATAAGTACGCCGCGTACATACATCACTGGAGCTGTAACACAAGTTTCAATAGCTTTCTATCGGTCTATATAACTTATACGTACAAAATAATACAATATTAACTCGAAAGAAAGTCAGCCCTTCACCTTCTACGCCAGTGTAACCTTGAGCAACATCTGCCTCCCCTTCAATTGTCCGCGTGGCGAGGGTCGTATACCTGCTCTTTTTTCAAAGGCCTAATAAACGGAATACTCGGATACAGGGCTCGGATTAGGTCCTACTATTAGTCTGGAACGTTCCTCCGTAGTGAAAACACGTGTTTTATGTTTATCTTTAATATTTCCTAACCTCATTTGTGCCTTTTAACTTAGAATAAATAAAAATGTCGCAGTTTTGTTTTATTTGTAGTAAATTTTTAACTAAAAATGGAAGTGTTACTGTTGATCGTGGAATGAAGACATTAATTGATGCAAGTACTGAAAGAGCTGATGAATTTTCGGAATATCTGAAAACTCAGAAATCTGTGACAATTCATACAGAGTGTCGTAAATTGTATACTCGAAAGAGTTCCATCGCTGCAGCTGTTAAAAGACAACACAACAAAGAAGAAGCTAGTACATCAAATATAAGTCCTCCTTGTACTAGAGCACGCGTAAGTGAATCATCTTTTTGTTTTAAACAATGTTGCTTCTTTTGCGGCAATGAGTTGAATGAAGAGTGTGAGAAAAGAAAGTCACTGGATTCTCGTCGTAAAATCTTCAAAGTAACTACACTTTCATTCAAAGAATCAATTTTAAAAGTAGCTCGGGCTCGTAAGGATGATGTGGCAAAAGCTATCGTAGCTCGAATTGAATTTGAATATGATTTAGTTGCTGCTGAGGCTAAATATCATAATGACTGCTACAGCTCCTTCTTGAAACCGGTCACTGGGGGTAAAGTCGGTCGGCCTAAGGTTGAAGCTACAAATCTTGCAATGAACGAAATATTTAAATACATAGAAAATAGTGAAGATTGTCAATTTACATTAAACGAATTGAAAGATATTTGTAAAAATGCTGCTATAGATAACAGGACAATTAAGATACGGTTGAAGCTGAAGTATGGGAATAAAATTATTATTACTGAAAAATCAGGAACATCAACATTTATATGTTTTATAGACAATCATCATGAAATTTTGAACCAAGCTTGGTACGAAAAAAAAAATTAAACGAAAAAGAAGAACGATTACGGATCCTAGAAGCGGCTGCAGCAATCATCCGCGAAGATATCCAATCTGCAGCATTTGATAATTCAAATTACCCCTCACCAGGCCGTATGTTTGAAGATTTGAATAGTGAAATTCCGGAGTCGCTGACGCATTTTTTAGAGCAAGTAATTTTAAAGAATAAACGATTAAATTTAGATCATTTAAAACTAATATGCACGAACATCAGTCATAGTATTATGACTGCTGTTCGACCGAGGTCTTTCAAATCAAAATTACAATAATTTAACCCAATTCATTACAATTCACACCTTTTTCATTATTTTTAACATTTTCCATTTTTTATTATTAAATAGTATAGTGTTGAATTAAATACGGTCACAATAGTTTGTGGAATAGGCCTACCGGGGAAACCACGTTAAAAGAAACGCGTCAAGTACACTACCTCACAGGTGGCGTGGAAACGTGTGCATATTTTGAAGAACACCGTTTTTTCAACTTTTTGAATGATTATATCTCGGAAACGGTGACTCTTACAAAAAAAAGTATAGAGACAATTATTATAGATAATTGCACGATCTACAATTATTGTCTAAGCTATTTTTATGATAAAACTTACCATTCGGCTGAAAAACACGAAAAACCCATTTTTGCCACATTTGACCTTGAATAAAATTTTTTCCAGGCACGGGATGTATGGGGACTTTTCACAGTTCATTTATAATGGTGTTCCGAACATTCGTACAAATTTTCAGCTCTATCGGAATTATTGTAACCTTGAATGTCTATTTTGACCGGACTACAAGAGCGCGCTACGCGCGCGCCATTTACCTTTTTTCCTATACATATAATAGATTTATACAAAGCGCGCATTATTTATTCTAAAACATATATTTTTAATAACATGTATACATTGTTATTAAAAATACATAATGTTTTCTATGTATACTATGTGTATACAATACATACAGGGTGAGTCACCTAAGACCAGCCACCCGAATAACTCCTACAGTTTCGAAGATAGGAAGAAATGCTTCAAGTAAAAGGGGACATCGTGTTAAGGTATACATTTTTTCTTAGGTGGAGGTGCTTAAGAGATTTAAAGGTCATCTTAATTTTTTTAAATTATAGGACCATGAATTTTCAAACACCTACGACTGAAGCCTTCTCCAAGACAGTTTCAATGATCATGGATATTCAAGGTCATGGACATGACATTAAAGTTTTCTTAGCATTATTAATTCCATCTTTTATATAATTTTTCGTAACCTTTTAAATTCCATCTTTCATACCATTTTTCGTATCATTTTTCATTCCACCTTTCATATCATCTTTTGTAGCATTTTTAATTCCATCTTTCATACCATTTTTCGTATCATTTTTCATTCCACCTTTCATATCATCTTTTGTAGCATTTTTAATTCCATCTTTCATACCATTTTTCGTATAATTTTTTATTCCACCTTTTATATCATCTTTTGTAGCATTTTTAATTCCATTTTTCGTATCATTTTTCATTCCACCTTTCATATTATTTTTTGTAGCATTTTAATTCCATCTTTTATACCATTTTTCGTATCATTTTTTGTTCCACCTTTCATATCATCTTTTGTAGCATTTTTAATTCCATCTTTCATACCATTTTTCGTATCATTTTTCACCGACATATTCTTCTATTCTCGTCGACATACAGGGTTTACCAAAAGTATGGAAACCCCTAAATATTTCGAAAACTACGCATTTTAGAAAAAAATGTTTTAGACAAAAGTTGTAGGGTTTCAAGTAACGCATTAAATAGTAATATTAGTGTGACTACAAATAAATTTGTTAATGCCAAGTAAAAGTAACTTTAAAATTTTTAAATAGAAACCCCTATATTTAATTGCATATTCTTATAGCTTATCTCGAGAGCTTTTCAAAACACTATAATAAAGTACTTTTTTGACGTAGAACTACGTCTTTGTCGACAGTAAGTAGGGGGTAAGTAGGGGGTCAGTGGGGGGTAATATTGGGAGCAGAGATGCAACGAATGCAACGAAAACATGTCACACTTTGAACGTTTATATCTTCGAAACTAATAATCGTAGAGTAATGATTAATACGTCATTAGATAGCTTATATAGTCCCATTTTTTCTCGTAAGTCTCAAAAGTCTTAAAATGCTTCCTTAATAAGGAAGCCAAACAATTATAAGCAAATAATTATCAACGAATGCAACGAAAACATGTCACACTTTGAACGTTTATATCTTCGAAACTAATAATCGTAGAGTAATGATTAATACATCATTAGATAGCTTATATAGTCCCATTTTTTCTCGTAAGTCTCAAAAGTCTTAAAATGCTTCCTTAATAAGGAAGCCAAACAATTATAAGCAAATAATTATGCTCAAGTCTCAACCACTTTCAATTTTGGCAATTTAATATTAATTATTAGCAACTTTTCTAATTCCATTATATTCTTCAATCTTTTCTACCCCTATTTCATATACAATGCTTTAAGATTTGGTTGATTAGACTCAGCTTTATTAGGCTTTTATGTATATACGTATTCCTCGCAAATTCTAACGTATGTAATTCAAGGACTAATCAACCAAATTTTAAAGAATTATATATGAAATAGGGGTAGAAAAGACTGAAAAATATAATAGAATTATAAAAAAATTGCCAATATAAGCAGGGAGCAAGTTTTAGATAAAAATTTAGAAATGCCTAAAAAATCAAGGGAAAATTAATATATATATATATATATATATATATATATCAAAATTTTACTGACATATTTCTGACTTAAAAATAAGACGAAAATCCTAATACGAAAATGTCGAGAATATAATACTTTTCAAATAAGAAGCATTTACAGTAGACGAATCAGATAGTCCGAAGTTCGCGCGCTCAGGGACGATACATCGCACAGTCATAGTGGATGCTCTTTATACGAACGCGAAATTTGTTGAGAAATAGTACAATTTCTATTGATAAATTACATTTATACGCCATACTACGAGATTTATGGCACGCTGTTTTGCTACTTATTAATAAGATTTCTTTAATCCAAAAAAGAAATTAACAATTGATTTAAACTAAAGTAGATAGTTTTTTGGAACCATTTCTATTATGTCATAACATAATAAAAATTAATTAAAATTATGTCGACATAAAATTAATTCAAAATACAAAAATCTTATTAATAAATAGCAAAACGGCGTGCCATACACAGAGAAAGATATAGCCTTTCTTTTATGTCGTCATAATTTTAATTTATATTTTTATGTCATGACATAATATTAATGTATTTTTGTTATGTTGAAACATAATAATAATTGCAGGAATAAAAATTATGAAAGCTGTCATAATAATTCAATGAATTAAAATTATGCTACAACATAATAAAAATTTCGGTGAATAAAAATTATGCCATGACATAATGAAAATTGAAAATTAGAATTACGTGTTTCTGCTATTTTAATCCTAGATTTTATATTAAATTTTAAATTAAAAGAAATTTTTATTATGTTAAGACAATATTTATTGAGAATTTCCATTATGTACATAATTTTAATTCTTGAATTTTTATTATGTCTACAATAGAAATTTAAGAATTGAAATTATGTACATAATTAAAATTCGTGAATTACAATTACGTACATAATAGAAATTCAAGAAATAAAATTATGTGTCTACATAATAAAAATTTGGGAAATAGTTACATAATGTACATAATTGTAATTCCCAAAAAATTTTTATGTCATAACATAAAATAAATTCAGAATTAATATTTTCTCTAGACATAATTTTAATTCTGCATTTTTAATTATGTAATAACTTAATAATAACTCGATGTGAATTATAAGTATGTCTAATAATAATTTCTTTTCCTTGAGTAGCAATTAAATTTGGTAGAATTTTTATGATGGTAAATTAAACAGCAAAACGGCGTGCCACAGAGATTTATACTTGCATAACAAAATTTATTTATTTATTACATGTGTTCAAAATGTCCTCCTCTCAATTCTATACAAAGACGGGCCCGTCGAATTAAATTTGTTCCAGTATTGTGGATCATTTCGGGAATAATGGAAGCAACTGATTCTATAATCCGTCCTTCTAACTCCTCCCGATTGTTTATCGGATTACGATAAACATATTTTTTTATGTACCCCCAGAAAAAAAAGTCCATCGGCATAATTTAGCATAATTTTAATTCATTGAATTATTATGACAGCTTACATAATTTTTATTCCTGTAATTATTATTATGTTTCGACATAACAAAAATACATTAATATTATGTCTTGACATAAAAATATGAATTAAAATTATGACGACATAAAAGAAATTCCACATCAGGCTGTATCTTTCTCTGTGTATGGCACGCCGTTTTGCTATTTATTAATAAGATTTTTGTATTTTGAATTAATTTTATGTCGACATAATTTTAATTAATTTTTATTATGTTATGACATAATAGAAATGGTTTCAAAAAACTATCTACTTTAGATTAAATCAATTGTTAATTTTTTTTTTTTGGGATTAAAAAAATCTTATTAATAAGTAGCAAAACAGCGTGCCATAAATCTCGTAGTATGGCGTATAAATGTAATTTATCAATAGAAATTGTACTATTTCTCAACAAATTTTGCGTTCGTATAAACATAATTTTCATTATAATGAGCGCAAGAGCATCCACTATGACTGTGCGATGTATCGTCCCTGAGCGCGCGAACTTTGGACTATCTGATTCGTCTACTGTAAATGCTTCTTATTTGAAAAGTATTATATTCTCGACATTTTCGTATTAGGATTTTCGTCTTATTTTTAAGTCAGGAATATGTCAGTAAAATTTCGGTCCCGAGTTGTGGTACACCCTGTATATATATATATATGTGTGTGTGTGTATATGTACTAAGATGTGTATATATTCAAACGTATCGATCTTTGATTGTTTAAACTGATTTTCTTGAAACCGATGCCAAAATTTTTTGTAGGGGGATAGTTTTTGTTTGTTTGTATATAACTTAAGAACTAATCAACCAAATTTTAAAGAATTGTATATGAAAAAAATGCCAATATAATAAATATAAGCAAAAAAAAAATTCTACTCGAGTTTCACACTATTGAGTCATTTCCGCTTTTCCGATATTTTACTTACCGATCAGCGACTTCATCCCTTAGTTTTTCCGGGCGTTTTTTCGGGAATTTTAAGATGGCTCGCTCGCGATGTACACAGAACCTCGATATTTCACTTTAAAAAAGCCCTGAAAAATCGGTAATCGGTAAGTGAAGTTCCCGAAAAAATGCCGCGGGAAAACCAAGGAATAAAATCGGTAATCGGTAAGTGAAATATCGAGGTTCTATGTACATTGCGAGTAAGCAATCTCGAAATTCCCCAAAAAACGCCCGGGAAAACCAAGGGATAAAATCGCTAATCGGTATCGAGGTTCCGTAGTAGCCTATGTTTTGCGGAAAACAACGAATTACGTTACATGCAAGCGAGCAATCTCGAAATTCCCGAAAAAACACGTGGAAAAACCAAGGGATAAAATCGGTAATCGGTAAGTGAAATATCGAGGTTCTATGTACATCGCGAATAAGCAATCTCGAAATTACCGAAGAAACGCCCGGAAAAACCAAGGGATAAAATCGCTGATCGGTATCGAGATTCCGCAATAGTCTGTTTTGCGCAAGGATGTAAAGAGTTTGCGCAAGGATGTAAAGAGTAACTATGCAAAAGTTCGTCCAGATCGGTCGAATAGTTTAAGAGTGTATAAAGAACAGACATACAGACATACATATAGACATTCTATTTTATATATATAGATTGGCAACTTTTCTAATTCCATTATATTCTTCAGTCTTTTCTACTCCTACTTCATATACAATGCTTTAAGATTTGGTTGATTAGACTCAGCTATATTAGGCTTTTATGTATATACGTATTCCTCGCAAATTCTAACGTATGTAATTCAAGGACTAATCAACCAAATTTTAAAGAATTATATATGAAATAAGGGTAGAAAAGACTAGAATTATAAAGAATTTGCCAATATAATAAATAAAATGTGCAAATTAGAAATCTGCACATTGCTTCCTTATATTTTTTTACTTCGCTTATAAAGTTTCTTTATGAGAAAGCCAATCTATTATATGCTAATATTTTTGAAAAATTTCTTTTAGAGGATACTGTATAAGCAAAAAATAATAATCAAGAAGCAAGTTTTGGATAAAATTTTAGAAATGCCGTAAAAATCTAAAAATCAAGGGAAAATTATTATATACATGTGTGTATATATATGTGTATATGTACTTATATGTGTATATATTCAAACGTATCGCTCTTTGATTGCCATCTCATAAATGTTTATATCTATAAGTTGCTGGTTTCACATATTATATGTCAATTTGATAATCTGTCGATATATACGATACGTACTTACCGTTGGACTAAAAACATTAATAAATAAATATTATCTAATATACACATGTATTAAAATTTATATCTAAATATTGTACGTAAAGAAGTGGAAAAATATACTATAGTTATAGAATTTACGGAAATCGTACAAAAATTGTAAGTGTAAACGTTAATTAATTAATTAAAATTATTTTAAAAAGTAATATTAAAAGCATTATATAAATGATAAAAATTAGTGTACTTTTTAGCATTATAAATAAATTAACGTAAAACGTTTTTGCTTACATAAAACTTAAGTACGAATCAACTAAAATTTAAAGAATTACATATAAAAAAAATTTCGATATAATAAATATAAACAAAAAAAATCAAATGGGCACAGTAACAATTACTGTGCCGCAATCAACAACGTAGAACTACGTCAACTGACACTACTTAATGTTAAAGTATAATCAAATGGGCACAGTAACAATTACGTAGGGCTACGTTTTTGGCAAACTGGACAGACGTAGCCCTACGTCAACTGTCCTTCGCTGTATACTTTAACATTAATTAGTGACAGTTGACGTAGTTCTACGTTGTTGATTGCGGCACAGTAATTACGAATCAACTAAAATTTAAAGAATTACATTTGAAAAAAATTCCGACATAATAAATATAAGCAAAATAGGGGTAGAAAAGACTGAAAAATATAATAGAATTACAAAAAAAATTCCAATATAAAAAAAAATCAAATGGGCACAGTAACAATTACTGTGCCGCAATCAACAACGTAGAACTACGTCAACTGTCACTAATTAATGTTAAAGTATACAGCGAAGGACAGTTGACGTAGGGCTACGTCTGTCCAGTTTGCCAAAAACGTAGCCCTACGTAATTGTTACTGTGCCCATTTGATTATACTTTAACATTAAGTAGTGTCAGTTGACGTAGTTCTACGTTGTTGATTGCGGCACAGTAATTGTTACTGTGCCCATTTTATTAAGTATTTTTCAAGTTATGGAGCTTGAAAGCTACGATACCGCCGGCATCAGCGTTAACAAAGATGTACCGCGTGGAAGTTGCACGGTCGGATTTACACTAGCAGAGTTGTAAATAACAATACTTTTGTGATTGAAGTTCTTAATTACTAATTATTTTACATAATTTTAATTTAAATTGAGTTTAAGTACAAATGTTTTTTGGAATTGTAATTAAAGTCGTTCAATTACAAATACATTTTAAAATTGTAATTAAACTCGAATTTTATTACAATTAAAAAAGTAAAATAAATAATTATTATTTACATTTTCTTAAATTACAAATTTTACAACCTTTATTTACTTTTTTTTGTGTTTGAGTGTTTTAGAGTAAATTCTGAAAGTGGTTTCCATTGACTTCTTGACAGTATGCCAATCTTTGATAGAACGCAGAAATAGCTCTCCGATTTGATTAAGTAGGTATCAAGGCTGCTTCATCCCTTATTCGCTGCCTCAATTCTTGGATATTTTGAGGTTTTGTTTCGTAAACTTTACTCTTCAGATAGCCCCAAAAGTAATAATCAAGAGTAATAATCACCTCTTGATTATTACTTTTGGGGCTATCTGAAGAGTAAGGTTTACGAAACAAAACCTCAAAATATCCAAGAATTGAGGCAGCGAATAAGGGATGAAGCAGCCTTGATACCTGCTGAATCAAATCGTAGAGCTATTTCTGCGTTCTATAAAGATTGGCATACTGTCAAGAAGTCAATAGAAACCACTTTCAGAATTTACTCTAAAACACTCAAACCCCCCAAAAAAAGTATATTAAGGTTGTGAAATTTGTAATTTAGGAAAATGTAAATAATAATTATTTATTTTACTTTTTTAATTGTAATAAAATTCGAGTTTAATTACAATTTCAAAATGTATTTGTAATTGAACGACTTTAATTACAATTCCAAAAAACATTTGTACTTAAACTCAATTTAAATTAAAATTATGTAAAATAATTAGTAATTAAGAACTTTAATCACAAAAGTATTGTTATTTACAACTCTGCTAGTGTAAATCCGACCGTGTGCAACCTCCACGCGGTACATCTTGGGTAACGCTAATGCCGGCGGTATCGTAGCTTTCAAGCTCCATAACTTGAAAAATACTTAATAAAGAAATACTTTATTATAGTGTTTTGAAAAGCTCTCGAGGTAAGCTATAAGAATATGGAATTAAAAATAGGGGTTTCTATTTAAAAATTTTAAAGTTACTTTTACTTGGCATTAACAAATTTATTTGTAGTCACACTAATATTACTATTTAATGCGTTACTTGAAACCCTACAACTTTTGTCTGAAACATTTTTTTCTAAAATTCGTAGTTTTCGAAATATTTAGGGGTTTCCATACTTTTGGTAAACCCTGTATGTGTAGGGGAGACCGGGGCAAATCGGTCAACGGGGTAAAAGTGTCAAATCAAATATCTCGGAACCTGTATATTGTGCGAACTCGCTATTAACATTGTAAACGCGTCTTATGGTACCCATGTGACCAACGGAGTTTCGGCAGATTACCTGCCGTGTTATGATTTTTACGAGGGCAAACGTGTTTTCGGAAGGTGAAAGTGAAATTTTCTGCGCGTGGAAATTGTGTAATATCTACAATAATATTTGCTCTCCAAATCTCCAGGTACGTGATTATAAAGAGTAATGCATGCTGAACACGAATTCAGTGTAGTTTTTTCATTATCGTTCATGTCTAATATTTCGTGAGCGATGAAACCTGAAACTTGTGTTTGGGGCAAATCGGTCAGTAAGCACCCGGGGTGGACTTTTATAATATTGGCAAATTTTATAATTTTATTATATTTTTCAGTCTTTTCTACCCCTATTTCATATATTTTTCTTTAATATTTGGTTAATTAGTTCTTGAGTTATAGAATCCGTACACACACACAAAAACACAAAATAATAAAATTTTTTAACACTAATTAATAAATGTTTACATTTTTCTATTACCAAATAATTAATAAAATGTATCCTATCAGTTTTCATAATCGGAATTATGTATTTATGGAGTGACAGTTTTACCCCGGCATTTTTAAGATTTCAATTTTTCCACCGTTGTCGTTTTTGCTCTATACCGGTTAAACAAAGCGACAAAGACAAAAATTTCCTACATAAATTTTGTAGCTAAAGGTTCACTCTTAAAAATGGTATACCACATTTAACTAAAATTATTTATTTTGTTGTTAAAAATCGGCACCGAAAAAAACCTGTCCGATTTGCCCCGGTCTCCCCTACATCGAAAAAACGTCTCATTTCCAGGTATGTGTTCAGCAAAAAATTTATTATTATAAAAATTTGTTTCTATACATATATTATACCTTGAGTTTTTTTTACTCGAAAGGAATCATATGTGGAAAGTAAGATATATTATTGAGTCAGATTTTATAGTATAACAAGTGTATTAATGACGTTTATATACAACGTTTACACGACGATACAGAAAACATGCCCGCATGTTTACAACGTTACGTATAATACAACAAATATTATCTGGAAGTCATTAAAAAATTAATATGTCATTATTGATGCGGCAGTTATAGCGAAGAAGTATATGCCAAGGTAATTAAAAAAGCATATTAATATTATAAATGTACGTAGACATTGTGACATAAAACAGCAAATTTCATATTTCCCGCGGAGATATGTACATACACTGTACAGCTGTGCATTTACGATTTCTCAGAATTAATGCGCTAATGTAATTATTTTGTGAGTACATGTAAATTAAAAATACAGCTCTCCACAAATCTGCATTGCACATCGCAGTAACGCAAGGATTAATGAAATCTATTATTGCGTACGTGGTGCGAGAAATTAAGAGAGAAAAATAGAAGGAGAAATATTTAAATCATTTATATAATATAACATAATTTACATTTATACGCATCGTATCGACGTGCAATGAAAGCGCAGTGAAAACACTTAATTTAATGGTTTTATATAAGTATTTTTCCGCACTTCTTACGATAGTCAGATTTATTAATAATTGTCACAGGGCTGTTGGCACGTTTTACTCATCTAGTCAGTGTTTCCTTAAAGCCGAATCGCGCGCGTATTAGATTAAATAAAATATACTTTACAATTTTAATTAAATATATTTTAGTAATACTATGATTCGCATCCTCGTTATTGAACAACGTGCCTCGCAGATCTACAGATAGATGCAATGAGTTAGATTCTATAATTAATCGAAATACCATATATTTTATTAGAACTCTCGCAAGCTACCGGGTACATACAAATTTATAATGTACACGTAAAAGTATAAAATGAAAACTGGCCGCCGATAAAATAAAGATTAGATTTCATTAAGCCAAAGCATTAAATTAATGTGCATCGAGACACACGCCTATTTTATTAAGAACCAATGAAATTATCTGGAATATATTATCTTGAAATACTTATTGTTCTTGTATCGTGATATTAGTTAATTATGTTCATTTTTAACTTATATATATATTTCATATTTCGCCAGGACAACGAAATCTTGACGGTCGACGTTGCTTACGCAAGGTCGTCCGCGCGAGGGTCGCGCCGCGAGGGGGTCGCGCCGAGCAGGGATCGCGCCGCGCTATCATTCGGTCACCGAATTTCGAGCCGGCTGGCAGCAGCGAGAGTCGCTCCGTGTTTCGCATTACTTTTACGGTATCACTTTCCGAGACATGATCACGATGAGTGTCAGGCTAAAATACTATTAATACTATCAATTCGTACACGTTTATTAATAATCGTTTAGTAATAATTGTAATGATAGAAAAATAATTAATTAAGATACTAATATGATAACGCATCGATAGCAATCTAATCGATAGAATCTTTCGAGAGACGAGACAATCAGTTCCTTAATTTTACACAGAGAAACGATGCGTAAATCAGTTTTATGTCTCACTACTGCTGCATGATGCTCGATTTTGTGACGCCCGATCTCAGAGATCGCGTCTTTTACTATCTATATACGTATTAAATCCCGCGACATACGTAGCATAAAATATTACTGCGGCCGTAATTCACTTTCCGCAAAGAATGCATTACCCAACGTTTTCTGTTAATTCTTTTGGAAAACATGCATTTTACGGGGTTACGCGCCGTGCACGGGGATACTCGGACGACGTAATAATTGCGACGATAAAAACAGTACTTATACGCAATTTGCGAGTCCGTAAAAGGCTCGGCGATTGAATAACGAATAAGAAGTTTGATGCGCGTAAGAATTATTTAATATAAAACAATTTATTTATATGTTCCAGAAGATAACGACGCGGATAGTGTCGCATCGAAGGAATCCAAACTGACAACCCGAGAAGATAGCCTGAGACTCGGCCTGAGACGAGGACGAGGCCTAGGAGAGACATCGGGCGTTGCGGTCGGCGTAACAACTTTTCGGTAAATATAACACTTTTATTTTGTTTAAAAGTAATCACTTTTTCTGTTTATCCTTCAGTCATTTTATTTTCTCATGATTTAGAAATAATAATTAGAAGAAAGTAATTTATGTGAAATTTTATAAAAGTTTAGTTATATACATATATTCTATTTTGATTTAAATAAACAGTAGGACAAAGAAACTTTTAGTCGTAAAATTAAAAAAGATCTTATACTTAAGAGAGAGAGATTTTTAAAAAATCATTTAATTATTTTAAATATTTGCTTAAAGTATGAATATAAAATTTAATGAGCAAAATAGATATTCTTTAAAATATTAATTATTTTGAGCGTTGCTATAAATTGGATTTTATATTTTTATGTTATAGGATAACATCGTAGTTTACATCGTAGTCTACAGGATTACATCTCCGCTGCACTATAGAAACTGTTTCGGGAGTGCCGCACAAAGTATCGCGCGATCGTTGCATTATGACAACCGTTTCGGGAATGCCGTACAAAGTATCGCGCGATAGTAATTGTCCGCGTTTTCGCGAGTGTTGTGCCAAGTGTCTACGATCCTGACAGCCGAGGAGCCTGAGGGGAGGAGGAGGCCTAGAAGAGACATCAGGCACCGGCGCGCGGCGGAGCAACATATACGGTAAATAAATTTATTTATATACATATTTTATATTTTATGCGGAAGGGTTATCCACTTTTTAACTGGATAGTTATTCGGAAAATGAAAATTAGAGATAAAAAATTTTATTTTATAAATCCTATATATAGAAGCTTTTATTAAATGGATATAGAGCATTCTTATATAAAAGATTACGCGCGTGGCTATTTTATTTTTGCTTAGTGAACTAAAATATAGAATTTAGTGCTCTGTATTTAGTAATTATTTTTTTAAATATTTACTTTATTTTATTCTCCCATTTATGTTCTCTTCCCAAATATTTTCCAGGATTAAATGTTACATAAATTGGTGTAAAAATGTAAGATGTAGATGTATCATACTTACGGATGTTTTCAGCAAGCATACATCACGATTAAAATTATATAAACTGTTTAAGAAAATCCTTTGTGTATATTCACGATCATTAGTTGAAATTATTTGTTTTTATAACACGCCAATTTTAACCTAAACTTTCCTAGTCTGTAGATATATATATAGATCACTGGTTCTTATACCAGTTAAAGCGATATGATGTGAGATCTAATAAATGTTATCTCGTAAAACAGAAAAATTTTGTGTAGCGATTATTTTAAAGTTGTGCAATTTCGTGTAATTTAATGTAAATATTTGATTTTGAAAAATATAATTATAATAACTAGATAGTTAGCAAAATTCATATTGTATTCGCTCGAGTGTACGAAATATTCACATTAGCATAATATTGTGCGGGAAATTTATTATTCCTTTTGGATTTCACGTCATTAATTTTTTATTTTTCACCCTTTTGAGGTGAGATTCGATATTCGAAACGATAAATCGAAAATATGGGCCTTCTCAGTTCGCTTTCTTCGCATTGTTATTAAAGTCCTACATGCCATTTAAAGTAAAGTTTCTATCATTCGCGAAAAGTAATTAAATTTATACGGATTATACGTGGTTGATTAAGATCTTTTTTTAACATTAAAAGCTTTTAATTAATATTTTTTTTATTTTTAATCAAAGATGTTATCGCGTGTAAATTACAGTATACATATATAAGATAAATAATGTATTTAAGACGTTAGTAAATCTGTATTTAATTAATTTTTAATTGCTATAAATGGCTCTTTGCGACGCGGTCGTGTTTCGCGGAATGTGAGAGCGTAAAATCATTACGCTCATCTGCTGGCTACGAGCGGCCGGCAATGAAAGGAGTATTTCTCCATTTTGTCTCTGGCTATACCACCAGTGTGGATTTGGCGAGAGAAGAAAATTTACAAGGTAGGTTGGTGCTCAACACCACTAATATAGGTATTATATATGTACAATGTTCGTGCAGGCAAGACTGTGCATTCTTGCACATATGTGCATGTTATCGGAGACAGAAACGTGACGTCTCCATGTTAATCATTATTAACCACAAACTTAAAATCATTCTTAAACTTAATCTCGGGTAATCGCGGTCGCGACTAATTAACACTAATAAACTAAATAAAAAATAAAGTAAACAAACTAATAAATACGGGTGGGAAGAAATATATGTGATGAGTTAGGTAAATATTATAGGAATATAATTAGGAATATCAGGGAACATATAGGAACATGGATAGGTAGGAAATACATATATAAACATTATTGTATAGAATATAAAAGTTCGGGTAGGTAGGGACACGGAGGGATTAGTTATATAGAATAATTACGTAATAAATTCAAATTATGTAAATCTTAAGTATATATTGTAGTTATGTAACATTATATAGAATATTATATTATTTTAATTATCATATTACTAATTATGTAATAAATTTTTAATTTATTACAAGGTACGTAATTTTAGAGTACCTATATTATAACTATGTAATATTATATAATGTTACTTAATTATATGTAATATTAATTATAATTTAATTATTGCAATAAAAATTTGTAAGAAAGATTGTAATAAAATTTAAATTATGTGATACAAATTATGTGTTACTAATGCCAGATATATTGCACAAAATCGACAGAAGACGTACGATAATGTCGATAATACAAAAATCGCTAAATTAGCGCGTTTAATAAGTTTTTTATAATTTTTTAGAATATTTATCAATTTATCTTTGTTCAAAATTTTGCGTATCTAAGATTATCGTCAATTATTATAAATTTTATAATTTTATAAACAAAGTTTGAATGCTAAATCAACGATCAAGTAATAGCTTCTTGCTCGCAAAATATTTGATCTTAACACTTGGGAATTTGAATCTTACAAAATTACGATTTGATTTTTCAAAATTATTTCGAAATTCGTGATATGAAATGATCACAATTCGTTATTAATCGGAATACGCGATATGGTAAAATGCGATCGCTATCTAAGTTTTTATCGCTGCTCTTTGCGTCAGGTGGACGTTAAGAAATACGTTCGTACCGGTGGGGAGTCGTAGCGATTTTCAACGTGGAGAGTAATTTAGTTTGGTGCCCCGTTGAAGATTGAAGACCCCTGTTGCAGAACCAGAATTAATCTCTAATTTTTTTTTATCCAACTGCGCACTCTTTGATCAGTTATACTCTTACAATCTTTCAAGAATTGTTAGGATATCCTTCGTATACTCTTTATCTTCTTCCTTCTTTTCTTCTTTCTGTTCTATTAACTTATTACTTTATTACACTAAGAACGTTATTCACACAACCTATCAAAATATGCGATGACAGTTGTTCACGAAGTAAGCGCAGCAAGACTACCAATCAGCATCGTGGAAAAGAGGCAACAATAAATTCGACTACTATCAAGAGACACGGTAGTGTCTCGCGCCAAGTACGCGCGGAGCGAGACAGCCGTGGCTCTATATACGCGACGCGACGAGTTGCGAGTACCCGAGATTTTTAGATCAATTTTAAGATAGGATCAAATATACAGATTTTAATTTTGGATAGATAAATATATTTACAACCAAGGACAATCTTACGATGTCATGAATTAATCACATATGTATTTGCGTGATTAATTCATGACATCGTAAGATTGTCCTTGGTTGTAAATATATAAGCTCTGACTATAAATACCGGCTATAATTTTTCTGATAAAAAAATTATAGAGACACTATATCAACAACAAACAGGTTTCGAATACTTTATTTTTTCAAGGTAGTCTCCCTCTTACTTAATCGCTGCTGGTCGCGGTCGCTGGTAATATGATTTATGTATTAAGATATATTTCGCGTAAATAACAGATTTCGGATACTTCATTTTTTCAAGGTAATCTCCCTCTTGCCTAATCGCCGATGGTACTACGATTTACGTACACAGTTTTTCAATGTTCATATCGGAAAGACGTTATATATTGCCAGTCACGGTCGATTTAAATTACTTTAATTGTTATTCAATGCTGGCAAAGGAAATGTGTTATTCTGTTTTTCATATTATAGTCCCAATAAAATGCGAAATTTCATAAAGGTACATAAAGACACCCTTCCCGATCCCTTTTGGTGCAACGTTTTATACAAAATAAATTGCATTAATTGTGATGCATCATACGTGGGCCACACGGGAAGGAAATTGCAGACGAGAATTAAAGAACATCAGTCGCACATTAGAAGGAACACTAAGTCTCATTCTGTCCTGGCTAACCATAGATTAGAGTGCAATCATGACTTCAATTGGTATAAAGTTGAAATTTTAGATAATGAACCATATTTTAATAAACGGCTATTGTTTGAAATGATAAATATTAAAAGACAAACCGAAGGTTTAAATTTGCAGACGGACACAGAAAATTTACCGGACATATATTTAACTGTTATCGAAGGTCTTTCCAAACGTTAAATTTACATTGTTTATCGTTTATTTTTATACTTCCGTGACATGATTGTTATTTGTCCTTATATGTGACCAGTCATTTTCACTTGAAACGTTGAAGCGACAAGTACTCTCTTTTATAGTCATGTACTGGAATCTGTAATAATTCGAACCAAGTGAGCTACACACTGTAAGTCATTTTATACTTGATCTTAATTGTTACGTGTATAGCATTGCATTTTTGGCAGATGTTACTCCGAATTTATCACACAGGTATCTTGCACTTCACATTTCTAAAAGGACAGAGGAGTTGATAATGTCACCTAGATAATGCCATCCCTTTTATTCTGAGGATACCTGGAAGTACTTCGGAGACTGCATTTGCGAACATACAAATGTGAGACACAATGCGTTAACAGTATTTATAACACATAGGACTACGTTTTTATATTTCGATTTGGACCACGGCATAATTGCGAGGTTACGATGATCTTATGTTTTATTTTTTTGTCTGAAATGTTATAAAATTTGCGCTGAGGATGACTCAAAGAAAGAGTCAAAACGTTCGCTTATTATATGTAAATTTTTAATTTTAATAAATTATTGTAGCGCACCATTTACCGCGCGTATCTCTTATAGCCTAATTTAGTATTTTTTATA
Source organism: Leptothorax acervorum (assembly GCA_035220615.1). Classification (NCBI taxonomy): domain Eukaryota; kingdom Metazoa; phylum Arthropoda; class Insecta; order Hymenoptera; family Formicidae; genus Leptothorax; species Leptothorax acervorum. Next base: position 115,841 of record JASTWQ010000354.1, on the reverse strand, counting down.
AATTTAGGAAGCCTTCATAGATTTATTGATTAACATTTTATGGTGTTGTGCTGGCTTAGCATGGTTGGATTGGAGGATGATTTTTCTGAATCAAGAATATTGCAATCAACTTGGCAATGGAGCAACTAATTAACAACAAAGTAGCACTAGAGAAATATATTTTTACTTTTTATATTTCGATGTTCTTTTTATGGCTGTACCAACTATAAGTTTAAGTTGGTAGGTATAGCCATTATTTTTATTGAATTGGCTAAAGCGAATAAAAATCGCGAATAAGGCAATCGAAAAAGCAAAAAGAAATATCAGTGAAAAAGCAAAAAATTTATGACTATTTTGCTCAATTGTGTGCTACACAATAGTTGTGCCAACGTAATAAACAGCTTGAAATTCGATGATGCAACGATCTTTTTTTCGACAATGCCATTGTGTAACGACTCATTGTCAGTAATTTTTTTCGATAAATAGTCTCCATTTTACGTCGCATGATAATGTACACAGATAGATCCAATCTTATCACCAACCGGTTCGAGCACTACGTAGAAAACGTTAGATTGACTTTACTCGACGTTTTTACGAACAGATTATAGTCTCATGTATCGAGAAGTAAGTATGACGCTGGGGCGACCAAGTACGAGATGAGAAATATCTGTAAAAATTGCTGAAAAACGGACTTGCGATCGAATATCAAGGGATTTTTACGAATTGGACGTACGCGTGACATTTGCTGGTTCCTGAAACTCCGTGTTGTGTAACACGTTCCGGAGTATGTGATTGATGAAACGAAAATCGTATCGCGGGTTACGGTATACGATAACTCCTCTTATCAGGATAATTTGGAACGGCACGTTTCAGACAAATTTTCGTAAATGTCTGATTAAATATTTTTGGTATCTTGCTCGAGATACGTCTCTCGATTTGTCTTATATAATTTTATATAAAAGTAATGAAAGAGGTAATATTATCGAAAAGTAAATAATTGTGAAATATGTTAATATGTTGAAATACGTTGAAATGAAATATAACATATCTCTCTTGCAAAGTGTATGACATTGCGATATTTGAAAATGAAATAGGTCATTATCATAGTAATGTATCTTCAATTAATTAGCTAGAAATGACGTGAGTTATCGTTCGTGCAATATATTATAATATGCACTTACCTTTTGAGAAAGATAATTGACAAATTTTTCGAGAAAGAGCGACGATCCTGTAACATTCATCAAGCAAAATTGATTTATCCAGAAACTCTATAGAGATTACCCTAATTGTTATATGTCAATTGAGAAGGTAATTGCGTGTAGTAATCGCTCGTAGAACGAGCGCGTTCACAGAGACGGTTGAACGCGAGATTCTAGAACGCGGAGCGTTAAGATTTCGACGTGACGGATAAGCATAAATAATTCCTACATTTATTAATGGGATTGGGATAGCACAAAATTCTCTCGAAATGTCGATAACATTTTATAAGCTTATCGAAATTAAGTCAAATTGATTGATTAAACTTTTAAACCTGAGAAAAAGCGATCGAAATCGTGAGGAATCGATAACTTCTAAACAAATATTTCTTTTCTCATGTAAAAGAATATTTTTATTTAAAGCTATAGATTGTATTTTTTAAAAAGAAAACTGCAAAAAATCTTGAAAAAGATTTATCGTTTGTTTAAATATGCTCTAGTGTCCAAACGTGCCTCTTCCTTGCGTAGATGATATACGGTAGATCAACTAGATGTGTCGACAAACGTAAAAACTCGAGTTTATTTTATATTTACAGATAGAGATCCATACAGAGCGAAAAGAGTTGGATAACGATCCTCATCGGCAAGATGTCTGCTCAATTTGAAAGTGTCAACAGTCCCGTGACGCGGGAGTCCGCGATCGGAAATGGAGTACCGTATTCCGTCGATAGTGACATCGTCATTACGGGTATATCAGGTAATTGTTGGTCGCGAATGGCCACAGTACGACTGCATCGTTATGGGAGTGTAACGCATTGAACGAATAAACGTTTTTTTTTTTTCAGGCCGTCTGCCTGAGTCGTCCAATATCGAGGAGTTTAAGGAGAATCTAATGAAAGAAATGGACATGGTCACTGATGACGATCGCCGTTGGTCAGGGGACGTTTACGGTACACCTCACAGGTTTGCCAAGCTCAAGGATCTCAGCAACTTCGACACCTCTTTTTTCGGGGTACATCCCAAGCAGGCACACGTAATGGACCCACAGCTTCGCATGCTGTTAGAAGTCACATACGAGGCGATAATTGACGCTGGCGTCAATCCCTCGACCGTGAGAGGATCGCGTACCGGGGTATTCATCGGTGTCTCTCACTTGGAAACGGATGACTTTTATATATCGTTTCGGAGTGAGAGACACCGATGAAATGAATGATAACACCATAAACGGTTTGTACCTTATGAGAAATAATGCCGAATGTCTCTTCAGTCAATTATTTTTATGTTTTCTACCTAACGCGAGGCAAGATATTCGCTGAATCCAAGGATCTTGCCTAAAGATAAGAAAATGAATATAATATAATGTTACGAACGCACAATTTTACGTGTGAATAATGGTTGTTTGTGTAATTTTTTGCTATTTGTCACGAATATCTGTTATGGCGCGAGAGAAGTCATCATCTCACGATATCTGCTGACAATGAGAATGAACCAAGAAACTTGCGTCTGCTTGCAGAATACGGATTACTCGGATGTGCGAAATCGATGTTTGCCAACAGAGTCTCCTTCTATTTTGATATCAATGGACCTAGTTACGCGGTGGACGCGGCTTGTTCCTCGGCCATGTACAGCATTCATCAGGCAGTTAGCGCAATGCGCAACGGCGAGTGCGATGCTGCGATCGTCGGTGGAGCGAATCTCTTATTAAGATTAAGAGATTAAGAGATTCGCTCCACCGACGATCGCAGCATCGCACTCAATTCTCCAACGGAATGCGGCGAGGTCGCTTCAATTTCACAAACTGAATATGCTGGCCCCGGATGGCAAGTGCAAAGTGTTTGATGCTTCAGCTGACGGTTACGTGAGGGCCGAAGCAGTAGTGGCGATATATTTGCAAAGGGCGAAGGATGCGCGCAGAGTATACGCTACGGTGATTTACACGAAAACAAACATCGACGGCTACAAATCTCAGGGTATCACGTATCCAAATGGTGAAATGCAGAATCGAATGATGCGCGAGGTCTACTTCGAGGCGGGAATTAATCCCGCAGACGTGAGTTACGTGGAGGCCCCATGGTACCGGTACCAAAGTAGGTGATTTAGAGGAAATCAATTCCATCGACAAACTGTTCTGCAAAGGTAGAAAGACTCCTTTGTTGATTGGCTCGGTTAAATCCAATATGGGTCACTCGGAACCGGCCAGTGGACTGTGCTCGATCGCCAAAGTGCTAGTCGCGATGGAAGCGGGCGTGATACCCGCGAATTTGCACTTTAATACTCCGAATCAGAACATTCCTGCCTTAAACGAGGGACGCATTCGAGTGGTCGACAAGGCCACACCGTGGAACGGTGGTCTCGTAGGTGTCAGCTCGTTCGGCTTCGGCGGCACAAACGCGCACGTCATTCTGCGCAGCAACCCAAAACCAAAATTGTCACCACTATTGAACATTGCCGAATTGTTGCCCAAATTGGTCGCTGTATCAGGTCGAACGGAAGAAGCTGTGCACACCTTGCTGGATAAAGCGAAAGAGCATCGTAAAGATGACGAGTTTCTTGCGCTGTTACACGTAATGCACAATAACGACATCCCCGGTCACAAGATTCGCGGCTACGAGATACTTGGCGTCGATGGCACGCGGGAAATGACCGAGGTAGCGAGCTATAACGAGAGGCGCCCCATTTGGTTCGTATTTTCTGGCATGGGCACGCAATGGCCAGGCATGGGTCATCAATTATTCGGTATTAAAACTTTTCAATGTAGTTTGCGACGATGCGCGGACGCATTGGCACCCCATGGCATCGATCTCATGAATATCATTATGAACGCCACGGACGACACGTACGAGAACGTGTTGGAATCCTTTGTGTCTATCGCGGCTATGCAAGTCGCCCTCGTGGACGTTTTAACGTTGATAGGCATACATCCGGACGGCATAATCGGACATTTCGTTGGAGAATTGAGTTGTGCTTATGCTGACGGTGCATTTACACCGGAGCAGACTGTCTTAGCGGCTTACAGTAGAGGCAAAGCAATTATGGACTCCAAGTTGAAACCAGGCGCCATGGCGGCAGTTGGCTTGAGCTGGGAGGAGGCCAGAAAAATGTGTCCGCCCGATATCACTTTAGCTTGTCGCAACTCCACCGATTCGGTCACTATTTCTGGTCCGATTGAGTCTATACACAAGTTTGTACGAGTGCTGAAGAGCAAAGATATCTTCGTCAAGTTGGTGAAAAGTTCCGGCTTCGCCTTCCACAGCAAGTACATCGCCTCGGCCGGGCCTAAGCTACGCGCTTTGCTCGAGAAAATCATCCCGAGCCCGAAGCAGAGGTCGGCCAGATGGATCTCCAGCTCCGTCTCCGAGGCCGCATGGGACAGTCCGCTCGCGCAGTTTAGCTCCGCCGCTTATCACGTCAACAATTTGTTGTCGCCTGTGCTCTTCCAGGAGGCGATCGCGCATATCCCAGAGAAAGCGATAACGATCGAGATCGCGCCGCACTGCTTGCTACAGGCAATCTTGCGCAGATCATTACCACCAACGGTGACCAATATTAGCCTCCACAAGCGGGACCATTCGGACAATTTGGCCTTCCTGCTGTCTAACGTGGGCAAGCTGTACATGGCCGGCGCACAACCTGACATTTCTAAATTGTATCCGCCGATGAGTTTTCCGCGGTCGGTCGCGGAACACCGATGATCGGACCCCTAGTCAGGTGGGATCACCCATCGCGTGGGATGTAGCTGTTTTCGAACAGACCTCGGGCCAATTGGGAGCACTCTCCCAAATGTATCGTCCCGAGTGTATCGTCCAAATAGATCTGTCGAAAGAAACGGACGCGTATCTAGCGGGGCATCAGATAGACGGACGAGTCCTTTTCCCAGCTGCTGGCTACATTTTGTTGGTGTGGGAAACTTTGGCGAAACTGCGCGTTCTGGAACATTACCGGCAATCGTTCAAAGTCGATTGCCGTTAATGTTCCAGAACGTGCGGTTTCAGCGAGCCACTATTATGCCGAAGGAGGGAACGGTGAAATTCTCGATAACTATCTTTAAGGGAACAGGCGATTTTGAGATCTGCGAGACCGACACGATCGTCGCCAGCGGAAATGTCCGTGTGTCCGAGGCTATCGAGATCTTTTTCTTTAATATTTAAAATTACCATAAAATTGCTTTGTTTGTTTCAGATTGATTTACAAGTGGTCGTAGTTTCTGCTGACAATTACACAAAGAATTTGAGTCAAATGAATGTGAACGCTGACATCGTAACGCAAGACGTGAATAAAGCACCTCCCGCTCAGGATGTGCACTTTGTCATAACGGCGGACGTTCTGTCCAATCAATCTTATACCGTTCTCAAAAACTTGGTGGCTGCCTTAAAACCTGGTTGTTACATTCTTCTTGAGGAGACCGCTGCGCAACTGGATTTGAAGACCGCGTTGAATAAAGTTGATCTAACATTGGCCGGAAAACAAACCGATCCTATAAGAAAGACTTACTTGTTGCTGAAGAAGCGGCAGAATAGGACAGAACCGATAGTAATACAAATCACAGATAAAAATCTCTCGTGGCTGGAAGATGTAAAAGCAGCATTGAAAAAATCTGATAACGAAGATCAAGAAGTGCTCTTTGTATCTCAGGGCGAAGAAACGCTTGGTAAGATTACAGGAGAAATCATCTCAACGTTTCAAACTCTCTCTAACTGCTCTGTATGAGGATCAGAATAAATGTCTTGTCTTTTTATTCATAGGCTTGGTCGGACTCATGACTTGTATACGACGCAATACAGGCGGTGCAAATGCGCGTTATGTCTTTATCCAGGACAAAAACGCTCCCAAGTTTGGCTTATCCGTGCGGTTTTACGTGGAACAGTTGGACAAAGGATTAGTGGCCAATGTGCTAAAAGGAGGACAATGGGACAGTTATCGACACTTGCCATTGGATCAACCGAGCGACGTATCTTCTCTGCAGGTGGAGCACGCCTATGTGAACACACATTGACAAGAGGAGACCTCAGCAGTTTGAGATGGATCGAAGGCCCGTTAAGTTACTACCGTTCAGACAATTTTCCCAATATGAAACTTTGCAGCGTATACTATACTCCATTGAACTTTAGGTAAGTTGTTAATGAGTATTGTTTATTGATACTTTAGAATTTAGATAATGAAGACGTGACAAATAGATGTAAATTATATGAACGACAGGGATATCATGTTGGCGAGTGGCAAACTACCACCGGACGCCCTGCCAAGGAATATGGCTACGGAAGAATGTATATTGGGACTTGAATTTTCCGGGAGAGACACTAATGGTCGTCGCGTGATGGGCATAGTCGAAGCTAAAGGATTGGCCACCACCGTGGTCGCGGATCTTAATTTTCTCTGGCAGGTACCCGACAAGTGGACGTTGGAACAAGCGGCAACGATACCTGTCGCTTACGCGACTAGTTACTACGCTCTGTTTATACGGGGTCGATTGAAAGCAGGCAAAAGCGTGTTAATCCACGCTGGTACAGGCGGCGTCGGTCAAGCAGCAATCGCCATTGCTTTGCACGCTGGTTGTACCGTCTTCACTACTGTCGGCACGCTGGAAAAGAGAGAATATCTCAAGAAAATCTTCCCGCAGTTGAACGACAGGCACATCGGCAATTCCCGAGGCACGAGTTTCGAACAGCTAATACGTACCGAGACTCAGGGACGTGGAGTTGACGTCGTGCTGAATTCACTGGAAGAGGAGAAATTGCAAGCTGGCATTCGGTGCCTGGCGGTCGGTGGTCGTTTTCTTGAGATCGGCAAGTATGATTTGTCGAATGATAGCCACGTAGGGATGGCAATGTTTTTGAAGAATACGTCTTTCCACGGTATATTGTTGAATGCGCTGTTCGGAGAAGACAACTCGACAAAGAAGGAACTGATAAATCTCGTTTCGGAGGGAATCAAGAATGGCACGATATATCCGCTTCAATCGACCGTGTTTTCGGAGCAACAGCTCGAGCAGGGATTCAGATTCATGGCGACGGGCAAGCACATCGGCAAAGTACTACTGAAGATTCGTGATGAGGAGCCGAAGAAGCGTGTATCAGCAACGCCGAAGACAGTGGCCGCAATCCCACGTACTTACATAAATCCGGAGAAATCGTACGTCCTGGTCGGCGGTCTCGGTGGGTTTGGATTAGAACTGGCCAGTTGGATGATCGCCCGCGGCGCCAAATTCATCATTCTCGTGTCGCGCTCAGGCATACGCACTGGTTACCAGGCATTGTGCGTGCGTCGCTGGCGCGAAAGCGGCGTAAAAGTTGTCATCTTCACGGGGGATGTTACGACATTATCGGGTGCCGAGCGCTTAATCCAAGAAAGCAGCCAGCTAGCTCCGGTAGGCAGTATATTCAATCTGGCAGCTGTGCTACGCGATGCTCTGATCGAAAATTTGAAGCAGGCCGATTTCAAAACGGTTATTTTGCCGAAAGTCAATGTTACAAGGAATTTAGATGCGGTATCGAGGAAGCTCTGCACATCGTTAGATTACTTTGTGGTGTTCTCGTCCGTATCGTGCGGTCGCGACAATATGGGTCAAACCAACTATGGTTTCGCAAATTCAACCATGGAGAGACTGATGGAAGAGAGGCAAGGAAATGGTTTACCCGGGCTCGCCATTCAATGGGGTGCCATCGGAGATGTTGGCTTAATCATAGGTAATACATGAAATGTTCCGAGAAGATCCGAATCAACAATTTCCTAGCTTTTCAAATATTTATCTTTTCTTTGGTTTTGTAAACTCAATCTTGACTCATATATCTTTATTTTGTGCTCCTTATAAACACGATTATATAATAAAACAATAATAAAGTATTATAAATAATACGTATGCACATTTTGCATACCATTGTTCTAGATTTATTGTACGAATACTTTTTGTACATTTCATAATCACAGTTTCTCTTACGATATTGTTATTTCTTCAGAAACAATGGGAGATAACGACACTGAGGTAGGCGGAACTCTACCACAACACATGTCGAGTTGTCTGGCGACGATGGATATATTCCTTCAACAACCGCACCCGGTGCTGGCTTCCTCGGTATTAGCTGAAACACATAAACCCGATGACGGGTAAGTTATTGTGAGGATTAATCAAATTAACATCTCTAATGCCAAGGATATTAGCAATGGTTGCGATGAGGTCAGCAACAATGCTAATATCCTTGGCATTAGAGATGTTAATTCGATTAATCCTTACAATAACTTAGCCGATCTGGGTATGGATTCGCTGATGGGCACGGAGATCAAACAAACTCTCGAGAGGAACTATAATATCCTGTTGTCGGCTAAAGAGATCCGTGGCTTAACCTTTGCCAAACTGCAAGAATTATCTTCGACTAGTGCTGAGATAATGAAAGAGCAGAAATCTCTCACCGCGGATACGACCACTACTGCAGACTCAAACGAGTCGCTCAACATGCTGCTGATGCAGTGGCCGAGCAACGAGGTGCTGCCTAAAGAGGCGCTCGTTCGCTTGAAAACAAAGAATTCTAACGGACCGACGTTATTCATCGTTCATGGTGTCAAGGGTCTCGTTAAATCGCTAGAATATGTGGCCAGCGAACTCGAGAGGCCGTTATGGGGTCTGCAGAGCATTGAGCAGGCGCCTCATGAAACGATACCGGAGTTGGCTGAATTTTACGTGAATGCCATTAGAAAAGTTCAGAAAAACGGACCATACCACTTGGCAGGATACTCGTATGGAACTTGCGTCGCCATCGAGATGACTCTGCAATTGGAAAGCCGCTGGAGAAAAGGTGATTCTGAGTCTAATCGATGGTTCGCTGGCATTCGTGCGACAGCAATGTGATATGATTGGTAAACTAGATGAGATGGAAAATATTACTTCCGAGGGCTGTATGAAAGCGCTAGCATATTTCAGCATACAATTTAATAAGAAAATCAGTTTTATTCAAGTAAGTATCACAGACGACTTATTCACATTCCATCCATCTATCTTCTTGCACATTGGAATAAGGAGATAGGGAAAAGCACTAGAGCCCCTTATTTCACGTGTACACGGATACACGAATTACACGTGTAATTAGCATTGGCGTGTATAAACACGTGTATCGTGTACCCGCGTGTATTACACGGATACCCGTGTAACACGTGTTTTAAAAGCACGAATAAATAAATTAGTAAATAAATGAATAAATCAATATTAAAATTAATGAATAAATAAGTAAAATAGTTCGAATTTCACACATATCTTATTTTATATAACATAAAAATTATAAGGTATTTAACAAAAAAAAATAAGATTATTCAAAATTAGCAGTTATTTGTTATTGTTTCATAAAAAAAACAAAATTTAAAAATTTTTATTTTATAATAACAATATAGACCTAAAATTTAAAAAAATTAAAATTTGCTAAATTGCAAATAGATATAAATTTTCGTTTATTGGCCATTCAATGCACACATTGTTGGAATAATAAGAACGTATCCTCAAAAGTAACAAAATTTTTTATTAAAAAATATGTTTTTGTTAATGTTTTTTTATTTTTTTAAAACAAATTTATATGTTACCATTAGAAACAAAACCAAAAAAGTGAATGAAACGTACGGTATTGGCAGTAATAATAGATTGACTAGATTAAAATACAATAATAAATATGCATTATTGAAATATAAGAAATATGCATTTGTTACAAAAATAAATTGTAAAGAAATCTCTATTATTTTCATAAAAACATAAAACAAAAAAGTGAACAAAACGTACGGTATTGGCAGTAATAATAGATTGACTAGAAAACAAATACAATAATAAATATACATTATTTAAATATAAATCAAATATGCATTTGTCACAAAAATAAATTGTAAAGAAATTTCTATTAATTTCGTAAAAACATAAAAAACACAAACAAAAAAGTGAAAAAAACGTACGGTATTGGCAGTAATAATAATAATGGATTGACTAATAAGAAACAACTAAAGTGCAATAATAAATATGCAATATTTAAATATAAATATGCATGCACATAAATGCATTTGTCACAAAAATAAATTGTATAAAAATCTATTTTTTTTTTTTTTTAAATGGCAAGAGGTTATGCTGCTTATGTAATTTTTTGCATTTGTTTGTTTTGTGATTTACACTGTCGACTGTGTGTGTATAGATCGGTACACAAAAATTTTCTATAAATCTTGCTTTCGCGACGGATAAACGGAGATTACCATTAACGAGAAAGGAATAACGAAATAAACAAACAAGCGTTTGAAAACATCACCCGGGTGTCTTCAGCCATATAGACATATAAGATGTCTATGCCTTCAGCAGCCCAGAGTGACATTTTTGCTAATACATAGGATTGGTCGCGCGCATTTTATAAATATAAATATATTAAAGTATCTATTGCCGAGTGCGTGACACACGAACACGAAAATACACGCGGGTACACGTGTACCCGCGGTGTACACGGGTACCCGTGTCAGGTGTAACGTGTAGAACGACTACACGTGTCACGTGTATTTTAAAACACGTTTCTGACCGGGAGCTCTAAAAAGCACGAGTAATGAGAAATATCTAAAGCACATATTGCGTTTTATTAGAATACAAACAAAAATGAGATTTATTATAACAGGTGTTTATTGTTTACGTAAATAATTAATGTTTTTTTATCTCTTAGGAATTTGGCAATGAATTATATCAATATCAATAATTATTGGATGTCTAGCACACATTTTTTAAAATCTTAGTTAGTCGTTAGCAATTTACGATAATAATGTTTTATTTCAGGCGTATAACGTTTTGAAGCAGAATAAATCAGATGTGGAGATGTTTGACAAAATGATAGAAGTGATAGGCAATACGCCGTTTACACAGGATGATCTAAAGATTACCGGATATCTTTTATTCAAAAAATTAACGGCTATTTTAATCTATAATCCGAATAAAAAGATCAAAGGACCGGTCACACTGATTAAAGCTACAGAGAACTTTCTGCATCTAGAAAAGGATTATGATTTATCAAATGTAAGAAATTTATCTTCTTTATTCCTTGTTTTATTAAAGTTCTTCAATATTAAACTTTAAATATTGCTTTTCTTTTTTTGCAGTTATTTTGTTATAGCGTTATAAATTAATTGTAAATTAGAAGTTAGATGATCTCACACACACTTTAATTTTTTCATTCAGTTTTAATAAAAAATATTTGTTGAGTATTGTAACATAATAGCTACATCCAAAAATAGAAAATTGATGAATTGAAAAATTTTAGAATATTAGTATATCTAATTGTATAAGTATAATATCTACTATATTATCGCGCATGTGCGCTTCTAAGAATAAAACTCAACTTTATCTGTATGTTCAGTAGACATGAACTTTATTTCAAATTAGCTTATTTAAGCTAATAAATTTTATTTTAATCTTTCCACTATTTCTATAGATTTTAATAGTTAATATTTTTAAAAATGCATATATTCTTTACCTTCTTTACTTTTCAGATTTGCACACAACCTTTAAGAATAGAAGAGGTGTCCGGTAATCATAGGACGATATTGCTAGGAGAAAGTGCAAAGAAGATCGCAAGTCTCTTGCGAGCGTAGCTTGCGGAAGAACATATGTTACCATTTATTTAAATAAAATAAACAAATTTTTTTGCCACACACGTAATAATTCTCAAATGTAATAAAGCTGTTCTTCCGCAAGCTACGCTCGCAAGAGACGTAATAAAACTGTACGCTCGCAAGAGACTTGCGATATAGTTACTACACCATTTTTGTTTTATTTTAGCGTATTTGTACGATTCAACTGTAACTGAAATGTAACTGAAAAGTTCTATGCTGTATAGATTGACGTGATTAGTAATTTGCAAGATCCCTTTCGTATATATTTCATTACATACTTGAATATTATAGGTTAAAATTGTGTTTGTAAGCAGTTGAATCGTACAAATACGCTAGGATAAAACAAAAATTAGCTTCTTAAGGTGTGGTACAACACTATATATTACCATTTGTTTAAATAAAATAATTTGTAAAATTTTTAAGTTTACCCGCGAGAGTAATTCGCAATAATGAGACTTTCCAGTAAATAAAAAATTGAAGTAATTATCAATATACTTACAGAAAAGTCATACTATTAATTAATGAATTGTCGCTAGTTTTAATTATAGTTTCAATTATTTAATAGACATGGAACTTTATATTATTAGTAATAGCTTTTCGATGTAACATGTTTTCAAATATACTTTTAATTCCGATATATACCGCTTGAAAGAGTAGTTTTTAATTATATTTTCAGATATAAATAAAAAGAAGTTTAAAATACATGTATTATGCGTTTATTTTAGTATATATTATATACTGCATGTATCTGATTAATCATACATTGAAAGAAGAACTTAATTTGTTTAAAAAACATCATCAATATCTTAATCGATCTGTTTCGCTAATAGAGTATAAAACAAAAAATATAAAATAACTTCCATATAATGTTTCTTTAGCAAATCATAAAATAACTATAATCTGTTTCGCTAATAGAGTATAAAACAAAAATATAAAATAACTTCCATATGTTTCTTTGGCAAATCATAAAATAACTATAATCATAAAGATTATAAATTAAATAACAGACCTATAAAATAATCATAAATTAAGTAACTATTCGATCTGTTTCCTTAACAGATTTTTAAATAATAACGGCTTTTATTCTACGTACGTATATATAACATCTTTCTTAATGTATGTATCGCAAATATTAATACATCACTTTGTTTGATCCGATCTGTAAAAAAATAAAAATAAGTTAGAAATCATGATTGTATTAATTCTAATACATTTTTAATCAAATACAGCTTTAATTAAAGTCGCATTCGTGCTTTAATCACACACTATTTCAGGTATATCAAGTATAAATCTAGTTTTGTTATTCTAAAACTTGTTTATGCAAATTAATATATAATAAAAGTATTTTTATAAGTAAGTTTTAATAAGTATTTTAAAAAATGTCACGGTTTCTTGCCATATATAAAACAACAAATGTACGTACTTTTCTCCTTGAGTCCGTACAGTGGCTTGAACAAGCCACTTTGATATGGAGTCTGCAATTTCATTATTTGTTACTTGGCCATGTAACATTCGAACAGCTTCTGTAGTGTAAAAGCGTTAAGTAAGATTAAAAATATTTTTTAAAGCAAATATATTCATGTTTTAGACGAATGTGATATCTTAATTAACTTTAAATTGTATTAAACAAAATAAACTTACGTGCAATAATTTTCGCGAGATTCAAGTCTTTAAAGCTCTTCTTATTTCTTTTTCCAGCCCAGCTAAAATTTATTGCTACAGAATTTGTTACTGCTTTCTTTAATATATTGTGAATCATAACATGTGCAGTACTTCCACCCACGAGTTTAAAAATATTAAGCTAAAAAAAAGTACATAAGTAATGCCAAAGTAAACTTTGTATTAATAATTAAAAAATGTAAAGTACTATAAGAAGCAATATTTCCTATAACAAATTGAGTGTTAGTTTCAATTAATACCATGCAAGATAAGTACCCAGAAAACATTTCGCGCGTAAATCGTGCAGTATTATGCATGAAGATTGCTCGTGTACATAACAAAAAACGTCATAAAATAACTAAACAGCTAACCAAATTTGCACGCAATAATTGTTATCTGGATATATATTACAGGTTTAAAAAAAAAGATAAATAAAGTAGAAAATAGTATTACATTATTGGATTAATACTTATGTGTATTAATAGGGGAGACCGGGGCAAATCGGTCAACGGGGTAAAAGTGTCAAATCAAATATCTCGGAACCTGTATATTGTGCGAACTCGCTATTAACATTGTAAACGCGTCTTATGGTACCCATGTGACCAACGGAGTTTCGGCAGATTACCTGCCGTGTTATAATTTTTACGAGGGCAAACGTGTTTTCGGAAGGTGAAAGTGAAATTTTCTGCGCGTGGAAATTGTGTAATATCTACAATAATATTTGCTCTCCAAATCTCCAGGTACGTGATTATAAAGAGTAATGCATGCTGAACACGAATCCAGTGTAGTTTTTTCATTATCGTTCATGTCTAATATTTCGTGGGCGATGAAACCTGAAACTTGTGTTTGGGGCAAATCGGTCAGTAAGCACCCGGGGTGGACTTTTATAATATTGGCAAATTTTATAATTTTATAATATTTTTCAGTCTTTTCTACCCCTATTTCATATATTTTTCTTTAATATTTGGTTGATTAGTTCTTGAGTTATAGAATCCGTACACACACACAAAATACAAAATAATAAAATTTTTTAACACTAATTAATAAATGTTTACATTTTTCTATTACCAAATAATTAATAAAATGTATCCTATCAGTTTTCATAATCGGAATTATGTATTTATGGAGTGACAGTTTTACCCCGGCATTTTTGAGATTTCAATTTTTCCACCGTTGTCGTTTTTGCTCTATACCGGTTAAACAAAGCGACGTAGACAAAAATTTCCTACATAAATTTTGTAGCTAAAGGTTCACTCTTAAAATGGTATACCACATTTAACTAAAATTATTTATTTTGTTGTTAAAAATCGGCACCGAAAAAAACCTGACCGATTTGCCCCGGTCTCCCCTACATATGCTATTAATACATGTAGTATAATAAAATAATAAAAATGGGCACAGTAACAATTACTGTGCCGCAATCAACAACGTAGAACTACGTCAACTGTCACTACTTAATGTTAAAGTATACAGCGGAGAACAGTTGACGTAGGGCTACGTTTTTGGCAAACAGGACAGACGTAGCCCTACGTCAACTGTTCTCCGCTGTATACTTTAACATTAAGTAGTGACAGTTGACGTAGTTCTACGTTGTTGATTGCGGCACAGTAATTGTTACTGTGCCCATTTGATTTTTCCGCGTGTTTTTTCGGGAATTTCGAGATTGCTCGCTCGCATGTAACGTAATTCGTTGTTTTCCGCAAAACATAGGCTACTACGGAACCTCGATACCGATTAGCGATTTTATCCCTTGGTTTTCCCGGGCGTTTTTTTGGGAATTTCGAGATTGCTTACTCGCGATGTACATAGAACCTCGATATTTCACTTACCAATTACCGATTTTATTCCTTGTTTTTCCCGCGGCATTTTTTCGGGAACTTTACTTACCGATTACCGATTTTCCAGGGCTTTTTTTAAGTGAAATATCGAGGTTCTGTGTACATCGCGAGCGAGCAATCTCGAAATTCCCGAAAAAACGCCCGGGAAAACTAAGGGATGAAGTCGCTGATCGGTAAGTAAAATATCGGAAAAGCGGAAATGACTCAATAGTGTGAAACTCGAGTAAAATTTTTTTTTCGCTTATATTTATTATATTGGCATTTTTTTCATATACAATTCTTTAAAATTTGATTGATTAGTTCTTAAGTTATATAACTAAAAGACCGCCCACTAACTACATAGCGGTATTCCTTGTCAAAAACTGAGTCGAAAAGTCCTGAACCACTTTTTTCTATAATGCTTGACAAAGCCGTAATCATTGAGTAAAGTTAGTCCAACCAGCGTGGTTCTTTAGCCGGGCGAACGTCGGTGAGCCGCGCGCCTGATAGTGTGCGTGAGCGCTCAGCCGCGCATCGCGCGGCGGCACGGCGGCACGTCGGCACGGCCGCGGTCGGCCGCGGCGGTCGCGTTTTGCTTTCGCGCGCGTCGCGTGCAATATTCTTACGCATTGTAATAAAAGAAATAATTTTTCCTGCACTAAAAATCACTTTTTACTCTTGTCAGAAGTACCTCCTTGCAGAAAATTTTGATAACGGATAAAACTTTCGCCAAGACATAACTATTATTAAGATATAAAAATTTAAACAATACAAAAAATTATACTGTGTATTTTACAATACAAAAATTTACAATACAAAATTTTACAATATAAAATTTTACAATACAAAATTATTTTCTAATCTGTTTCGTTAAATATTTTTGCGTTAACTTAATTTAAATTATAACACAAAGCACTTATTAAATCTTTCTACGAGGTTTGCCCATAGTTAGAAGTAATAAATTTTTTAAGGGAAATTTACTGTAACAATTAGATATTTAAATAATTTCGTACTTAAAAGGAAATACATTAAAAATATTATTAAAAGCTAAAGTATTCAAAAATAAGAAAATTTCTTCTTTTATAAAAAAAGATTTATCCTAAGTTATAAATAACGCTATCCAGATGTACAATCTTTTTGAAATTTAAGGCAAATAAGAGCAAACCGCCGAGCGATCAATATTAATTTTTATAGCGAATAATAAATAATAACACGTTTAATAACTCAAAACAAAATTCAATACAAACGTTTCTATCTTAGTTTAGACGCATAAATAAAAGTGAAATGTTATCGTATTCATAAAACATTGGTCAGCGTTAAAGTTATTAGAAAAGGTTGAACATAAGGTAAATTACGTGATAACTGCTGCGTTTTAAATAAAGTGAAATTGAAAAGTTAGCTGCAATTCGTATAAGTTTTTTCATAAAGATGTAAAATTCACTTATCAGACAGTGTAATATGAATCTCGTGATAATCTACCGTGTCTGGTTTCAGTGATGAAACAATGCTTATGAGTTAAGATCAGTGCACGGATTGAAGGCTTAAGCTGATGCGCAAGGTAAAATGAGTACATACAAATGTCATGAAGTATCATATAACAAAATAACATTAGTAAATAAAAAATATAAAGTAAATAAATAAGCTAGTAAATAAAAAATCTTTCTAATGATTATTCTCCTATTGTCGAAAAACTTCCACACAATTGACATCTGTAGTCTGTTTTATTCATTAACTTATTTTTATTTATTTACGAGTGTTACTTTGTTATATGATGCTTCATGATATTTCTCTGTACTCATTTCAGCTTACGCTTAAGTCTAGGCCTTCAGTCCGTACACTGATATTAACTCATAAGCATTGTTTCGTTACTGAAACTAGACGGTAGATCATCATGACACTGATATTACACTGTCTGGTAAGTAAATTTAACATAAAAAAACTTATACGAATTGCAGCTAACATTTTATTTTATTTAAAAGACCGCATTTACTTTATGTTTAATCTTTTCTAACATCTTTACCGCTGACCTACGTATTACGAATATGATAACATTTCATATTTATTTATGCGTTGTTAACGATTCGATTTAAGATTATTGTGAAATATTACAATAAAGAGGATCTAAACTAAGGCCAAAGCGTTTGTATTGTATTTTGTTTTAAGTTATTAAACGTGTTATTATTTATTATTCGCTATAAAAATTAATATTGTTCGCTCGGCGGTTTGCTCTTATTTGCCTTAAGTTTCAAAAAGATTGTACATCTGGATAGCGTTATTTATAACTTAGGATAAATCTTTTTTTTATAAAAAAAAAAATTTTTTTTATTTTTGAATACTTTAACTTTTAATAATATTTTTAATGTATTTCCTTTTAAGTACGAGATTATTTAAATATCTAATTGTTACAGTAAATTTTCCTTAAAAAATTTATTACTTCTGAGTAACTATGGACAAACCTCGTAGAAAGATTCAATAAGTACTTTGTGTTATAATTTAAATTAAGTTAACGCAAAGATATTTAACGAAACGGATTAGAAAATAATTTTTGTATTGTAAAATTTTATATTGTAAAATTTTGTATTGTAAATTTTTGTATTTTAAAATACGCAGTATAATTTTTTGTATTTGTTTAAATTTTTATATCTTAATAATAGTTATGTCTTGGCGCAAGTTTTATCCGTTATCAAAATTTTCTGCAAGGAGGTACTTCTGACAAGAGTAAAAAGTGATTTTTAGTGCAGGACAAATTATTTCTATTATTCATTGAACTATATACCATACTGGAACGCGCACGCCTCTGTTCATTGGCGGCCAAGATTGTGGGAGTGGGATAGTTGAATTGCGACGATGTTGTTCTTGTCTAACTAACTGTGTCGACCACGTGACCTGACGTACTACCCGTTCTAAAACCATTTATCTGTAAAGATGTTATTTCGACCTGGCGTATAGACTAAACAATGTTTTATATTTGTAAAGAACATTGAAGATTTTGCGACAATTGCGACAGTAGAATCATACCGGTGCGTACATGTGTGATGTGCGTACCGGTCGCGGCGGTCGTTCGTTGCAGGACAATGTTTTCAGTTAGGATAGTTACAGTAGAAAGAGACAGCTTCGTCGCATTTCAACTATCTCTTCGTGGCCGCGGTAACAGTGGAGGGGGTATGGCCGTGCGCGTTCCAGTATGGTATATAGTTCAATGCTATTATTACAATGCGTAAGAATATTGCACGCGACGCGCGCGAAAGCAAAACGCGACCGCCGCGGCCGACCGCGGCCGTGCCGTCGCGTCGTGCCGCCGCGCGATGCGCGGCGGAGCGCTCACGCACACTATCAGGCGCGCGGCTCACCGACGTTCGCCCGGCTAAAGAACGACGCTGGTTGGACTAACTTTACTCAATGATTACGGCTTTGTTAAGCATTATAGAAAAAAGTGGTTCAGGACTTTTCGACTCAGTTTTTGACAAGGAATACCGCTATGTAGTTAGTGGGCGGTCTTTTAGTAACACCCAAGCAAAGAAAAACTATTCCCCCTATAAAAAATTTTAGCATCGGTTTTAAAAAAATCAGTTTAAATAATCAAAGATCGATACGTTTGAATATATACACATATTAGTACATATACATATATATATATAGTAATTTTCCCTTGATTTTTTAGGCATTTCTAAATTTTTATCTAAAACTTGCTCCCTGATTATATTAGCAATTTTTTATAATTCTATTATATTTTTCAGTATTTTCTACCCCTATTTCATATATAATTCTTTAAAATTTGGTTGATTAGTCCTTGAATTACATACGTTAGAATTTGCGAAGAATACGTATATACATAAAAGCCTAATAAAGCTGAGTCTAATCAACCAAATCTTAAAGCATTGTATATGAAATAGGGGTAGAAAAGACTGAAGAATATAATTGAATTAGAAAAGTTGCTAATAATTAATATTAAATTGCCAAAATTGAAAGTGGTTGAGACTTGAGCATAATTATTTGCTTATAATTGTTTGGCTTCCTTATTAAGGAAGCATTTTAAGACTTTTGAGACTTACAAGAAAAAATGGGACTATATAAGCTATCTAATGACGTATTAATCATTACTCTACGATTATTAGTTTCGAAGATATAAACGTTCAAAGTGTGACATGTTTTCGTTGCATTCGTTGCATCTCTGCTCCCAATATTACCCCCTACTTACCCCCTACTTACTGTCGACAAAGACGTAGTTCTACGTCTTTTTTATTTTGAAGGAAATAATTCAAGAATAACGACTAGGACATCAAGCTGAATCACCTGTATAATAATCTGACGCGCTCGAGTATTTCAAAATGGCGATTTTTTTTTGCATTATCAAGAAGCCGCCATGAGCTTGTGTCATGTCCGAATCGTCAATCTTTTGAATGGGAGCTTCTTTCGGGTTCACTTAACATCCCCTCTGAATATCTGACGCGCTCGAATAAATTTTTTTTTTCCCGTTTTCAACCCTTCCGTACAGCCACCCTCACCATGCAAACCGGCAGATTAACATACCTCCAATATCAGAGACACGTGGGGCATATACACTATCAATATCTGACGCGCTCGAGTATTTTCATGTGACTAATTTTTTTTTACATTTTTGAAAACCTGTAGACGCTTTCCCCACCGGTGAAAGGGTGTACATTATATAACCTTTTTTTCTTTCTACCATCTAATCTTCAAAATCCAATAGGTTCCTACGACGCTCGAGGAAATCCCCATTTAGCCTTCTGGGCTCCCCTACTATTACCGACTATCACCAATGTAAGACTTATCGATCCTAGAGTTTACGAATTTTGGAATGCAGCCCTGAACGTTAAGTTTTATATAAATATTTAAAAATATAAAGTAACTATTAAAGTAACTGTTAAATTAGTTACTAGTTACCAAAAAAAGTTACAGATGGAGAAAAAGGAACAAAGTTAAGTTATAGTTACCAAAAAAAAGTAACTATAACTGTAACTTCGTTACAAGTAACGAGTTACTTCCCAACCCTGGAGCACACATAAGATAACTTCGTAAGAGTATTTCTTATTATTTGGAATCAATCATCGCCAGTTTTCATCATCGATGTTAACGCCTTGTAAATATTTCTCCGGCGGACCGTAGCGTATTGTTTTTGTAACAATTTTTGTTAGTCCTCTCTCAGCCTCCGCGCTCGTATAAATTCCTAAATATTATTAAATACGTTTTCGCCTGCGATTGTCAAATTATAAATCTGATAAATCTTTGGAGGGATTGTAAGTTTATTTTTTACTGTCGTACCAGGCGCGTCGCGCGTACCAAAGAAGCGAAATTTAAATCTCTGCAAAATTGTGTAAGAAAAAAGAATAAATAAATAAAAATTGATGTTACGAGATACGTATCTCGTAACATCAATTTTTATTTATTACTTACGTATACTGTGCACCTTGCAGTAGCAGACCAGCACGCCCAGTCCGATAATGATGGAGAACAATCTATGCAAGCGATTTGATTCCTTAGCACACATCGCGTCAAAAGAGCTCGACGTCTTCGTCCGGTTCCTGATATACGTAGATGCTGTTCACCTCGCCAAACAAAACCGCGACATTTCTCTTCCGTTTGTCGCCAGTATCATAGCCGACGTTATTCGCGCCGTTATCCTGTGGATCAGACTTCGACTCTCTATCTGAGGACATCCTGATGCCCAATTCGTCATCCTCGTCAGTCAGAAGCAACCTGTTGATATAATAAGATCGCGCAGCATGTTAAGATAGTCTCCTCACGAAACCATAAAAAGCGTATTACTTATTATTTTGTATTTTGTATGTAATTTGGCGCCTCGCCGGTACACCCCGGGAAGGACCACAACGAGAAGCACGGAAGTCGGCAGCCGGGAGGAGGGACGGAGCGACGCGGGAATGACGGAGCAGGGCGACAGCCGTATTCCGAGGGGCACGCGACGGACACGCGCGGCACGCAGGGTCGAAGAGACCAAGCCGGGCCCAAGGGCGAAGGAAAGCTTGGACCTCTGGATCCGCCTCCGAAACATCGAAGCGAGCCCGGGACGCCTGGCCAGCGTTTCCGAGGTCCGCGAAGGAGGCCCTCCCGCAAGTGGAAGCCCCCCCCCCCCCGAGCGCCCGGGGCCCCGAGCAAAAGGGGGCCGGAAAATCGAGAAGAATCAGGAGGGTGCCAAGGATCCCCGCAATTTTGGAACATTGACGCCGGTGCCCGCGTGATCCGCAACGCGCTCGGCCCTCAATGGTCGAGGCGCCGCGCAAGGATATCGCGCCACCCCCTGAGAAGGGCGAGAGTAGTTAGTCTACACCGGTTCTAAATAAAGTCTAGGCGAGGGGGGAGAGGGGCGAGGGGTTTCCGTGGCGCGGGTACTCCATGCTCGGGGGGCGCGGGGTCCGCGGGGCAAGGGAGGGGGGAGCGTGCACTTAAGGCGCGGGGAGTCCGCGGGGTAAGGGGGAGGGTGGCGGCCTACAGCGTGGGTCCGGGGCGGAAGGGGGAGGGGAGGGAGTATCGAGACTTAGGCGCGCGCTCGTCGGGATATGTTTATAAACACAGCGTCTTGCCCTGCATAGGCGAGCGTTGATTAATTTATGGTTAATTATCTTGCCGCCAATGTCCTCTTCACTTTTCTAGGAAGAGATGTTTATCATAGACTTTTATCATAGACTATAAATTATTTCTTTCAAGAGTGCACGTGCGGTCTGCACGTGCAGTCTGTACGGCGGGAATTTTTGAGTGCCCCTCTCCTCTTCAACTCAAGGGTTTTGGTGCGACAGATACCCACCGCATGATTTTTTTTCTAGGAAGAGCCCTTTGTCGAGCCGTGTCTTAAACAAATAGCGCGAGCGCCGATGACAGGCTGCTATAATTTACGATCAATTATCGCGGCGTCGATGTCCTCTTCATTTTTCTAGAAAGGGACGTTTTATCGGCGAGCGACATGTTTCGTGGCACCATTCGGTTAGAATTTTGTAAACAAATATAACATAAGCAGCAACGCGACTCAGCGTCACTTCTCTGAGATGACACATCTGATGACACCATGCGCTAAACAGAAAAAGAAACGATATGCGATGCTCTAGTTGAAACGGGAGAAAAAGCGATAGAAGAAAAGTATATAACGAAGAACGAAGGGCGTCAAAACCACATTATGTGATTTGAAAGCCAGCGCATTGGTCGAAAAAAGTATATCGGTCGAAAAAAGTGTAACAGTTATTTAATTCATACTTTTGTGAAATGTGTAAGTGGTCAATATGGAAATTGACGATATGGAAATAGACGATATGGAAATAGACAATAATTTGGAACAAAATTTAGACGAGTCATCCGACGAAGATTGCGCGTTGTCAGATGACAGTGATTATATCAGCGATCATCAAGGAGATGATCTTGTTGAAACCACTGGAAGAATCGTATATCGCAAAGAGATTCTCGCGCTAAGTGGACGCACAAAGTGTTGCGCAATATTTTTCTATTACACATTGGGCATTGATTATCGTGCATGTATGTCATGCATGATTAACATAGCGCCTGATATACAGAATATATGTATAGGCGCCGTACGCAGACACGTAATCGAGCTGTACGACGCGATAGAAGGTCGGTCTTGCTCCAATTGCAGACTTCCGGTATATCAAATCTTTCCATGCAATATGTGTCTAATTTGTGTACTTTGAAAAAAACATTGCCGTGAATCGAACAATATAAAGTGTACGCGAGTACCATGGAAAGAATCCACTCTTACGAATACTTTAATGATTCTGTCAAGTATGCTCATCCTTGTAGACAAGATATCGTCGATGCTTTGAAGGACAATAAAGATCCGCGAGGAGAAACGTGTGTGCAACAAATATCACCAGTGCAGTTTCTTCGCGATCGTGAACTCTGTATACGCGGAACCAGTGAACGTGTAGTCAGACAAGGAGTTGTTATCAACACGTGCCCTCCATATGACTGGCCTTATCACCTGAGACGTAAAGCGTACAGACACTTATGGGATCGTACGACAGAGGAAGAAGAGGAAGAAGAAGACATTAACAAGTTAAGAAAAACGTTTAGAAGTTGTATGAGAGGTCGTTCTATTTCATATTATTTAGGGGTCAGGTTTGAGGTGCGCGAAGAAGCGTACTATAACCGTTGCGCGATGGAAATTATTAACAAGATCGAGAGGTATGACTTTGAGACTCTGTACATTCAGATTCGTACAGGTATTGGGAAGTACGTCGAATTGGTGGTGATAAACAACTTGGAGTCTTCGGTTTATAGATGCAATTGGAATTATCCAGCGATTATGCTTGAAAACGCTTTTGATGATAACGCAATTGATGATTGTGACGATATCGATGCTATTGATGATGCTCTTTGGCGACTTACTTACAAAGATGCCCCCCACTTCATTCTTAATCATTTTATGGGTATGCACTATCACGTTCAAGGGTGCCAACGATTTTGTTTATCGTGTAATAGAGTCACGTGCAAGTGCTCCGTAGAAATTTGCGACGTGCTTTAAAAAATAGTGTGTAAAAGACCTCAAAATATGGAAGATGTTGCGAGAAAAAGATTGCTCTAAGTCCGTACGACGATAAGCGATACATTATACCCGATTCGACCGATACGTTACCGTTGGGACATTACCGAATACCATTATAACATAACGTAGTGTAATGTAGTATAATATAGCATAATTTAACGTAATGTAGTATAAATATAATGTATGCAATGTATGTAATGTAACGTATTATATATTGGAAAGGATATTAATAAAAGTATTTTATATGTATTTCATATTTCTCAAATACTTCATATATATTTCATATATTATACATATTTTTTTTATTTGATATTTTTATATAGTAAAAAATAAATTATTATTCGAACCACCCTCTTAAATACAAAGTTAACATTGTACGTAATCTGGTTGACCGAGCTATTCTTTTGTCTGACGCTCGTTTTCACAATTCTAATATAATCGAAATAAAAAAGATTCTTTCTAACAATTGTTATCCAACGAAAGTTGTTAATAAGTACATTAATGCCCGACTTAATGAATTACAGAATAGAAATAATAATAAGTACATTAATGCCCGACTTAATGAATTACAGAATAGAAATAATAATAGTAATAACTCTAGCTGCGACAATGCAACCCAAGATCCTTTAAAATTTATTACTATACCAAAGGTCTCAGCGGTGATGTTGGCCGTACAATGCGTGACGCTAAATTTAGAGTACTTCTCACTATTCCGAAGAAGTTAGATTGCGTTATTAGAAAAGGAAAGGATAAGTTACATGATCTTAAACAGACTGAGGTGGTTTATAAGATTGATTGTGCAAATTGTAATGCTACTTACATTGGACAAACTAAGAGGCACTTAGAGACACGTATTAATGAACATTCTCGTGATATCAGAAAGAATGTTGACAATCATTCCGTTGTCAGTAAGCACCGTCTCACTTACAACCATAATTTTAATTGGCATCAACCTGAGATTTTATATAAGGAGAGACATCTTAAGAAAAGAGAAATCTCCGAAATGTTTTTTATCAAAAAATATGATTGCACAATCAATCTTCAAAAAGACACTAAAAATCTACCTGGGACTTACGAACGTGTTATTGGCGCCACTTAGTTTGCACTTTTTGTTTTTGGTTCTGTTCGTTTTTATTTTGGAACACTTATTGTCTTTGGGCCTTTATTCTTATTGTGACTTTGATTGTTATACTGTCGGGATGTGTTCTCCGATATGGCTTGCAACGTTTCTCTTTTCACGCTACACCTCTTTTAATATTTTTTCTCGACGCTCATGATTTGTAAGCCTTTTTAATTGAATTTATTATTAGTTTATTTTTTATTTTTAACTTTTGACTTGTGATTAACTAATTTTTATGACTTATCTTTTCTTTTTGACTCTTTTAATTTTTAGCTTTACGTTCGTATGACGTAGTTAGGGCACGATGTCAGCGACGTTTTGGACGTCATGTATGCGGTTGCGTTAATTGATTTTGTAATTCTCACTTGAAAAGGACCGAATTACGGTCGAAACGTTGTGAGTGAAATATATTGGATTTTTGGCCAGTCAGGTCGACAAAGAACGACTGTTATTTTAAAAAATAAATGCCGTCTGTATGAATTAAACCACATTGTCCTTGTGTATCCAAGAGTTGTTCGATCCATCAAATCCCAGCCATTTCACGTAAACCTTGTCACCCCTTCTGCGAAGTACTTTCTCCACGAGATACACGTCTGGGTAAGTCGCGCGATGCAACTCGTGCTCGTAGAACGCTCCAGCGATAGATTTTCCACGATAGTCCTCGAGTAAATAGGTGACGGGATTAGTACGCTGCACTTTAACGATCTTGAACACCTCGGTGGTCCAATTCGGCGTGTAACCCTTTTCAAAAATTGTCTTGTATTTGCTAACGCGTACCGGGTCACTTGCTTTGAACTTTGCCGGACCCGCGATCTTTATCGCGCTGTACACCGTGGTCAAGAGTCTTTCAGCGATCGTGGGGGTAACGTCGACGGGTCGCATACCGATCGTTCGATGCTTGCGCGCGTTGTAATCCGCGACGAGACGCGGCAGCATGTCGACCCACTTGTAATTTCCGTTGAGCGTAAACATCTTCCTCATAGACTATAAATTATTTCTTTCAAGAGTGCACGCGTGCGGTCTGCACGTGCAGTCTGTACGGCGGGAATTTTTGAGTGCCCCTCTCCTCTTCAACTCAAGGGTTTTGGTGCGACAGATACCCACCGCATGATTTTTTCCAGGAAGAGCCCTTTGTCGGGCCGTGTCTTAAACAAATAGCGCGAGCGCCGATGACAGGCTGCTACAATTTACGATCAATTATTATTGCGCCGATGTCCTCTTCATTTTTCTAGAAAGGGACGTTTTATCGGCGAGCGACATGTTTCGTGGCACCATTCGCACAAAAATTATTTTTGTGATTACGTAAAAACTATTAACTAACAAACATTCTAATTAGTCTAACAATCAATAACAAACGACTATAACAATCGATTTGTAAAAAAAAAAATGTCATAAGTCGAAGTTGTCCGGCTAACTTCTATGAGGTGAATGTTTTACGGACAAAATTACCATTTTCTATCATTTTCTATGTTACCGATCTATATCTGTCCTTGTATAGACAATGATCTAGACAAGGATAGCACCTACAATGACCTACATTGCATTCATAAAATGCAATTAAAGAAAATCTATTTTTCTAGACTTTGAATCTTAGTTCTACTTGCACGATATTATTCTTACATGTTTTCCCTAGCGCGCCTCTATCTCATTTTGTATATATAAACTGCAGTATTTTTGTATTAAGCAAATATTGTCATCAGGTGACAGCTCTACGTTTCAAAAATAAGTAAGATTTTTAATTTTTTTTCGTTTTTAATACAAACTCGACCGCTGCGCGCTAGATTTTTGCACGTACTTTAATTCTGTAAAAGAATTTTGCGATTCTGTAAAGTCAATTCAAAGATTTCTTCTAATGCGATAATGTCGGTAAATTATACGACTGCAGGATCCCCTGAAGTGTTTGAAGCTTTTAGTGGATTGCACCCCTAATGAGCCTTTTTCTCAGAAATGAGAAAACGCATAGCATGGAAGAGAACCACAAAACCGTAAATATAGCATGTCCATGCTACACACAATTGCACATATATAATTTTCGTGTTATTATACATATGTCATGTACAGGTGTATGATATTAGTATTGTAGTTTAGGAATTATTGTTTCAAATATAAGTACGTTTATACGATAGATAAGAATATAGATTTAGTGAAACTTACAATTAAATATAATATTAGTGATAATTGGCAAGATCAATTTACACTTTTCCCGTGTTAATAAGAAAAATTCAAAAGTAAATCTATTACACCTATGTATGTAACAGTTATCATATTTTGCGGTAATTTGCCGATTAATTGATCCGCGCGATTAATCGTTAGTTGATCGAATCGATGCAGCTATACAAGCGTTTCTCGATCGAAACTGTTTTTCGAAGCGACTTAAAATTGTTTAAAAGAATGGAAGTAATACATATAAAAAATATGACACGATGGTAATAGGAATTAATTATAACAATTATGATTTTGTATTTTTTGAACAGTCAATCATTTCGTAATCGCGCCAATTTGACTCGCGTCGTGTCGCGCGGCGTCACTGTGAAGCTGGCGCGCGTCACTCTCGAATCTCTCGTCGTCACTCGCGAATATAATATGGAACGTATATACATACAGGATGGATCTATTTGTCGGCGGCATGTTTAATCGGTAAGTGCAACCGTTATGAGCTTCGTACTTAATCGCGTCTTAATATTTGACATCGCGCGACGTAGATTTGACGCGACGAGATGTGTCCGATCGAAATCTATCGCGCGCTGCGCGGTATCATATATGCATGGTAACGATGGCGGCGTCGCCAGAATCACTCTCAAAGGGTGCGTTCTACTTAACGCTCACTTAACGTTCGTGAGCATCATTCTTCCTTGTTCAACATTTGACAAACAACAAGGATGAAATGATCTGCACCAAAAGTTGCCGCGAACGGAACGTCGCGGATACAGGACGGGTCTATTTGTTGCGGCACGTTTAATCAGTAAGCGCAATATCGTTGTTATTAAGCTTCATTACTCATTAGTATTTGAGACTTGCGCGACGTAGATTCAAAACGCCGGTACATCGCTTAAAACGAGTATTTCGCGAGATGCGTCCGATCAAAATTTATCGCGCGCCGTGCGGTATCAGTGGTATCACGGTAACGATAGCGGCGTCTCGGTCGCGTCGCCGGCGTCACTCTCGAGTCTCGAGGTCTCGAGTCTCTCGTCGCCGCGAGCAAAACGTCGCTTCGTATATTCAATTGTGTCTTAATATTTGATACATGCACGACGTAGATTCGACTCTCTACATTAATTGCTGACTTTTTAATATGAATATTTCGCGAAATGCGTTTAACATTTTCCGAGTATCGCGTTCCGCTAGAGTTTATTCTTAACTTAAACTCGTACGTTCCATCCATCTATAATAGTGAATTATGTTCTAGCGAGTGTTGGGTGAGCGCCATGAAAGGATGATTGCGGTGGGACGAGGGAGGAAAAAGAGGAAGAGGCCTAGGGAGGTGTCTGCAGCGAAGCAACCGCAAGAGAGGTGAGGCAATTTGTAATTTATTTTATATTTACTTATATGGACTTACCGGAATGAGAGAAAGAGAGAGAGAGAGAGAGAGATGCGCAGTAATATTATAGTTGTACAACATTGATCTATATCATTTATCTGTAAAATGTAAATATAAATTAATGTTTAAAATAATATTTCAATATTAAAAAGAAAAATAATTATTACATGCATTTAACTTTTTATTCTTTGCACTTTCACTCTTTTCATAAATTCTAAATTTTTCGTAGTTTTTAAGCCTTTTAATTAAATATTTAATAAAAAAATTATGTAACTGTACAAAATCTTTTCATATAAAAACTTTAAAAAATTTGATAAATAAAATCTCTAATTCTTGCGCATTTATAATTTAAATAATTATAACTTTTTAAACGTTGTAAAATATTACGTGTATATTGAATTTTATAAATACTTTATTAAATATTTTAAGGCTCTCAAATGTAAAAAATATATATTTTGTATGCTATAATGTTATACGTAATATTACTGTAATCGATGCGTAAAATACTCATTGCAGTACATAATCGATTGCAGAGATTATATTTACCAATTTTTTTAAGTTTTTATATTTTGTGTAGAGACCGACAAACAGCGTTGAAAATCATCCTTCTGTATATTCGCCTTTTTGAAAATGATCCACAAAATCTTGCATGCTGTTGCGACCGTGCTGCTAGTTTCTCGATCCCAACGCATGACGACATCCAAAACAGATTGTCGGGCCTTTCTGTAATGACACGTGACTTATATCAAAATAATATGGCAACAGCTTAATCGGGAAATATTTGTACTATAATATTTGGTACAAAAAATTCATATACATACAACTTGAATTAAGTACAAATAAACTATGAGCACATTCTAGATAATCTAGATCGAGAGATCTATTCAAGTTTTTACT
This sequence comes from Leptothorax acervorum, assembly GCA_035220615.1. Lineage (NCBI taxonomy): Eukaryota > Metazoa > Arthropoda > Insecta > Hymenoptera > Formicidae > Leptothorax > Leptothorax acervorum. Next base: position 86,500 of record JASTWQ010000354.1, on the reverse strand, counting down.
TTTTGCATATCAAGTTATTGCAATAAACGGAGCTGCTCAGGCTTGTCTCACGCGACTTTTTGTAAATAAGAAATATATAATATTTTGTAGAATATGCTTATTTTTTCAAGACAAACAGAAACGAAATATCACGAAATAAAATCTAACGTGATGTAAGCAACGACTTGCATATGCATGCGCAAGTTTGGACAGCGTTGACGCATAAAATGAAATAGAAAGTGTTTTATATTTAGGTAATACAAAAAGTGTCGATCGTGGCGTAAGGTGCTATCAATCAGAGCTAACCGGGGCGCAATAAGTCCATCGAGTGGAAAGTATCCGGCGATATGCGTTTGATTCGCGCTTTCCACAGTAATTCGTCCTCCAAATTCAGGTAGAACTGTTTGCACACTAGACGCAATCCGTGTGCTAGCGTCGACGCATCTAGGAAGGAGCAGATATGTAGGAATATCTGTGAAATGCAGCACAATAAAAAAATTAAACGAACAACCAAACAATAAGTATTTTGACGGAAGAGATGGATACAGAATGAGAAAGAGATCAAATTTTGATTTTTCCTTATATTTTAACGAGAAAAATGTATACTGTAAGAAAAGTATTAATAATATAAATAATTATTATTAATTAAAAATGCAATAATACATTCCTACATATATTGCGTGTTCTAATAAATTATTTTTAAGAAGTTTTGAACATTAATAAATAAGTTTTGTGAGGGATCCCATTACGCCTCGCATAAAATCCATAATAAGGTTACCTCACGTTTTCAAAAAACAATAATTTCGTCCTTTACTATTCTTTTGTAGTGAAATTTGTATTTTTCTTATAGGGGACATTTCAAAGAATGTTTTAGTGCAAAACAAAGTTTATTTATTTATAATATATTTAATATGTTGTAAACTTCCCAAGGAACACACCAAAGTCAACAGATAGTCAAAATGACTATATTTTGATTCAAAATAGTCACGCATTTTCTGTATGACGAAAAATTGACGGTCACAATAAAGTCAAAATTATATAAGAATATTTTACCATCATTTTACCATCTGCATTTTGACGAAATTTTGACTTTATTGTGACTTTCACTGTTTTGTCTGGTACATATGCTGCAATGACGAAAAGATGACTTCTCAAAATCAGTATGCTTGAAAATTATTTTTCGATGACTTTATCTTAATACTTTTATACGTAGAATAATGAAAGGAATCGAATAATATAAAAAAAACAAAAAAATTAATTTTAAAAAATTTGATTGCATTTTGTGGACAAACCTAATTTTGAAAAATTATAAATGTAAAAATTAATATTATTATTCGTTTTCTTTGATTATTCTATATGCAAAAGTATTCAGGTAATCATCGAAAAGTGAATACTTTACAAGATATTTCATATTTTATATTAAAAATATCATGACAAAATTTGAAATATCTCAGTAAATTCTTAACAAAAGAGAATTTTATTGTAATGTCTTAAAAACGTCGTAACAAGGGCTACAAGAATATACAATAAAAATAGGGGCTCCTATATACAAAATTTAGATCTAAAGCACCTTAAATTTTTTAAATAAAACACCATTGGGGGTTAAATAAAAAATAGTTTTTATTGCATATTGTTGTAGCCCTTGTCGAGACATTTTCAAAACACTATAATGCAACTCTCTTTTGTTAAGAATTTTCTCAGATATTTTAAATTTTGTTATTACATTTTTAATATAAAATATAAAATATTTCGTAAAGTATTTACTTTTCGATGACTTTACCTGAATACTTTTATACGTAGAATAATAAGAGGAATCGAATAATGTAAAAAAAAACAGACAAATTAATTTTAAAATATTTGATTGCATTTTGTGGACAAACTTAATTTTGAAAAATTACAAATGTAAAAATTAATATTATTATTAGATTATTCGATTTCTTTCATTATTCTATGTATAAAAGTATTAAGGTAAAGTCATCGAAGAGGGAATACTTTACAAGATATTTCATATTTTATATTAAAAATATCATGACAAAATTTAAAATATCTCAGTAAATTTTTAACAAAAGAGAACTTTATTATAGTGTTTTAAAACATCGTGACAAGGGCTACAAGAATATACAATAAAAATAGGGACATCTATATAAAAAATTTAGATCAAAAGCACCTTAAATTTTTTAAATAAAACACCATTGGGGGTTAAATAAAAAATAGTTTTTATTGCATATTCTTGTAGCCCTTGTCGAGACGTTTTCAAAACACTATAATGCAACTCTCTTTCATTAAGAATTTCCTGAGATATTTTCAGAAAGATGCACGATAGCACATCTTTCCGTGGTAGCTTGCAATGACACCGATAGGTGGCGCATAATGGTGTGATTAACTCGTAAGTAAGTTTCAGTTGAGTGCGAATATAAGCAGGTCTAGGCGAAGCAAAATCACGACATTCGCAAGACATATATTTTTTCCTGCAGCATATTGCTGCGATGATGTAAATATGTAAGACCATATTTTCCGAAGTAAGGTATGTTTTTTAAATATTAAATAACTTTTTTAAATCTGAAACAATATTATTTCTTCAAATCTTAAATTAACATTCAGCGAACACTCGGAGAACTTCAACATGGGTACAGTAAGACTTTTTCTTGACGTCAATAAGCAGTCAAATTTTGTAACCAAAAATTGTCATGTTGACTTTTTCTGTCGTGATGTAACTATGACGTCAAAATGACATCAAAATGATGTTATTTTGACTGCGATGTGTTCCTTGGGTTGATTAACCCTTGGCGTTTCCGTTATACACCGGGTTCCCCTACTAACGCCGTCATATACCTGGGTCATTGAAGACCCACGCGCTACTTATTTGGCTGTGTGCCCGGGAACAACCTGTCGGATCTTGGCGTCTCTGGGTATATATAAGACCCTACCATCCCTAAGTTTTTTTAGGGAGAGGAGCCGAAATCAGCCGACAACTTATCTCCGTAAAATTTGAAATTAAAATATCGACTGGGCCTTGAATTAAAAAACGCACGTGGTCTGCGAAAGGTTAAAAAAAAAGAGATTTGCGCGCATGCAGTACGTGATACACGGGAATCGACGTTTTTTTCCTACAAACCTCCACCGGGAGATCCAGCAGTGACAGTTGTGTGAGTTGTGCATTTTCCTCCATTTCTTCTCGCGTTGTTCGAATCTGAGTATTTTCATGCGATCTGCTCAAGACTGACACGATGGTTCAACCAGACAGAAGGATTCTCTCTGGTTCAACAAAGGCGACTAAGGCCAGTTCTACAATGGGTGCCGTAATGTTGGGTCGGATGTTGGGAGCAGTCGATGGTCAAATTTCTTTTTCGAGAACGAAATTTTTTCATTGGACCATTGACTGCTCCCGACATCCGACACCATCCGACACGACTTACTACACCCATTGGAATCGGACTAAAGGCCTTATTACACTACAGGTGCCTTTTCATGCAGCGAATTTTTCGCTGCGAATGATTTTCAGAGAGTAGTAAATAATTTTCCGCGAAGTAGCGAATAATTCGCCGCAAATATAGTTTGTGAGCGACGCATCTGTGTGGTTGCGTGTTAACAATACTAAAATATTTTTTATACATGGTTTTAATTAAGCTTTGAAGTACTCTTAAATGTTATATATTTAATAAATAGATATATATATAGATTAAAGATATATTCATAAAACGCAATTGTAATTAATTCAGCACATTTGTAAAATATATCGAACACTTTTCTTTGACATTAATAATCACTAAATAGCCGTAAAATTAATGTGACATGCAATCTATCTTTCTAACCTGTCTTCTTTCATTTTTTATTTTACAGTTATTTATTGATTATTAAAGCCAAAGAAAAGTGTTCGGTATACATATTTTACAAATGTGCTGAATCAATTACAATTTTGCGTTTTATGGATATATCTTTTTTTTTATTTCAACGTAAAATCGCAAGAAATTTTGGCATGCTCTTGTCGAGACGTTTTTAAAACACTATAATAAAGCTCCCATTTGTTCAAAATTTCCTGAAATATTTCAAATTTTGTCATAATATTTTTCAATTTTTTATATATAAAACATGAAATATCTCGTAAAGTATTCACTTCTTGATTACTTTACCTTGATACTTTTATACGCAGAATAATGAAAGGAATCGATTGTTGTAAAAAAAAGACAAAAAAATTATTTTAAATATTTGATTGTATTTTGTAGATATGCATTTAATTTTACAATATTGCAAATGTAAAAATTAATATTATTTTATTCGATTCCTTTCATTATACTAGATAATTTTGTCGATAATACAGATAATTTGAAAATCTCCTTAAAGTCAAAGTTCGAAAAATCCAATTTTTGACCCTAAATAACTCCCGAACGGGTCAACGTATCGGTCTTTGGTTTGTGCCAAAATTTTTTTTTTATGCCTTTTGCTACAATATGGAGGGTTTCATTTAAGAAATTGAAGGTGACCTTCATGTGATCTTCAAATTACCCAAGGTCAAATTATTGCCACCATCTTATGTCCCCCTTATTTTGAAACCACACAACTTTTGTCTGAAAACTTTTTTCGTAAGAGACGTAAGAAAAAGGATACTTAAGGTACATGGGCATTTAAAATAGGTCACCCTCTATAGTGATGAACTAGACAGTGTTAAAGGCAAGATATTGAAAAAACTGTGGAAGGAGAAAGAGGATAGAATTAAAAGGTTAAGAGGAAACAAATCAGAAATAGGATTAAGTAGCGTGGTTAGATGGCGGTATGGAAGGTATGAATGGATAAGATACTGATGAAAATCAAGTCCACTTCTTGGCAATAGCTGAAGTAATAAAGATTGATTGATTGTTATAAGCTGACAAGGGAAGATCCAGGTATGTTATCAGCAGATTTAAAAAACTCTAATATTTACACGTAGGGTTTAACATTGTAAAAACAATATATAACATTTAGGGGCCAATGGGTTGAGGGAGTAGAGTTACAGAGTTCTAAAGTTTTAGAATAAAAGTTTAAAATAAAATAATAAATAGAAAATAATGGTATATTTTGCCAATAATTGATTAACGAGAAAATATTTATTAATTTCGACAACGATTGGCTAGCTAAAGGATGTTAATTAAATTTTAGAATTTATTGCCAAGAAAATTTAGAATTTAGTGCAATAAATTCTAAATTTTAATTAACTTCCTTTAGCTAGCCAATCGTTGTCAAAATTAATAAATATATTTTCGTTAAAATAATAAATAATAAAATTCTGTGTTATTAATTGAAATAAATTGTGTCATTAATTAAAATAATAAAGTCTTGTTAAAAATAGCGCGACAAATAATACATTCATATATTATTAATAGATAAAAATTCATATACTGTTTGTTACAGCATAAGATTTATTGTCTACCACATAAATATTTATAAATTAATATGTAAAAAGGAATGGTATAATTTTTTAAAAATTAGTTATATGAACTACAGTTTGAAGGATGATAACTATCATAGAAACACATAAAACAAAGATATTCAAAACACCATGAACATTTAATAAATGTAAAAATGTTTCTATTGCACTTGCATATTTATTTTGGGCGCCATATCACTATTTTATTAAGGTTAGCTACCGCGAGAGTGTCATTCAGGTAGTCCATCTGCAACATAAAAACACAAACAATTACATATAATACATAATATAGTGCAAAATATATTGCAAGATAAGCCTTGTAAGAATGTCCTCAATATTAAAGAAGACTTTACCAACATTCGAAAGATAAACATAAACCTGATTTTAAACTTTAAATAGAAGCAAAAATTTAATTTTTCAACTGTAATTGGTATTTCTTATTTTACACATATGGACGTTTAACAAATTTTTTCTTTAAAGTCAATAATATAACGATAATTTTGGCAAATCTGACGTGTGTGATACTCACACTTAAGACACTTTTTCTTTCTCCTAAATGCAAAGTAGTGATGGGCTTTGGCGGATCCGTAAGGCTCGAAATTCTGACGGTGTTGTCCAATGAACTCGTTATCAGGCATCCGTGCGTCAGACGTACCCCCGTTAACAATGCCGTATGCTCAGTGGAATAAGATTTCACTAGCTTAAAATCGTTGTTTGTATCCAGCATGTGCAACTTCTGCTTTTTGTCCCCGACGCAAACCCAATTCTGTTGCATACTCATGCACGAAGGGGAACGCTTCGTCTGGAACCTAAAAGGTACATTTACGACATCGTAACCGCGTCTTCCTTCTTGATGTTAAAAATACGGGGTGATTACTGCAATAGACTTCACGATTTTTCTGGCTCTCTGATCCCAAACGGACACTGTATTGTCCAAAGGGCTGCATGACAAGATGTATTCCGTGTTCATGGCCAGGTTATTCACGCTTAAGGTGTGAGATTGGTATTGCATTATCGGCTTATTGCTCTCATCTCTCGAATCGAACAGGATATACTTTCCCGGAGTGTGAGCCGGTCGCTAACAGTGCCCTTTTTGGACACGATGCCATGCACAACAAAATATTCACTCCGTCGATGTTGTCCAAATTTCTGTGCAGATAGTCCCGTATTTGTTGAATTTTATATTTTTATTAATTCTGCTACATATTGTTCTACATTTGTGCCGTTTTATGTGGCTAAAACCTCACCTCGATAGCTTAGTGCATAATATTTTAAAAGAAATATTTAAAAACGAAATTTTTGTTATCCCCGCACTTGTTGAACTTTGAGTTTTTTCTATGCTGTATTGGACTGTAATTGTGCTAATTTATGCCGTAAACACGAAAACAATATATTTTGAACCGTATTCAAGAAAAGTAAGAAATATAAAATTTTGTTATCTTCGCACACTGATTTCTCGATTGCGCTCAATTTTTTTAAATGAAAGATACTAACCTGTGCCACGTTGTGACGTTGAAAATACATCGATATATTTATCCATTTAGTAGAATCGTAAAATATATATACATAACAACAATAAACAAATATTGTTAAAACGCATTTCTACGAGTTGTACAATATTGTACTGATAACACAAAACAAACAAAAACAAGAGTAGCCACAACTCAAGGGGTTGATAAAAGAATCAATCATAAGGAAGTGGGTAAAACAGAAATTTCCAAATTTTTAAAAGTTGTGTCAGGTTGTGTATGACAAGCACAACAACTGTTTCCGACAAAAAGTCTCATCAAATTATTTGATTTACAACAAACAGCCGCTGTTAAGGACTTAGGTTTTAGGAATAAAAAAATTCTAAGCCCGATACTATCCGAACCGTGGCAGATAATCCACGTTTTGTAAATTGTGTTGAGTTTTGCTAAATGAAACAATCGAGCAATAATCGAAACTACGAAAGTCGCGAAAGTACGATTTTCGATTGCTGTTTAACGTGCGGAAAGTGGCTTATTTCTCAAAGGCTCAATGTATGCCTTACTTTACCGCACTAGTGCGAGAAAAACACCTTTATGACTTACTTTACCGCACTAGTGCGTAAAAAACCTCCTTTTTTTTACGATTAATAGTTTTTGTTTTACGATTTTCGACTGACATAACAAACTTGAACGTAACGAAATTTACGCGAGACAAAACGTCAATTCGTTACAACCGTCATCATTTAAGAAGGATAAAATTGATTTTTTAATCTCAAATCGAACTTTCGCGACAGGCATTACAAAAAATATTGTATGTGGTATGTACGGGAGACAACGAATTACGTCGCGCGTGAAGTTGCCGGATTCGCCTCAGCTTATATAGTGTATTCACACTCGTACTCGTGTGAATGCACCATAAGCCTTCGGCTCATGTGGCAACTTCACGCGCAACATATAATTCGTTGTTTTCCACACTTGCCACACAAAATAGGGGAGACCGGGGCTAACTCGACACGATTTTTTCAAAGGCAATTTTTAACAACTATTTAAAATTTTCAAGCGAATTCAATGGTACACATTTAAAAAGTGTTCCTTTAGGTACAAAATTGTATAAGGAAGTTTTGCTGTACGTTGCTTTGTTTTGCCCCCAGGAGAAGAAAAGTGATGCAAAGACAAATTTTCAAATTGAAAAATGCCGGGGCAAACTCGACACTTTGTCTAATCAATACAATTTGATCTAAAATTTATTTTTTTATTGTCTAAAAATAAAATACGTTGTTTATCGTGTATTTAGAAAGTACAAAAATTCGGAATAAAGCAAAACAATCATTGGAAATAATGAGAAAATAATTGTTGTTTCAATTATCTTCTTCTGAATTCATGTCTGAAAAATAATTAAAGCGGAGTCTACAATGAAAATTTAAGGCGTAAAATTTAAGTTTTAAGCCTTAAGCCGTAAGAAATTGACAAATCAGTCGAATATGAGAAGAATACCCGACTGTGATTTGTCAATTTCTTACGGTTTAAGGCTTAAAGCTTAAATTTTACGCCTTAAATTCTCATTTTAGACTCCGCTTAATGCAGGTAAACTCGCGATCGGCCATGCGTGCAATGTTGTCATGAGCCATGATAAACGACAATTTGTCTTGACACCCCGAATATTTCTGCAGCATGTTTGATCTTTATTTTTTCTTTTTTACAGCAAGTACAGCTTCTTTCATTATTTCCTTATCTATCACTGGTCTTTTTCTATTGTATGTACAAACTATTTTGCTGCAAGCCAAAAGCAAATGACTTATTTACAACGCTTTATCGAAATATATTAGTGTCGACTTTGCCCCGGTGGCGTGGTGTCGACTTTGCCCCAAACGTCGTTTTTCACTTTTGTCACTCCATAAACATATAAATTTTGAAAATATGCAAAAACTATTATTGGATTCGTATAGAGCATCGAATTTTACATCAAAATCACTTAATGGTAGATTTATAAGAGTAAAGCTCGATCAAAGAGTAGAAATTTTTGAGAGATCAGAAAAATTACTTCTTACCATCGAAAACGCTTATGTCGCACTAGAAGTTACACCATAACTCAGAATGTCACCAAATTCCGTTGACAACGCTGGCATATAAAGACGCATTTACCATAGGAAAGGCAAGTTTCTACGATAAATTTAAATAGGCAAAAAGCCTAGTGACAAGTTTGCCCCGGTGTCAAGTTAGCCCCGGTCTCCCCTACTATTGTAGCAGCACAACTTTTAATAATTTGAAAATGTCAAAAGTTTGTTAGGGGAAGATTGCCGATATTGTACCGGCTCCAAATTGTACCATTTCTATATTTCATATAATCCGAAGGCCTATAGAGCTATCTGTGTATTAAGGTTCTTCTAACGCCATAAAGTTGGTAGACAAAAGTTGATGTTTATGCACGAAAGCGTCTTGTTAAAAAGAGCAAATAAAGGTTTTTTTAGTTTACTTTAAATTTTTTTCTAGTAAATGGATAGATATATCGATATTTTTCCAATGGCATGCAACGTAGTACAAGTAGTATCTTTTTACTAAAAGAAATTAAGCTCAATCAAAAAATAGTGCGGAGCCAACAAAACTATATATTTTTTAATTTTTTTTTGAATGTGGTTTAAAATATTGTTTTCGCATTTGAGGCAAAATTTAGCATTATTGTAGTCCAATACGGTACGGTTTAAAGAAAACTCAAAATTCAACAAGTGCGGGACTATCTACACAAATATTATGTTCCTAGAATATTTGACATTAATGAAAAAAAAATACGCATGAAGTGGTAATATGCAGTAAATTCGATTTGATGAGTGAACTTTAAAATCGTGTTTCCGAATCATCTGACTCGATCACGACAAACGAGACATGGGACGCACTATTTGCAGTCGAATAATTTGCAGGGAAACAATTAGTTCTCCCACAAACAATTAGAATTATCTTCCTCGCTCAGTTTGCTCATCGCAAAACGGCTGAAAGGAACAGTTTTGTTATCACGTACATTTCGTAAGTTCCCTGATGGACGAGACCGGTGTTGAGCACCCACGAATTGATCTTATTGTAACTGCAAGTGTAGATCGTGTGATCTATCGCCGTAAGATAATTAATCCTTGGAATCTCGTCTCTGACACATTTCTTGACTTCGTACTCTCTAAAGTACAAAAAGTAAAATCAGTGTATTGTCACTGAAAACAGTGATAAGTCGATCACTGAATCAATTCCGTAATTGACTTATCACTGTTTTTAGTGATAATACACTGATTGTACATTAGGGTGGAGCGATTTGTACTTTATTTTTACCCCATGTCAGACATGGATTTTCAAAGAGCGTAAAAAATGATGATTTTTAATATAAAAAATTTTTTGAAGTAAAACTTCTATGGGCGCGGGGGGTGATTCGAAACAGAAGTGTCACGGAAGTCCGCATGAAAAGTTCAAACTTCTAATGGGAGTGATTCGGTACCCGTCACTAGGACGTTTTCAATTTTCATCGATTTTTACAGGGGGGAGGGGGTACGTTTATATTGTTAAAAAATTTTTTTAGTTTAAAATTTATCATTTTTTACTTTCCGAAAATCCATGTCAGGCATGAGGTTCAAAAATCACTCCACTCAGCTGGTTGAAGTTTGGAACGTTCCTGGAGCAATTTTTTAAAAATAATTTGTTCCACTTCTTCTTTCGCACGGATAAACAGCTGAGTGCCACACACAATATACTTAAGACACCGAACCCATACATCCTGCGGAAGACACCCTTATACTAAAATAAACCCACCCCCAGATTACTTAAGATATTGCTGCTAAGCCAAAAATAATTTGTTCCATTTTTCCTTTGGCACAGATAAACATCTAATTGTAGTGCCACACACGATATACATAAGACACCGATTTCATACACCCTGCGGAAAACACTTTCATACTAAAAAAACCCACACCCGGAACCCTTAAAATATTCCTGCTACGCTAAAAGCAATTTGTTCCATTTCTCCTTTTGTCCAGATAAACATCTAAGCGCCACACACGATATATAAATAAGACACCGATCCCACAAACCCTGCGGAAGACACCCTTATACTAAAAAAAAACCCATCCCCAGATCATTTAAAATATTCCTGCTAAGCTAAAAATAATTTATTCCATTTTTCCTTTCGCACAGATAAACATCTGAGTGCTACACACAATATACATAAGACACCGAACCGAGACACCCTGCGGAAGACACCCTTATACTAAAAAAACCACCCCCAGATTACTTAAAATATTCCTGCTAACAATAAGCTAAAATAATTTGTTTCATTTTTCCTTTGGCTCAGATAAACATCTAAGTTCCACACACGATATATATAAGACACCGATTTCATACACCCTGCGGAAGACACCCTTATACTAAAATAACTCACCCCCAAATCACTTAAAATATTTCTGCTAAGTTAAAAATAATTTGTTTTATTCTTCTAATGTTAATATCTTATTTGTGTACATCACAATGGTGTCATTTAATTATTGATTTAAACAAAAATAGTATTCTGCACTTAGATCCAAAATCCGCAGAAAGTTCTGACAAGGAACGAGCGATTTAAGTATTTAAAAATTATATTAAAAACTTCTTTTTAATAGATATGTCTCATAAAAATATATGTCGTACACCATGGCACGAACATGTAATAATAGACCTTTTCAGAATGATACATTTTATTGTGGAATATAAGTAATATATTATCTCGACTGTATAATACGCGATATACCATTCTATGAAAAATTTAACCTAGCACAATATCAAATTGTAATTGCCGAAACTTTATTAACGACATCCAGATGCATGAGAGAAGTTTGCTAATATTGCTTTAGCGATCGCAAAATACTATTAGTGATGTGACTGATGTGTAATACTTGTCGACGTTAAATACATCAATTTTGTCGAAAAAGAATTTAATGACACGACAAATTGGAAACATCCGAGCGCTAAGTACATGTGCTTATTGTGTAGTAAAGGTTTTTGACCTTGGATGAAGTACATAAAATAAAAAGAAGTTTATGCGATTCCATAAAAATCTACTTTTCCTATTCCTCCTCTCCAAACAAATCATTTTTGGTACAAATTATTTTTAGCGTAACAGGAATATTTTAAGTAATCTGGGGGTGGGTTTTTTTAAAATATAAGGGTGTCTTCCGCAGGGTGTATGGGATCTGTGTCTTTTGTATATCGTGTGTGACGCTTAGATGTTCATTTGTGCCAAAGGAGAAATGGAACAAATCATTTTTATCTTACAAGGAAACCCACGGAGGTGTCCCCCTCCGAGTTTGATGAGCTTTTAATATGTTGTTGTCTAGACAAAAATAAGAGACACGTATTTTTTTATACGTGCCCATACGCATGCTTAGGAGGTAAAACACCCCTTTGAAAAAAGTCGGTTTTTCTCTTTCGGGCCGAATATCTCCGAAACTATAAGAGATAGAAAAATTTTCCAAAATTGAAATTAAATAGCTGCAAAAGTACTTTGAAACAATGACAAAATAATTTTTTTATTTTTATTTTAAACATACCCCTGCCACCAATACATTTTTTTTAATTAAAAAATTTATTACCAAATGAAAGGTTATTTTTCTACAAATTCTACCATATATGATAAAGTTATGTTACGATAAACAATTTTTGAGAAATAATTACAAATACCTCTGTACACACACTATAAAAAATTTTTTGCAACGCCTGTGGCAAAAGTTCGATTTTCGATTGCTGTTTAGCCTGCGGAAAGTGGCTTATTTCTCAACGATTCAATGTATACCTTACTTTACCGCACTAGTGCGGTAAAAAAACGTCCTTTTTTTCACGATCGATATTTTTTCTTTTTCGATTTTTGACTGACATAAACTTGAACGTAACAAAATTCACGCGAGACAAAACGTTAATTCGTTACAACTATCATCATTCAAGACGGATAAAATGGATAAAGAAAACGAGTGTCCAAGACCGTTCACGCCGGTGGAACTCGTAGAAGCAGCTGGACCTGCCACAGAGAATTTACTATAACCGAAGAAATCGAGAGATAAATATACGAACATTTATGAAAAATTTATAGAATGGAAAGCACCTAAAAATACAACCTTATTTTCGGAAAATATCTTAATGATATATTTTGATAAATTGTCAAATCAAAAAGTACGAAATTATCTTATTTGAATTTAATTTCAATTAATTTTTTTATCTCAAATTGAACTTTCGCGACGGGTATTACAAAAAATATTGTATATGGCATGTGCGTAAAACAACGAATTATGTCGCGCGCGAGGTTGCCGCATTCGCCTCAGCTTATGATGCATTCACACTCGTACTCGTACGAATGCACCATAAGCCTTCGGCTCATGCGGCAACTTTACGCGCGACATAATTTGTTGTTTTCCACACTTGCCACACAAAATACTATTTTGTCATTAGTTCAAAGTACTTTTCAAGCCATTTAATTTCCATTTTTGAAAATTTTTCTATTTCTTATAGTTTGGGAGATATTCGGTCCAAAAGAGAAAAACCGATTTTCTTCAAAGGGGTTTCTTATGCGTATGGGCGCGTATAAAAAAATACGTGTCTCTTATTTTTGTCTAGACAATAACATATTTAAAGCTCATCAAAATCGGAAGGGGACACCTCCGTGGGTTTCTTGTTAGCAGGAATATTTTTAGTAATTTGGGGGTAGGTTTTTTTAGTATATGGGTGTCTGCCGCAGGGTGTATAGGTTCGGTGTCTTATGTATATAGTGTGTGGCATTCAGATGTTCATCTGTGCAAGAGGAGAAATGGAACAAATCATTTTTAGCGTAGCAGGAATACTTTAAGTGTTTTGGGGATGGGTTTTTTTAGTATAAGGATGTCTTCCGCAGGGTGTATGAAATCGGTGTCTTATGTATATCGTGTGTGGCACTCAGATATTCATCTGTGCAAAATGAGAAATGGAACAAATTATTTTTAGGGTAGCAAGAATATATTAAGTGTTCTGGGGGTGGGTTTTTTTTAGTATAAGAGTGTCTTCCGCAAAGTGTATAAAATCGGTGTCTTATGTATATCGTTTGTGGCACTTAGATGTTTATCTGATCCAAAGGAAAAATGGAACAAATTATTTTTAGCTTAACAAGAATGTTTTAAGTAACTTTTTTCAGTATAAGGGGTCGTTTTTTCAGTATAAGGGTGTCTTCCGCAGGGTGTATGGAATCGGTTCTTATGTATATCGTGTGTGGCATTTAGATGTTTATCTGTGCCAAAGGAAAAATGGAAGAAATTATTTTTTGCTTAGCGGGAATATTTTAAGTAATTTGGGGGTGGGTTTATTTTAGTCTAAGGGTGTCTTCCGCAGGGTATATGGGTTCGGTGTCTTATGTATATTGTGTGTGGCACTCAGATGGTCATCTGTGCGAAAGGAGAAGTGGAACAAATCATTTTTAAAAAATCTCTCCTGGAACGTTCCAAACTTCAACCAGCTCTCCACTCTATTGTACATACTTTAGAGAAGGGATTAGTTTCTCGCGAGGAAAAAGTTTATGGCAAAGCAGATAGTGATGTGTCGCAGTAATTATATAAGTGATTCCATTCTGAAAACGAGAATAATCACCAATTATATCGGTTTCCTTAAGGAAATATTTCCACTTGACATAATATGCTACTTACTATATGCATCAGTAATACAGGGGTATCCGTATATGATATAGCATATCCTAGCCGGGTCTCGATTGTCACTTTTTGCAAAGAATCCTGCTGTTGCCACAGTGCTGTTTTCTCAATTGCAACGCATGACGACATCCAAAACAGATTGTCGGGCCTCGCTGTAATGACACGTGACTTATATCAAAATAATATGACAATAGCTTAATCGTGAAATATTTGTACCCTATAATATTGGGTAGAAAAAATACATATACATACAACTCAAATTAAGTACAAATAAACTATGAGCACATTCTAGATAATCTAGATATTCTAGATCGAGAGATCTATTTAAGTTCTTACTTTTTGCATATCAAGTTATTGCAATAAACGGAGCTGCTTAGGCTTGTCTCACGCGACTTTTTGTAAATAAGAAATATATAATATTTTGTAGAACGCGTTATTTTTCAAGACAAACAGAAACGAAATACCACAAAATAAAGTTTAACGTGATGTAAGCAACGACTTGCATATGCATGCGCAAGTTTGGACAGCGTTGACGCGTAAAATGACATAGAAAGTGTTTTATATTTATTAAAAAGGGTCGATCGATGTGCTATAATTTGAGCTAACCGGGGCGCAAGAGCGTTCGGCTAGCATTCGGCCATATGCGGTTAATTCGAGATTTCCACAGTAAGTCGTCCTTCAAATTCAGGTAGAATTGTTTGCACACTGGGCGCAAACCGTGTACTAGCGTCGACGCATCTAGAAAAGAGCATATATTATTCTGGAACACTTGAAATGCAGTACAATAAAACAATTAAACACACAACCAAACAAATATCCGACGGAAGAGATGGAAACTGAACGAGAGGAGAATTGACCGTCGCTGTTTAACACACTTTACTCCAGCAATTATTAACGAATCGACGAAATAACAGCGACAATTCACCTTTCGCAGACCATGTATAATTCTGCTATTTCTGTCGACCACCTGGGTCTTTTAGTGCCAGTTAAGATTTTCAAGCTGTTATGGTGCCATAAAAAATCTGAAAAATTCAAGTATAATTTCAAAGGATTTAAGAATCTATTTATACCGTCATATATATGCCTGATTCTTGTTTGGGTTCTTTTTATGAGTCAAAATTAGAGCAAAATTTAAAAGAAACGTTGGTGTGCTTAAAATTTTATAACTTTTTAATGGGGGATTAAAACCAAAAATGCTTGTAGACTGTTATAATTGAGGGTAGGTACTTTGGGAAAAAAATACCTACATTGATGGCGTCGGCTCCGAAAAATTGAATTATTTGAGCACTTAAAAGTAGCCAATTTTGTTGGCGGAAAAATCGTAATTTTGAAGAAAAACACTATCGAAAATTATTGTTACTTATTTATTGTTGAATAAATTTGCATTTTAATCGTTTTCTTCGTGCTCAATCTTTTCGTTGTCGGTTTCATCTTCGATAAGTTTACCGTAAAAAGTATCACGATGATGTTCGCGCAATGAAGCAACTGCTTGCCATCTCTCTCAGCCGTCTTTTTATAATATCTATTTAAAAAAAATATTAATGTATTATTTAAATGAGTGTAAAAAGCAATTCAAAACGTAAAAAACGTCGAACTTAAAAAGACTCACACAAAACACTACGTCTACACACTCTGTATTATTATCAGAAAATAGGGGAACCCGGGGCATACGGGACCACGGGGTATAATGGGATATGGTCGATATCTCTTTACAGAGATGCTGTCATGTAACGAAATGTATGAAAATTATTGCTCTTATAGATGTCTCTACCCGCGTGTGCAGCTGTTATTAGTTTTTATATTATTTTTAGCTGAAAAATGCTACAAATTATTTAATGCGTTCGCTATGTTCTCCGCGACTGACAAGGAAACCCACGGAGGTGTCCCACTCTGATCTTGATGAGCTTTATATATGTTGCATTCTACGTAATCATGGAAGTTTTTATCGTGTTCTAGAGTCTAGACCACGGTCTTACACACAGGTCTGGAAACTCTAGTAGTGGGGGATGGTCGTCTTAACGAGGAAGAATTTAACTCACGGCTTTGTCACCATGCTTCGCTGTCATCGAAAAGGATAGATGGTAACCACAACAACCACGTAGTAACATAATTTTTAATTATAATGGCGATATTCCGATATTTACTGTCAGAAACTGTCAGTACTGAAAATCTATAGTATACGTGATGTAAAATATAGAAATATATTGATTTTCAGTACTGACAGTTAATATCGGAATGCAGCCATAACATAACGTTTTAATTAAATTATATATTTTAATTATATAAAAAATTAAAAAATATAAATAACGGCAGCGCATTTTTTGGGATGACGCGTGGCTCCGTGGCTATGCGACTGATTTATATATATGCCAGAAATATAAATCTCTAAAAGTAAAACAGTCAACTTTTAAAGTCTCGAAAAAATAGATTTATTTAAAAAGTGGCAAGAGAGAGTAGCAATATAAAAGTAAAATCGTCCCATTACGTGTGAGAAAACTTTGAAGAACGATACATCAACAGACAGCGTAGTCAGGGAACCACGCATCATCCCCAAAAATGCTGCCGTTATTTATATTTTTTTATATAATTAAAATATATATAATTGAAACGTTATGTTATATTATAATTGAATTTATATAATTAAATTGTTACTACATGGTTATCGTGGTTACCATCTACCCTTTACGATGGCAGCGAAGCATGGTGACAACGCCGTGAGCTAAATTCTTCCTCGCTATGACGACCATCCCCCACCACCAAAATCGGCATGAGTTTCCAGACCTGTATGTAGGACTGTGGTCTAGACATAACAACTGAATCATAGATTGTAAATAATGTAAATCAAATCATGCGCGACACATATCAAATGTGTATATGTTTTTAATTTGAGACATCACAAGGTGACTTATATATCGAATAAATCCTTAAGGACTCTCAAAAATTCAAATACAATATAATTGTCCATGAGAGTCAAACGCGGTACTTGGTGCGTATTTTTTAATCATAACTAATTAAATTTCCAGATACAAGATCCGGTATTGCGTAAGTTTCCAACATATTAACTGCGCGCCGATTATTTGTCGGACTTTAAACACAGTTATCATTGGAACATTAAAAATTCCCTGTCCCTTCCTTAATTAAATCAATATCGATTTAATATTAAAATCACTGTAAAAAAACTTATTGCGAAAAATATGCGAAAACCCTGGCTGGGGTAATATTTTTCGCAATAAGTTCTTTTACAGAGATTTTAATATTAAATCGATATTGATTTAATTAGGGAAGGGACAGGGAATTTTTAATGTTCCAATGATAGCTGTGTTTAAAGTCCGACAAATAATTGGCGCGCAGTTAATATGTTGGAAACTTACGCAGTACCGGATCTTGTATCTCAAAATTTAATCAGTTATGATTAAAAAATACGCACCAAGTACCGCGTTTGACTCTCATGGACAATTATATTGTATATGAATTTTTGAGAGTCCTTAAGGATTTATTCGATATATAAGTCACCTTGTGATGTCTCAAATTAGAAACATACACATATGATATGCGTCGCGCATGATTTGATTTACATTATTTACAATCTATGATTCAGTTGTTATGTCTAGACTCTAGAACACGATAAAAACTTCCATGATTACGTAGAATGTTTTCCAAATGTATTAGCCATCTTCTATTAGGTGTAAGTACGCGAAAATGCAAACAGAACGCATTGCATGAAGAATCGAGCGCATAGGCGGACACGGATAAAGTGTGTACAGAGGCGTTTATAATTATTTCTCAAAAATGGTTTATCGTAACATAACTTTAGCATACATGGTTGAATTCGTAAAAAAACAACCTCTTATTTGGTGATAAAAAAATTTTAAAATTTTGAAGAAAATGTATTGGTGGCGGGGGTATGTTAAAAAATAAAAAAAATAAAAAAATATTTTTTTATTATTTCAAAGTACTTTTGAAGCCATTTAATTTACATTTTTGAAAACTTTTCTATCTTTTATAGTTTCGGAGATATTCGGCCCGAAAGAGAAAAATCGATTTTTTCCGAAGGGGTGTTCACCCTCTAAACATGCGTATGGGCACGTATAAAAAAAGACGTATCTCTTATTTTTGTCTACACAACAACATATATAAAGCTCATCAAGATCAGAGTGGGACACCTCCGTGGGTTTCCTTGTGAGTTACAATTTCTTTGATACATTACATCCCCGACAGCACACGATATCCTATGGACGTCCATTGGATATCGTGTGCTGTCGGGAATATGGTAAACAATGATAAAATTCTATTTTTTATTACCGTAAGTATATTTACATTATTAAACAATCTTTTCTTGTTAATTTAGTAACGTGTCTGTGCAAATATCGATTATCTGTGACGATTTATATTATCTAAAGTAAATTCATACACTTTGAGGCATAACGCGAAATTAGGCTTTGTGTTCTTAAAATGTTTTATTTTTCTTTTTTATACATACGCTATCAGTATAGGGGAAACTGGTTGTGAGTACACTTGATCCTTATGGAAGACATAGTACATCGATTTTACGGTAGTTCTATGCACTCACAATCAGTATTTGATTCAACTAGCGACACTGGTTGTTTATGACATGACTGGACATGACTTAACCACGTAGTAGTGACATTTGCCACGTGCGTGACGTTTGCATATGGCAGGCGGTTTTGTGATTTGCTGATTTCGTACTTCTTTTCAATGAGTTTTTTCCAATTAAATTTCTTGAATTAGGTAATGGACAGTGATATTTTACAAATACGCATTTGTTTGCATGTCTAATAGATGGTTTATTTTACAGTAAGTTATAGAAATACGTGTGTCGTATTTATATAAGTATTCACATAAAATTATAATCTAATATTAGTGGAGAGATCTGGTACGATATAGTTTTGTTATGTTCAAAAGATTTAAGAAGTATCAAACTTGTTGGTTATGTAGGAACAAAAGATTACTTTGTTATGTTTAGAAAATTTTAGAAGTATTTTTGTTTATAAACATATGTAAATTAATAAGAAGCTTTATTATAAAAATTAATAAGAAGATGCTGTCAAATGTGGATTGACCACTAATTAAAATAAAAACTGATAATTACTTATAAGAATTAAATGTATTATTGTAAAAAATTAAAGGTTGGGAGCATAGACTTATAGATAGACCAGCCCCTGCCGTAAGAGCACGCGTAAGAAAGTAGACGGTGCAGACATAGCTCGTGGAGAATCTCCTCTCTCTTTCCTCTGATCGCTTGGTGGGGATAGAAGTCTAGCCCGGCTATTCCGTACTAGTCCCCACTCTAGACTTCTATCCCCACTAAGCGATCAGAAGAAAGAGAGGGGAGATTCTTCACGGGCTATGTCTGCACCGTCTACTTTCCTACGCGTGCTCTTACGGTAGGGGATGGCCTATCTATATAAGTCTACGGTTAAGAAATGTCAACCTCTATAGATCATGTCACCCAACACGCTGGAACAAGTCACCCTCAATAGGGGACACATGGTACAATTTTCGATTTTTCAGTTTTAGTTTAATACCTAACGTCTGCATTAACTGATTAATAAAATCGGCTTTATGATAGATTAAATCCAACTAAATTCCTAACTATTTCATGGTATTAGATTTGATCTACACCATAAAATGACAAAAATAGCCTTTTAAAACAAAAGGAGGGATCAACTGTCCCCAGTTTCCCCTATACTTATGTTATATGGCGCAATATATTGATGCCAAAGGTTATTAGGTACACCAAATTTTGATTTTTCCTTATATTTTAATGAGAAACATGTATACTGTAAGAAAAGTATTAATAATATAAATAATTATTATTAATTAAAAGTGCAATAATACATTCCTACATATATTGCGTGTTCTAATAAATCACTTTTAAGAAGTTTTGAACATTAATAAATAAGTTTTGTGAGGGATCCCATTACGCCTCGCATAAAATCCATAATAAGGTTACCTCACGTTTTCAAAAAACAATAATTTCGTCCTTTACTATTCTTTTGTAGTGAAATTTGTATTTTTCTTATAGGGGACATTTCAAAGAATGTTTTAGTGCAAAACAAAGTTTATTTATTTATAATATATTTAATATGTTGTAAACTTGATTAACCCTTGGCGTTTCCGTTATACACCGGGTTCCCCTACTAACGCCGTCATATACCTGGGTCATTGAAGACCCACGCGCTACTTATTTGGCTGTGTGCCCGGGAACAACCTGTCGGATCTTGGCGTCTCTGGGTATATATAAGACCCTACCATCCCTAAGTTTTTTTAGGGAGAGGAGCCGAAATCAGCCGACAACTTATCTCCGTAAAATTTGAAATTAAAATATCG
The DNA here is from genome assembly GCA_035220615.1 of Leptothorax acervorum. Lineage (NCBI taxonomy): Eukaryota > Metazoa > Arthropoda > Insecta > Hymenoptera > Formicidae > Leptothorax > Leptothorax acervorum. The sequence goes on along the minus strand of JASTWQ010000354.1, from coordinate 65,630 downwards.
ACTGGGCCTTGAATTAAAAAACGCACGTGGTCTGCGAAAGGTTAAAAAAAAAGAGATTTGCGCGCATGCAGTACGTGATACACGGGAATCGACGTTTTTTTCCTACAAACCTCCACCGGGAGATCCAGCAGTGACAGTTGTGTGAGTTGTGCATTTTCCTCCATTTCTTCTCGCGTTGTCCGAATCTGAGTATTTTCATGCGATCTGCTCGAGACTGACGCGATGGTTCAAGCAGAGAGAAGGATTCTCTCTGGTTCAACAAAGGCGACTAAGGCCGGTTCTACAATGGGTGTCGTAATGTTGGGTCGAATTAAAATTTAGAATTTATTGCCAAGAAAATTTAGAATTTAGTGCAATAAATTCTAAATTTTAATTAACTTCCTTTAGCTAGCCAATCGTTGTCAAAATTAATAAATATATTCTCGTTAAAATAATAAATAATAAAATTCTGTGTTATTAATTGAAATAAATTGGACATTAATTAAAATAATAAAGTCTTGTTAAAAATAGCGCGACAAATAATACATTCATATATTATTAATAGATAAACATTCATATACTGTTTGTTACAGTATAAGATTTATTGTCTGTCACATAAATATTTATAAATTAATATGTAAAAAGGAATGGTATAATTTTTTAAAAATTAGTTATATAAACTACAGTTTGAAGGATGATAACTATCATAGAAACACATAAAACAAAGATATTCAAAACACCATGAACATTTAATAAATGTAAAAATGTTTCTATTGCACTTGCATATTTATTTTGGGCGCCATATCACTATTTTATTATGGTCAGCTATCGCGAGAGTGTCATTCAGGTAGTCCATCTGCAACATAAAAACACAAACAATTACATATAATACATAATATAATGCAAAATATACTGCAAGATAAGACTTGTAAGAATGTCCTCAATATTAAAGAAGACTTTACCAACATTCGAAAGATAAACATAAACCTGATTTTAAACTTTAAATAGAAGCAAAAATTTAATTTTTTAACTGTAATTGGTATTTCTTATTTTACACATATGGACATTTAACAAATTTTTTCTTTAAAGTCAATAATATAACGATAATTATGGCAAATCTTACGTGTGTGATACCCGCACTGAAGACACTTTCTCTTTCTCCTAAATGCAAAGTAGTGATGGGCTTTGGCGGATCCGTAAGGCTCGAAATTCTGACGGTGCCGTCCAATGAACTCGTTATTAGGCATCCGTGCGTCAGACGTATCCCCGTTAACCATTCCGTATGCTCGGTGGAATAAGATTTCACTAGCTTAAAATCGTTGTTTGGATCCAGCATGTGCAACTTCTGCTTTTTGTCCCCGACGCAAACCCAATTCTGTTGCATACTCATGCACATAGGGGACGGTTTGTCTGGAACCTAAAAGGTAAATCTGCGACATCGTAACCGCGTCTTTCTTCTCGATGTTAAAAATACGGGGTAGTACGGGACATTACTGCGATAGACTTCACGATTTTTCTGGCTCTCTGATCCCAAACGGACACTGTATCGTCCCAACGGCTGCATGACAAGATGTATTCTGTGTTCATGGCCAGGTTATCCACGCTTAAGGTGTGAGATTGGTATTGCATTATCGGCTTATTGCTCTTATCTCTCGAATCGAACAGATATACTTTCCCGGAGTATGAGCCGGTCGCTAACAGGGCCTTTTTTGGACACGATGCCATGCAAAAAAAATATTCCCTTCCGTCGATATTGTCCCGATTTCTGTGCAGAGTCCCGTATTTTTTGAATTTTATATTTTTATTAATTGTGCTACATATTGTTCTACATTTGTGCCGTTTTGTGTGGCTAAAACCTCACCTCGATAGCTTAGTGCATAATATTTTAAAAGAAATATTTAAAAACGAAATTTTTGTTATCCCCGCACTTGTTGAACTTTGAGTTTTTTCTATGCTGTATTGGACTGTAATTGTGCTAATTTTTGCCGTAAACACGAAAACAATATATTTTGAACCGTATTCAAGAAAAGTAAGAAATATAAAATTTTGTTATCTCCGCACACTGTTTCTCGATTGAGCTCAATTTTTTTAAATGAAAAGATACTAACCTGTGCCACGTTGTGACGTTGAAAATACATCGATATATTTATCCATTTAGTAGAATCGTAAAATATATATACATAACAACAATAAACAAATATTGTTAAAACGCATTTCTACGAGTTGTACAATATTGTACTGATAACACAAAACAAACAAAAACAAGAGTAGCCACAACTCAAGGGGTTGATAAAAGAATCAATCATAAGGAAGTGGGTAAAACAGAAATTTCCAAATTTTTAAAAGTTGTGTCAGGTTGTGTATGACAAGCACAACAACAACTGTTTCCGACAAAAAGTCTCATCAAATTATTTGATTTACAACAAACAGCCGCTGTTAAGGACTTAGGTTTTAGGAATAAAAAAATTCTAAGCCCGATACTATCCGAACCGTGGCAGATAATCCACGTTTTGTAAATTGTGTTGAGTTTTGCTAAATGAAACAATCGAGCAATAATCGAAACTACGAAAGTCGCGAAAGTACGATTTTCGATTGCTGTTTAACGTGCGGAAAGTGGCTTATTTCTCAAAGGCTCAATGTATGCCTTACTTTACCGCACTAGTGCGAGAAAAACACCTTTATGACTTACTTTACCGCACTAGTGCGTAAAAAACCTCCTTTTTTTTACGATTAATAGTTTTTGTTTTACGATTTTCGACTGACATAACAAACTTGAACGTAACGAAATTTACGCGAGACAAAACGTCAATTCGTTACAACCGTCATCATTTAAGAAGGATAAAATTGATTTTTTAATCTCAAATCGAACTTTCGCGACAGGCATTACAAAAAATATTGTATGTGGTATGTACGGGAGACAACGAATTACGTCGCGCGTGAAGTTGCCGGATTCGCCTCAGCTTATATAGTGTATTCACACTCGTACTCGTGTGAATGCACCATAAGCCTTCGGCTCATGTGGCAACTTCACGCGCAACATATAATTCGTTGTTTTCCACACTTGCCACACAAAATACTATTTTAGCAGCACAACTTTTAATAATTTGAAAATGTCAAAAGTTTGTTAGGGGAAGATTGCCGATATTGTACCGGCTTCTAAATTGTACCATTTCTATATTTCATATAATCCGAAGGCCTAGAGCTATCTGTGTATTAAGGTTCTTCTAACGCCATAAAGTTGGTAGACAAAAGTTGATGTTTTTGCACGAAAGCGTCTTGTTAAAAAGAGCAAATAAAGGTTTTTTTAGTTTACTTTAAATTTTTTTCTAGTAAATGGATAGATATATCGATATTTTTCCAATGGCATGCAACGTGGTACAAGTAGTATCTTTTTACTAAAAGAAATTAAGCTCAATCAAAAAATAGTGCGGAGCCAACAAAACTATATATTTTTTAATTTTTTTATGAATGTGGTTTAAAATATTGTTTTCGCATTTGAGGCAAAATTTAGCATTATTGTAGTCCAATACGGTACGGTTTAAAGAAAACTCAAAATTCAACAAGTGCGGGACTATCTACACAAATATTATGTTCCTAGAATATTTGACATTAATGAAAAAAAAATACGCATGAAGTGGTAATATGCAGTAAATTCGATTTGATGAGTGAACTTTAAAATCGTGTTTCCGAATCATCTGACTCGATCACGACAAACGAGACATGGGACGCACTATTTGCAGTCGAATAATTTGCAGAGAAACAATTAGTTCTCCCACAAAAATTAGAATTATCTTCCTCGCTCAGTTTGCTCATCGCAAAACGGCTGAAAGGAACAATTTTGTTATCACGTACATTTCATAAGTTCCCTGATGGACGAGACCGGTGTTGAGCACCCACGAATTGATCTTATTGTAACTGCAAGTGTAGATCGTGTGATCTATCGCCGTAAGATAATTAATCGTTGAGATCTCGTCTCTGACACATTTATTGACTTCGTACTCTCTAAAGTACAAAACGTAAAATCAGTGTATTGTCACTGAAAACAGTGATAAGTCGATCACTGAATCAATTCAGTAATTGACTTATCACTTGTTTCAGAGATAATACACTGATTGTACATTAGGGTGGAGCGATTTGTACTTTATTTTTACCCCATGTCAGACATGGATTTTCAAAGAGCGTAAAAAATGATGATTTTTAATATAAAAAATTTTTTGAAGTAAAACTTCTATGGGCGCGGGGGGTGATTCGAAACAGAAGTGTCACGGAAGTCCGCATGAAAAGTTCAAACTTCTAATGGGAGTGATTCGGTACCCGTCACTAGGACGTTTTCAATTTTCATCGATTTTTACAGGGGGGAGGGGGTACGTTTATATTTAAAAAAAATTTTTTTATACCAAAATTTATCATTTTTCACGCACTTTCCAAAAATCCATGTCTGGCATGAGGTTCAAAAATCACTCCACTCTATTGTACATACATACTTTAGAGAAGGGATTAGTTTCTCGCGAGGAAAAAGTTTATGGCAAACCAGATAGCGACTTGTCGCAGTAATTATATAAGTGATTCCATTCTGAAAACGAGAATAATCACCAATTATATCGGTTTCCTTAAGGAAATATTTCCACTTGACATAATATGCTACTTACTATATGCATCAGTAATACAGGGGTATCCGTATATGATATAGCATATCCTAGCCGGGTCTCGATTGTCACTTTTTGCAAAGAATCCTGCTGTTGCCACAGTGCTGTTTTCTCAATTGCAACGCATGACGACATCCAAAACAGATTGTCGGGCCTCGCTGTAATGACACGTGACTTATATCAAAATAATATGACAATAGCTTAATCGTGAAATATTTGTACCCTATAATATTGGGTAGAAAAAAATACATATACATACAACTCAAATTAAGTACAAATAAACTATGAGCACATTCTAGATAATCTAGATCGAGAGATCTATTCAAGTTCTTACTTTTTGCATATCAAGTTATTGCAATAAACGGAGCTGCTTAGGCTTGTCTCACGCGACTTTTTGTAAATAAGAAATATATAATATTTTGTAGAACGCTTATTTTTCAAGACAAACAGAAATGAAATACCACGAAATAACATTTAACGTGATGTAAGCAACGACTTGCATATGCATGCGCAAGTTTGGACAGCGTTGACGCGTAAAATGACATAGAAAGTGTTTTATATTTATTAAAAAGGGTCGATCGATGTGCTATCAATTTGAGCTAACCGGGGCGCAAGAGCGTTCGGCTAGCATTCGGCCATATGCGGTTAATTCGAGATTTCCACGGTAAGTCGTCCTTCAAATTCAGGTAGAATTGTTTGCACACTGGGCGCAAACCGTGTACTAGCGTCGACGCATCTAGGAAGGAGCATATATGCAGGAATATCTGAAATGCAGTACAATAAAACAATTAAACACACAACCAAACAAATATCCGACGGAAGAGATGGAAACTGAACGAGAGGAGAATTGACCGTCGCTGTTTAACACAATTTACTCCAGCAATTATTAACGAATCGACGAAATAACAGCGACAATTAACCCTTCGCAGACCATGTATAATTCTGCTACTTCTGTCGACCACCTGGGTTTTTTAGGGCCAGTTAAGATTTTCAAGCTGTAATGGTGCCATAAAAATTCTGAAAAATTCAAGTATACACAGAAAAAAAAAGAAGTGTCAAATCAACACTCGATATGCTTGTATATACGCAAGAATATATAATCTTGAAATAAGATTATATTGCGTTAAACGAGGAATTATATAGTTGAACCAACGCAATACAATCTTATTTGCAGATTATATATTCTTGCGTATATACGAGCATACCGAGTGTTGATTTGACACTTCTTTTTTTTTTGTGTACTTTCAAAGGCTTTAAGAATCTATTTATACCGTCATATATATGCCTGATTGTTGTTTGGGTTTTTTTTATGAGTCAAAATTAGAGCAAAATTTAAAAGAAACGTTGGTGTGCTTAAAATTTTATAACTTTTTAATGAGGGATTAAAACCAAAAATGCCTGTAGGCTGTTATAGTTGAGGGTAGGTACTTTGGGAAAAAAATACCTACATTGGTGGCGTCGGCTCCGAAAAATTGAATTATTTGAGCACTTAAAAGTAGCCAATTTTGTTGGCGGAAAAATCGTAATTTTGAAGAAAAACACTATCGAAAATTATTGTTACTTATTTATTGTTGAATAAATTTGCATTTTAATCGTTTTCTTCGTGCTCAATCTTTTCGTTGTCGGTTTCATCTTCGATAAGTTTACCGTAAAAAGTATCACGACTGCTTGCCATTTCTCTCAGCCGTCTTTTTATAATATCTATTTAAAAAAATATTAATGTATTATTTAAATGAGTGTAAAAAGCAATTCAAAACGTAAAAAACGTCGAACTTAAAAAGACTCACACAAAACACTACGTCTACACACTCTGTATTATTATCAGAAAATAGGGGAACCCGGGGCATACGGGACCACGGGGTATAATGGGATATGGTCGATATCTCTTTACAGAGATGCTGTCATGTAACGAAATGTATGAAAATTATTGCTCTTATAGATGTCTCTACCCGCGTGTGCAGCTGTTATTAGTTTTTATATTATTTTTAGCTGAAAAATGCTACAAATTATTTAATGCGTTCGCTATGTTCTCCGCGACTGAGTTACATTTCTTTGATACATTACAATATGGTAAACAATGATAAAATTCTATTTTTTATTACCGTAAGTATATTTACATTATTAAACAATCTTTTCTTGTTAATTTAGTAACATGTCTGTGCAAATATCGATTATTTGTGACGATTTATATTATCTAAAGTAAATTCATACACTTCGAGGCATAACGCGAAATTAGGCCTTGTGTTCTTAAAATGTTTTATTTTTTTTTATATATATACGCTATCAGTATAGGGGAAACTGATTGTGAGTACACTTGATCCTTATGGCGGGAGACATAGTACATCGATTTTACGGTAGTTCTATGCACTCACAATCAGTATTTGATTCAACTAGCGACACTGGTTGTCTATCTCTATGACATGACTTAACCACGTAGTAGTGACATTTGCCACGTGCGTGACGTTTGCATATGGCGAGCGGTTTTGTGATTTGCTGATTTCGTACTTTTTTTCAATGAGTTTTTTCCAATTGAATTTCTTGAATTAGGTAATGGACAGTGATATTTTACAAATACGCATTTGTTTGCATGTCTAATAGATAGTTTATTTTACAGTAAGTTATAGAAATACGTGTGTCGTATTTATAAGTATTGACATAAAATTATAATATAAATATCAGTGAGGAGATCTGGTACGATATAGTTTTGTTATGTTCAAAAGATTTAAGAAGTATCAAACTTGTTGGTTATGTAAGAACAAAAGATTACTTTGTTATGTTTAGAAAATTTTAGAAGTATTTTTGTTTATAAACATATGCAAATTAATAAAAAGTTTTATTATAAAAATTAATAAGAAGATGCTGCCAAATGTGGTTTGACCACTAATTAATATAAAAACTGATAATTACTTATAAGAATTAAATGTTTTATTGTAAAAAATCAAAGGTTGGGAGCATAGACTTATATAGATAGACCAGCCCCTGCCGTAAGAGCACGCGTAGGAAAGTAGACGGTGCAGACATAGCCCGTGAAGAATCTTCTCTCTCTTTTTCTGATCGCTTGGTGGGGATAGAAGTCTAGCCCGGCTATTCCGTACTAGTCCCCACTGTAAACTTCTATCCCCACCAAGCGATCAGAAGAAAGAGAGAGAAGATTCTCCACGGGCTATGTCTGCACCGTCTACTTTCCTACGCGTGCTCTTACGGCAGGGGCCGGTCTATCTATATAAGTCTATGGTTGGGAGACGTCAACCTCTATAGATCATGTCACCCAACACGCTGGAACATGTTACCCTCAATAGGCGACAATTTTTCAGTTTTAGTTTAATACCTAACGTCTGCAACTGATTAATAAAATCGGCTTTATGATAGAGTAAAGCTATCTAAATTCCTAACTATTTCATGGTATCAGATTTGATCTACACCATAAAATGACAAAAATAGCCCTTTAAAACAAAAGGAGGGATCAACTGTCCCCAGTTTCCCCTATACTTATGTTACATGGCGCAATATATTGATGCCAAAGGTTATTAGGTACACCAAATTTTGATTTTTCCTTATATTTTAATGAGAAAAATGTATACTGTAAGAAAAGTATTAATAATATAAATAATTATTATTAATTAAAAATGCAATAATACATTCCTACATATATTGCGTGTTCTAATAAATCACTTTTAAGAAGTTTTGAACATTAATAAACAAGTTTTATGAGGGATCCCATGATGCCTCGCATAAAATCCATAATAAGGTTAACTCACGTTTTTAAAAGACAATAATTTCGTCCTTTACTATTCTTTTGTAGTAAAACTTGTATTTTTCTTATAGGGGACATTTCAAAAAATATTTTAGTGCAAAACAAAGTTTATTTATTTATTTTTAATATGTTGTAAACTTGATTAACCCTTAGCGTTTCCGGTATGCTCTGGGTTCCCCTACTAACGCCGTCGTATACCTGGGTCATTGAAGACCCACGCGCTACTTATTTGGCTATGTGCCTGGAAACAACCTGTCGGATCTTGGCGTCTCTGGGTATATATAAGACCCTACCATCCCTAAGTTTTTTTAGGGAAAGGAGCCGAAATCAGCCGACAACTCCGTAAAATTTGAAATTGAAATATTGACTGGGCCTTGAATTAAAAAACCCACGTGGTCTGCGAAAGGTTGAAAAAAAGAGATATGCGCGCATGCAGTACATGATACACGGAAATCGACGTTTTTTTTTCTACAAACCTCCACCGGGAGATCCAGCAGTGAGGGTTGTGTGAGTTGTGCATTTTCCTCCATTTCTTCTCGCGTTTGTTCGAATCTGAGTATTTTCATGCGATCTGCTCGAGACTGACGCGATGGTCAGAAGGATTCTCTCTGGTTCAACAAAGGCGACTAAGGCCGGTTCTACAATGGGTGTCGTAATGTTGGGTCGGATGTTGGGAGCAGTCGATGGTCAAATTTCTTTTTCGAGAACGAAATTTTTTCATTGGACTATCGACTGCTCCCGACATCCAACACTATCCGACATGACTTATGACACCCATTGGAACCGGCCTAAAGGCCGTATTGCACTACAGGTGCCTTTTCATGCAGCGAATTTTTCACTGCGAATGATTTTCAGAGAGTAGTGAATAATTTTCCGCGAAGTAAGTAGCGAATAATTCGCCGCGAATAGTTTGTGAACGTCGCATCTGTGTGGTTGCGTGTTAACAATAATAAAATATTTTTTATACATGGTTTTAATTAAGCTTTGAAATGCTCTTAAATGTTATATATTTAATAAATATATGTAGATTAAATCATTGAGTTTTTCAAGGCACCGATATCCTACATTTACATCAGATTTTCTGAATGCATAGATGCACCCAGCTCGGAGATGGCTTTGATATTAAGGGATGGCAACTTTGTTTGATGCAGTTTGTAGTGTCGGTCTAATTGCGATCAATTATGCTGTTATTACTTCCTTGACGCAATTTACTGTTAATAAGAGTCCTTATTCTGTGGATAACTTCGCTAAAAATGAATATGATCCGTCGCGCACATATTCGTTATTTATTATATAGTCTCATATTGTAATGTTATAAGTTTATCTTTAATTGTTTCGAGTACTGAGGAAGGCTTAATAAAGCCAAAACGTTTACGTTAATTAATTTATTTGTATTGAGTTAATTTCGAATAGAATTTTATATGTTAAAAATAATTTTTTAATGTTCGAGATTTTATAGAAAAAAATATTGGCGTTCAGAGATAAAAAATTTTTTAACTTAGAAATAGAAGTTAAAAAGTTTAAGTTTACATGTTTTAAGAATAACTAGTGTGTTAAAAAAATAATACGTTTTAAATTAACTCGGTTAAGTTAAATGTTATATTAACTTTTTTTTTACTTTTAACTATTTAACTAGTTGTTACTATCCAACCCTGCTAAAACCCAAGTTTTTGACAGTAGCTGTATTGTAAAATCCAGTAATCTGATCAGATTTTTTGTTATTAGAAAAAGTCGCGTCGGTGTTCTTATCAAACACAACCCAGCACGGTGCAAACTCAATATGAGGTTTTCGGAATAAAATGGCACAAATGTAGAACAATCAGCGTAATTGAGGCTTCTGTCTATTCGCCTCTTCTATCCTTGTTTAATGATGTCAGAAGCGAAAAATCGCATGCCAAAAATTTTTGCGGTTTTACGTTGAAATAAAAAAATATATTTATAAAACGCAATTGTAATTACCTAATTCAGCATATTTGTAAAATATACCGAACATTTTTCTTTATGCTTTAAATCACTAAATAGCCATAAATTAATGTGACATGCAATCTACCTTTTTAACCTGTCTTCTTTTATTTTTCATTTTACAGCCATTTATTGATTATTTATCAAAGCTAACGTCATTAAACAAGGATAGAAGCGGCGAGTAGGCAGGAACCTTAATAAAAATAAAAATTTCAAAAATTGCGGAGCTATCTTCATAAAAGTCACGCTCCTGGAATATTTAATTGACATTGATGGAAAACGATGTCTGGGTTGTTCGAAACTCTTGAAGACGTCCTTAGAACGTCTTTTGGTAAAGTCTTAAAAACATCTTGAAAAGAGACGACTTTGAGAGTCTCTTCGACTCGCGTGTGTACTGCCTGGGTTTCTTCGAATATTACGGGCAATACTGAAAAAGGGTCAACTGGTATTACAACTCGGTCTCAGTTTTTATTACACGGCGATTATAACAATTACAAATATACATACATATAACGCTGTAGAAAATCCGCTTGTTAAGGACGGACATGCGGGGAATACAAATCAAAGATTTTGCGTGTCGTTAAACGGGCGCGAGGAAGATATCGCGGTTACGAAACGACACAGCGGATGTGTCGCGATACTCGCGACCCTTTCGTTCACGATAAACGCGCTTTTAGCTTTTAGTCGTTCGCACACGAATTCTGATCGGTCGCTTTTCTTCTGATTAAAGCTCTTCTCGCTGATGATATCTTGGAGATAATATAACGATCGCTTCCGCGGACGAGAGATTCCAATCTTGAGCGATCGTATCAGAAATCCACTTCCTTCGCATGATTCGGCATTTTTCAGTGCCAGCTACATATTGCGTCTTCCGTAGTAGGACTAATTTAATTCAATTCATCTCGGATGTGGGCACGTGTGCGACGCGGAGGCGAGGCCGGAAGTTGCGGAAGCGACGGCGGCGTCGTGTTTTTTCGTGAACGCGACGGACGGCACGCGCGATTCACTCGAGATTTGAGAGACTTCCGATCCGTTTCGCTCCTGTGCACTTATAGAAGCGATCACGATGGAATACGGTGGAGGATCCTCGTATTTGTTCTCGCCGGGTGGATCGATAGTCCCTGACGTTCGAGCAGGTGTTCCTGATGTTCCTTGAACGCTCATCACAGACGCGTAAGACGGCGGTAAATCTGGAGTTGAACGCACCGTGAACGCAAGCGGTCCCGCCTGCAAAGGACAAATATACGGAGACACGAATTTATAGCTTGCTTGCTCTTTGGCATGTTGCACGCTGTGTCTTGTAAAATTTATACACATACATAAGAAAGAGAACACTATTACGGCGGAAATTAAAGCTCAATTAATTACAGCGCAGGCGTTGTTAAAAATATACATCGGAGCTGTTATAATTCCATAGCACGACTTAAAGCGCTTACGTAGATTTTACAATACGCATTTAATAAAAATGTGCATATAATTGGATGCCAATTTTGATAAATACAACTCCAATTTCGACATTTTACAATGAGATATTGTAACACTTTTCACACGTCTATAATTTATGCCGTAATATTTTCTCTATGTACGATTTGCAACAGCTGCAGATCTGCAGGATCTTATTATTGTCGTTTAAAAATAATAAGTCGGAGAAAGGTACCTGTCTGCGACTGGCAGTGATGTCCGAGATAGTCCGGATCGCCGCTCTTTGCTGCTCGATCAGAATTCTCGCGTGGGTTCTCTTCACTGTATAGACGGTGTAACCCAGGCAAATCATGAAGAAGAGTAGCGTCAATATTACCAAAACGATCAACATGTGCTCCCATTGCAGAAATATCGAGGCTATCATTGCCGTCGTCACCCACGCTGCCAGGATAGTAAGCAGCATGCGGCCGGAGCAATCCGCATCCTGAATAATTCGCATTATAGATATTGTACACCTTGCGAGCCGCGCGAATTCACCCCGTCTAAGACGTAAACGCGCGTCTGAAGTGTCTAGCTTTTCAATTTTTATTCCCTCGACATTTACGCCGTTCTGCGGCTTTTCTGTAGCGACGATTGACATCAACACTCGAGTTAAACAAAGAGTCCGAGACCCCGATAGCGATCGGTGAACGAACGCTGATAAGATTACAATTGCGCAAAATTATCAATGAATTAAGGGGTCATATCCGTTTCTCGGTTTCTGAAAAGTGGTTCAATAATTATGAGGGATTGCAAGAAAACTATTAGACCGATTAAGTTGAATCTTTTCTTTATTGCAAAGAGTGTCTTGCAGGAAAGAAATAACATACACTAACAATGAAAAATACCAAAAAATATAGCGAGTGCGTGCATTTTTCTCGAAACACCACTTTTCAAGACGGTGGGCATGATATAACTGCCTCACCATTCGTCCGATTAACTTAATTTTTTGTATACATATTCCTAATAAGAGTCTTAATCGGCTCACGGGAGTTTTTATTGATAAGTTCAATCATGTTGAACTTATCAATAAAAAATGTAACAATTTTTTCAGAAACATTACGAAAAATTTTTTAAAGTGTGACCATTTCCGTAATTCTTTTTTTTCAAAAAATCCTTCTCGTGAGCCGAGAATCACGATCCCAAAAAATAATAAAAATTCAAAAAATTTTGTTTATGATTAATCCTACGAGCTGAAGAATGCCCACCGTTTGTGCCTGCGCGAAAAAGGACGTCCTACGCCAATGCACGCAGCCGCTATGTTTTTTGGTATTTTTAATTGTTACTGTATGTTTTCTTTCCTGCAATTTATATGACAGAGACTGAATTTGTATCTGAACTGTTTGTGAAATTTAGAAAGAAAATATTTCTGTGGCGCCTATCCATGTTAAGGCTACTGTAAAATAATTAATTATACTTGTTATAAAGTTTGACTGTAGCACACAGAAAAGGTTAGCGGCGAGAGATAAATGAATATATGATCCTCACACCTAACATAGTTTGTTTAAGGCGCCCAATACGTCTCTCTTTTAAAAAAATCTTGATCAATACGCATCGGCATTTCAAAGTAAATACGAAAATAACTACTAGTCCCATAAACACAGATATATTTTAAAAGAGAAAGTACGTAGGCTAGGCTATTTATTTTTTTCTGTACATAAATGATGAAAGGCCAAATTAATATAAACGAAATCAGAAAGGTACAACCTTATATAGCCATAGTAATTTGATCTTTTCCATCATTCGCGAATAGAAAAAAATAGTTATGTTAGCCAACGCAACTCTCTTTTTCTAAATTGAATACACTCGTTTATCTTTACATATACACTGAAAAAAATTATTATTTGCAAGAAAATAGGTTTCTTTAAATTTAGGTTTCCTTAATTCCAAGAAGTATTTGGTAGATTTAAGAAAGCAATTTTTTGAATTTAAAATATTTTGTCAAATCTACCTATAATACTTCTTTGAATTAAGGAAACTAAATTCAAGGAAATCTATATTGTCTTGCATATAATAAATTTCTTTCAGTGCAGGTACGCTAAAAAGCTATATAATTATTATATCTACAAAAATAAGTTAGGTATGACATCTAGAATATGTTATTATATTATCTCGATGCTACAGTTATAATTGGCAGCTATATTTCTCACAAAGATCGTTCTAGCTGTAGTATCAAAACTCATTTTTATCCAATGCAGTAATTAAAATTTGGCAATGGAATCTAAATTTTTTAAAAGATATTACTAGAATGTTGCTGCTATAAATTCTATATGTGACAAACAATATTCTAGCAAATACAAAAAATAGCGTCTTGTTGTAACATCTAGAAATCTACCTACATCAGCAAAAAATTTTGACGTAGAACTACGTACGTCTTTGTCGACAGTAAGTAGGGGGTAACATTGGGAGCACAGATGCAACGAAAACATGTCACACTTTGAACATTTATATCTTCGAAATTAATAATCGTAGAGTAATGGTTAATACGTCATTAGATAGCTTATATAGTCCAATTCCTCTTTGTAGAGATATATGCAATTCAAATTAAGGGGATCCTGCAGTGGCAGGCGAATTCCAACGATGTCGATAATGTCGATCGAAATGTGATTTTCGCACAGCTACCAGTTTTTTTTGGATTTATAGAATTAAAAATCCTTTTCCCAGATTAAAGTATAAACGCAAACGGATACGGCTATGTTCGTGTTTTCGTTAAAAAAGAAAAAAAATTTATTATATAAAAAATTTTTTTTCTTTTTTAACGAAAATACGAACATAGCCGTCGGAGAGTGGGGGTGAGATGTAGAATATGTGGTGGTTTTGGAACGCATTTGTCCGAATTGCCCGTAAATAGTTTATCAAAACGAGAAACGTGCTTAAACCACGGTCTGTAGGAAGACGCAGGAAGCGTTCCGAAACCACCACATATTCTACATCTCACCCCCACTCTCTGGCAGCTAAACGATATACAGTTTTTTGCGTTTTTAAGCGAAACCGTGATCTAACAAACGTTTTAATTAGTATATTCGGAACTAACAAACGATTCCGCATCGATTGACCCCGGTTTGAACCGAAAATTGTAAAGAATTCTATATTTACCCGCTAACTTAACACTAAAAATTATTTTTGTACGTAAAAACTATTATTTAACAAACGTTCTAATTAGTCTAACAATCAATAACAAACGACTAACAATCGATTCGTAAAAAAAAAATATTAAAAGTCGAAGTTGTCCCGCTAACTTCATTGAGCTCGAGACTTGATGCGAGCTGCGAGGTGCGACGTGCGAGATTATGTCTGTTCGTTAACATTTTTACAGTGTCAGACACGAAAAGTTATCGGTGGAAAGGCAAAATAGTGACAAAAGCAGTTTATGAGAAAAGACACGAGTGCAACGGAGACAAAAAATTAGCTAGAAGTAGTAGAAGGCATAGATATACGTGTAGCGAGACAGCTATACGTTATATTTCGCTTGCCCAGCTGATTGCGACGTTGCCGCGCTTTCACGAGCCATCGAGATACATTCGTGCCGACAGCACAATTATCTCAAGTTATAATTTATTTCTTTAAAACGGTGTAGTGAAGACAATTGAAACTTGGCAGATATTTTCATCTATTCGTATACTAGATGTACAAAAAAATTCAAAATATTGGTAGCGCTCCTTCAACATTTTTTTAGCTGTTTTATCCGTCAAAATCGTCGCTTCCCATAAGAATACGTGTAAAATCAGTAAAAATTAAAATCGTTATAACTCAACCGTTTAGTGGATTTGTTTTTACTTTTTTGTCTCACAAATTTTTATCCACTTGGTAGCGCTTTGAAAATAGGTCCGATACATCTTTAAATAGGTAATGTTAAATTTTACGATACAATCAATAAAATTTGGAGAATAAATTTTGTTCTTTCCGTACACGCCATCAAAGTTGAAGTTTTTTCTTCAATTTTGCAAGATTTTTTATTTTAAATTAGAGTTGTTTGTAGTAAAATCTTCGCAGAGAAACGAGCCTTGAAGCATTTGAGAGATGAGGATTTAAGCTTTATAAGCGTTTTTCTGCGAAGATTTTACTACAAACGGCGCTAATTTAAAATAGACCTTGCAGAATTGAAGAATAAACTTCAACTTTGATGGCGTGTACGGGGAGAACGAAATTTATTCTCCAAATTTTATTGATTGTATCCTAAAATTTAACATTTCCTCTTTTAAAATGCTTTTTTTAAATCATTTATACGCTACCATTTTTTTTCACTGAGTTATGACGATTTAAAGTGAGTAGTGCATTTTAAGGTCTTTTTTCTAAAAAACTGTATTGTGCCGCCGGTATTAGCATTATCGAAACGAGCCTTGAAGCGTTTGAAAGCTGAGGATTCAAGCTTTAAAGTGCTTTTTTAAACATCGCTCTGAGATTATTTTTCACAAAGATACGTAACTTTGAATTTGGTCCTTTTTAGAGCTGGTTGAAGTTTAGAACGTTCCTGGAGTGATTTTTTAATAATGATTTGTCCCACTTTTCTTTGGCACAGATAAACATCCAAGTGCCACACACGATATACATAAGAAACCGATTTCATACACCCTGCGGAAGACACCCTTACCTATACTAAAAAAACCCACTCTCAGATCACTTGAAATAATCCTGCTACAAATGATTTGTCCCATTTCTCCTTTGGCACAGATAAACATCAAAGTGCTACACACAATATACATAAGACACCGATCCCACACACCTTGCGGAAGACACCCTTATACTGAAAAAACCCACCCCTAGACTACTTAAAATATTTTTGCTACGCTAAAAATGATTTGTCCCATTTCTTCTTTGGCACAGATAAACATCTAAGTGCTACACATGATATACCTAAACATAAGACACCGATGTACCTATAAATAAGACACCGATTCCATACACCCTGCGGAAGACACCCTTATACTGAAAGAACTCACCCCCAAATTACTTAAAATATTTTTGCTACGCTAAAAATGATTTGACCCATTTCTTCTTTGGCACAGATAAACATCTAAGTGCCACACACGATATACATAAAAATAATAACTGGATTGATGGCAAGATTATTGATTGTTTCACAATTACTTTACTAAATAACATTTCTGCTAATTTTATATATGTTCCTACAAACCATTTATACTATATGATTGGAGATTCTTATAAAACGTTTAAAAATGCACATTGGCGTATGTATAACATAACAACTCCTATTAGCGGAAGAATGTTAATACCTTATTTGTATATTGAGACTCTGAGCTCTTTGTCGAGTACTTCTAACAGTTCTGGGCAATCCAGAAAAGTGCGCAAGAAAACAATGTCCAGGATTTTGACGTCTGATGAACTTATTTTGAAGGTGCGTAAAAAAAGAGCACGAGAGAAGAAAGAAAATAAAAGAAACAAAAGAAGTAACCAAGCAAGACGTCAAAAACTGAATCTTGCAGATTTTCACCAAAAGTACGTCGACGGGGAAGATTGGGTGCAATGTTCCACGTGGTATCATATCTAGAATGTAACGACAATGGAAATAATTTATAATTCGTTGCATAAGATGTGAAAATGAGTAAAATAATACCTATGTCCGTATGCCCCTGTTTAGGGAGCAAACGGACAATAGTGCATTTTTTTTCAAACGCTAATTTTGTGTGGAAATGTAAAATGTACTATACGAATAAAAGTTTGTAATCTTAGCAAACTCTTTATATTTCACTATAAGCCTATAAACGTTACCTGTTTTCTCACTTTTTATTCAACTTTTATAAAAAAACAATAAGATCCCAGTTTGCCCCACGTTTACCCTATGTAATTATGAAAACTATCATAATCTTAGGATGTTAGTGTGAGGCGATGGTTCTGGTCAACCTATAGATAGGACATTTTATCAATTTAACATATGCGTTTTTCTTAATTTTTATAGATTGACTATTAATTTCGACCTTGTCACGAATTTGTTATTGACAGGTTACTTGATAAGGACCCAATTCTTGGGGTCGAAACGTCGTAGAGAACGTTACATTATATTTACCAATTGTGTCGATTAAATAAACACATTTTTTGTTCCTACATTATATTTTAAAATAACAACACTTGTTTCTGCAATGATAGTTCCTTAAGAGAATTTCCTTTATTTTCAGAAACTATCTTTCTTTAGACGCAGTTTCCAATTCCAAGACAAACAATTTTCTTTGCAAATATTTTTTTGTATCTGTATCCATTTTTGAGAAATTCAGCAAAAATATTTTTTGAGGGTAGATTTACTATTTAAGAAATTAAGCAACAGGGACGGAGGGGTTGGATTTTTAGTACGGTGATCAGAGATCTATTTGGACTAATTCTAGTCAAGATACCACTATTATCAAAGAAATTTTAACTTTCTTTATTGTGTCTATTGTGTTTGGACAATATTGGGAATTTGACTCCTGCGTATCTCCAAAACTACTCCTAAGCTCAACCTTAAATTTTTTTAAGATTAATGTCCTATCATATAGCATCGTTTGGCATACAATTCGATTCGAATTTCAAGGGCCACAAAATAGGCTAAAAAAAAACTATTGTTTTTGGAGTCACTCTTTGCTTGTTATTTACTTTGCGGAATCCATTGAGCCGCGATGTAAAGGATTCCGACAATGGGAACGTAATGTGAATCGTCACGCGACCTGCAGAGTTTAATTCCACCCTGCGTTCACGGGATCTGCGACGATTTGGGATAGGTGCAAATCTTGACAAACGGAGAAGGATAAAGGAAAGTTATTTGTTTTTCGAATATATAACTTGTATATTTGTTTATAAATTTTTTAAATATAGGTATCTGGTATACGAAGAGTGAACTCCAGTAAGTTTGCGCCTAGTCGTGAGCGGGTTCGGACATGTTCCGTCCCGCTGTAATTTTTTTGTATACTGAGGCAACTATTCACCTTTGTTGCGCAATACGTGTTTAGCCCTCAATTTAGACCCATACGCCCGTTTATGATCTTGTATAAGTGGATTTACCTCCGTGGGGAGGTAAAAGCCGTTAAATTAAGAAGAAGAAGAAGAGTGAACTATGTAAACATCGATTGCCGCTTCTCGAGTCTGCAGGCGCACAGTTTCATGTGGAGGAAATGTACCTATTATATTAAAATATAAAAGCTTGTCAGAAAATTTTGCAAAACAACAAACGATAAATAATACAATATACGATAATGCAATGTATAAAATATATTTAAATGCGTATACCACTTAACTACAGTATAAAAATATGTTTCTTTTATTCTTCTTAACATAAAAGATTCCCATCCTGAATACGCTATAATTATAAGTTAAGCTTATAATTAGCGATTAGTTAAGATAATAATTATAGCTACGATTATCGCTCAGCTTATAATCGTAATAAGCGATGTTGGTGAAGCTTTTATTAAAATTTTTCGACAAAACGATATGTACTTCTAATTTCGCAAAACGGTATATTACATTGTACATTTTAGAAAGATGCGTCAGAACAGTATCTTAAGAAAAACTATATTACATATTAAACAATATAGCTGTAGAATAGCTACAAAACACATACAGAAATTCTCTGTTCATTGTTGTTTCGTTTAACACGTTTATTTCGGGCGCCATACCGCGATATTATTACCGCCGGATATCGCAAGAGTGTCATTCAGGTAGTCCATCTGCAACATAACAACACGAACAATTACATACAGGGTGTTTCCTAAGTAAGTGCACAAACTTGAAAGGGATCTTCCTTGGCTTATTTTAAGAAGAAAAGATCCCATAAACATGTATCCTAAACTGCATCGTTTTCAAAATACAGGGTGTCAAAGTTGAGAGAATGAATATAAAAATTTTTGACTATTTTAAAAACAAAGCAGTTTAGAACATATGTTTATAGGACCTTTTTTTCTTAAAATAAGCCAAGGAATATTTTCTTTAAGTTTGTGCACTTACTTAGGAAACACCTTGTATATGATGCCTGATATAGTGCAAAATATTACAAGATAATTAAAATTTGTAAGAATGTCGTCAATCTTAAGGTAGTTAGTCCGTAAACTCATTTTCTTAGGAATTTCATAAAATTTGAACAGCATGTTAATGTAAACAAGTTTTACAAATCTCACAGTGGTTCCAAAAGCCTCTAAACCTGGCCAAAATTATTTATACATTATTTTAACCAATTTTTTAATAAATTTTGTTTAAAATGGTTCTTATAACTAAAAATAATAAAGAAATAACATAATGTATATGTTATAATAATTAAATTCTCTGTTAACCTTCCGGCGGGCGCGCATTTTTTCATAACAGTAGCGAGCGCGTTGTTTACATTGAAAATTTGAAAGGATAAGAAATATTATAGGCCTAGTTTACACCAGACCGTTTGGTACGCGTATAATAAGAAAAAAAAACCAGGAAGACGCTTATCCTTAAAAGAGGAAACAGCTTAGATATGAAGCTTGCATCTTTTGCAATTATTATATATTCAAGATCAACCGAGAGCTGGATACAATGCCAAGCATGCCATGGATAGGCTCATGAGTCCTGCAACAATGTAGAGAAAGAGATTTTAATTGTTTATTGTGATGTTTTTGTAAACCAGAATGCATAGAATACATTTGGTATTGTATTTTGATCAGAATAAATCAAGATTTTGTAATTTCATAATGTTTTACACACTTTCAAATAGGCATCCGATTTTACCTTACCGGTAGGACAAAACCGGGTACATGGACTTCTTCGAAAAATCTTGTTATTCTCGATAACAAAATTTCTCTTTCAGCAACTAGCCTAATTTTCTCATAGGTTAAGGCTCCTGGATACTCACCGCGGTACGTGAGATCGTGACGTCAGAGAAGCGAAAAATGACACGTTGAGAATTCTTGCGTATCATTGCCAAATAAAAGGACTTCTGTAAAATGACACTTTATGGTATATCACTTCAGCACACTTTGAAAATACTTCGTGGTTTATCCCTTTCCCTTGACAGTTGATAAATAGCCGTAAAATGAATGTAATACGAAACCACAACAAACCTAGTCATGCAGGCTTATGCGCAGGCGCATGATTAGGCTTTGTATCACATTCATTTTCCTGCTATTTATCAATTATCAAAGGAAAGGGATAAACTACAAAGTATTTTCGAAGTGTGCTGAAGTGATATAAAGTGTCATTTTATGCAGAAGTCTTTTTATTTGGCAATGACACGCAAGAATTCTCAACGTGTCACTTCTCGTTTCTGACGTCACGATCTAATATGGCCGCGGTGACTATCCAGAAGCCTTAAGCCTCAGACACAATGCCAGGCACAGGCAATAGGAATAGGAATAACATAGTCGCATCCTTTTTCAATACAGTGCATTGAAGAAGGATGCGACTATGTTATTCTTATTCCTATTGCCTGTGCCTGGCATTGTGTCTGGGGCTTTAAGGTTCACTAAAGACTACTAACGGTCAGTCGAATTTTTTTGCCTTCCGATTTTTTGTAGGAAAACAAATCCAAAAAGGTACCCGGTTTTGTCCGACTTTCCCATACTTCTAATTTCGTGACACGGTATACGAGTATATTACATATTATACATATATTAAAGAGACGCGTTAGAATAGTATTTTAGGAAAGAATAATAACAATACATATCGATGCAATGTACCTATAGAATAGCTACAGAACACGTATAGAAATTCTCAGTTTATTGATATTTTGTTGAACGCGTCAATTTCGGGCGCCATACCGTGATGAAAAAATTAATTAGAAAGTAATGGTATATTCCGCCAATAATTGATTAACGAGAAAATATTTATTAATTTCGACAACGATTGGCTAGCTAAAGGATGTTAATTAGAATTTAGAATTTATTGCGAAAAATATATTACCCCAGCCAGGGTTTGAACCTGGAATCTCCCGCTCTCCGTGTCAGCGTCGTCCCAATTCGACCACTGAGGCATGTGGTAATATTTATCGCAATAACAAACTAATATATCCATCTTATTATTTGTTCCAACATTAGAAAACTGTGCGCCGACTTGGTTTCACACATAATAGGTAACCAACGTTTTCGCAACGTCGTTTGAACCCTTTTTTGCACTAATTTGGAGAATCAAATTTAGGTTGTACCAACGTTGGGATACAACTTATAGTTAAACTGAGGTTATATTTTTGCACCAGTTTTAACGTTAGTGTAAGTAATTTTTGTAAACTTTGGTTTTGATGTACACTGCTGGACCTGAGGTTATTTTTTCACAACTTAATATTTTAGGTGTAGTTTTCGTGCTTCCATTCGAACCATATGACGGCATTAGTATCATAATACGTACTTATCAATTCGGTACAAATAAAATGGCTTGGAAAAATATAGTTTACGCAGACTTTGATACATTACATTGTAATTCTGCTATAAATACACGAACCCACTAAAAAATTGTAACGAAATCCACTTTATTGATAAATGTGGAAATGATAGGTCGAAATTAGACGAACCCCTTCTAAAATAATCCATATTTGCTAAATATTTTGTTAAATAACTACAATTTTCAAAATGTGGATTTTTATTTTCTTTATCAAAATAGCTTTTAAAATAGACATGTCGTCAAAACTTTAACAACAAATATTGTTTAAATGCTTTAAATTATTAACAAAATGCGTTAAAAAATATAATTCTAAATATACTAAAAAATGGCGAATTATTTGCCTTTCTCTATAAGAAATAAAAATGGCGAAGTCGGCGTCCCACACTATATTAAACTTTAAGGTCGCCAAACTGACTTAACATGTTGATAAAGTATATCAATTAGTTGAAAAATCCACACTAGATTTACGAAGCGTCGTGTATCTTAACCAAATCCGACCTATGATATACCATCTATGGTATAGCATAGGTCGGATTGACATTCTAATTTGTTTTTCTGGTAAAAAGTTTTTACCATAAATTTTTAACAATGGATTATTTTAAAGTTGTGTACATCAAATAATCACGACCACACACAAATCAAACGTAAATCTTCACCGCATATTCTATTTACACTCGTATCTTTATACTCTTTTAGGTGGAATTTGTTACCATTTCTCGCGATTTCTTAACGTCAGTCAGAAATAACCACAGGTGACGTTTCATGACGTTAGCGTTTTACAACGATTGATAACAAAACGTTGTTGGGAATTACGTATTCAAGTCGCCCGAAAAGTGTGGTGTAGAGTATAACGTCAGGCGAACGTTAAATATCTTAACGTCGGATAATAGGACTTAAACCGTTTCAAATTCGACGTTGGGAAAGTGATAAAGAAAGCACGTCGTAATTTTAACGTTAAGACAACGTCCAAAAAATGTTAGTATTATCTTTTAATTATAAGTTACATTTTATAACTTAATTGGACCGCTTACACCGTTGTGATTAGTAGAAAAGTAGTCCTTAGTCGGAAAATTAACCGAAAAATGCTGCTTGGGTCCTGTTGGAGTATAAATACAATCAATACCACCGCCCTGGTATGGAATTCTTTTACTGCCTGCTATAGCGAATATGTCACTTAGATAGTCTACCTGCAACATAAAAACACGAAAAATTACATATATCTAATACCTAATATGGTGCAAGATATTGCAAGATAAGACTTGTAAGAATGTCGTCAATCTTAATGAGGACTTCACTAACATTCGGAAGACAATGATAACATAAAACCTGATTTCAAAATTTAAGTATAAGTAAAAATTTAATTTTTAAACTGTATTTCTCATTTTACACATGGACGTTTAACATATTCTTTCTTCAAAGTCAATAATACAATATTTTCGGCAAATCTTAATACTCACGCTGGTGATCTCTTTAAACCGTGAATATAAAGTAGCAATAGGCATTGGCGGATCCGTAGGGCTCGAAATTATGACGGTGCCGTCCAGGGAACTCGTTATCAGGCATCCGTGCGTTAGACGCACCCCCGTTATATCTCTCGTATGCTCGGTGGAATAAGATTTCACTAGCTCAAAATCGTTCTTTCGATCTAGCATGTGTATCTTTGCTTTGCTGTCCCCGACGCAAACCCAATCCCGTCGCATACTCATGCACGTAGGGATCGCTTTACATGGAATCTGAAAGATATACATATATACCTGCAACATCATAACCGTGTCTCTCTTAATTCTTGATGTTAAAACTACAGGATAACATTACTGTGATAGACTTCATGATCCGTCCGGCTCTCTGATCCCAAACGAACACTGTTTCGCCGCCGGTGGACAAAATGTATTCCGTGTCCATGGCCAGCGTGCGCACTGGCGGTCTGGTGTCAGATTGGTCATATTCCATTATCGGCTTAGTGCTCGCTCTCGAGTCGTACACGTATACAGTCCCGCCGTAGGAGCCGGTCGCGAGAAGGGCCTGCTCTGGACACGATGTTATGCACTGCCAATATGCGCAGCGTCTCAAATTACCTCTGTAAAGAAAGCCCCGCATTTTTTAAATTTTATACTTTCATTAATTGTGCTACATTGTTCTGCAGTGCCATTTGGTGCCAAAAACCTCATCTCGATAGTTTAGCGCATATTTTAGAAAATAACGAAGGACGAAATTCTTATTATCCCCGCACTAATTAAATTTTGAATTTTTTCTAACCGTGCCGTTAGAAAAAAATTGGACCGCAATTGTGCTATTTTTGCCGCAAATATGAAAACAATATTTTAAACCGTATTCAAGAAAATTAAAAGATGAAATTTTGTTAACACCGCACTATTTCCCGATTGAGCTCAATTTCTTGTAGTATAAAAAAGATGCTAACTTGTGCCACGTTGTGCCGTTGATAAAAGGGCAAAAACGCGCGTGACGTACAGACAAATTCTTATAATTTCTTAGAATTTTTTGTTCTTAAACGTTAGAAATGTTGTTACTAAACAAATTTCATAACTATTATCCTCTTATATCCTCTGCAGTTTGTCCAAATATATAAGATAATAATTGAAAGAAGATGTAATTATATATCACATGGTTTCATTCGTGAGTTGAATGAAAGTCATCGTGACGTACGGACAAATTTTGGAAGTAGATTTGTATTTTCTGCCAGTCATTAAAACTCGGCGAATTGTCATATTCTTAATCAGAGCTAGATAGCTGATCGAGTGAAAGCTATTATATAACATTTCTAACGTCTAAAAGAATAAAAAATTCTAAGAAATTATGAGAATTTGTCCGTGCGTTACGCGCGTATTTTGCTTAAAACATTATAGATAGATCTATCCATTTAGTAGAAAAAAATAAAAAATAAACATAAATAAATATTGTTGCAACGCATTTATTGTATTTTTACAAGTTGTACTATATTGTGCTGATAACATAGAAAAAACAAGCTATTACTCAAGGGATTGATAAGAAAATCAATCGTATTCGGGGAAAGTGGGTAAAACAAATATTTGACATTTTCCAATTTTCGAAAGTTGTGTCGGGTTCTGCTCGACAAGCACAACTTTTTTTGACAAAAAATCTCTACGCTGTTAGGAACGTAGGTTTTAGGAATACAAAAATTCAAAATCCCATATACTATCCGAATCGTGGCAGATAATCACGTTTTGTAAATTGTGTTGAGTTGTGTTAAACGAAACAACCGAGCGATAATCGAAACAAGTACGGAAAATCAAAGGGGTTGAAAAAATCCAGCAAGAGGGGTAGAGAATAAAGCAAAATTTGGCAGCACAACTTTTAATAATTTGAAAATGTTAAATGTTTGTTATTTTTACTTTTCGATTTTTTTCTTGTAAATGGATAGATATATCGATATTTTTTCAACGTCACATGGCACAGGTTATTAGTATCTTTTTATGAAAAAAAATCAGTTAGGAAATAGTACGGAGCTAACAAAATATATTTTTTAATTTTTTAAAATGTGGTTTAAAATATTGTTTTCACATTTGCGGCAAAATTTAGCGCAATATTGTAGTCCAATACGATACGGTTAAAAGAAAACTCAAAATTTAACAAGTACGGGGGTATTTACACAGCGATCATGCTCCTGGAATATTTTACATGGATGAAAAAAGAAGTACGCATGAAATGGTAATATGCAGTGAATTCGATTTGATGAGTAAACTTTAGAATTGTGTTTCCGAATCATCTGTCTCGAAAAGCGAGACACGGAACGCATTATTTGTATTCAAATAATTTGCAGAAATTATTTCTCCCGCAAATAGAAATTATCTTCTTCGCTTAGTTTGCTCATCAACGTCCAAAAGGAACAGTTTTGCTATCACGTACATCGTGTAAGTATGTTGATAGACGAGACCGGTGTTCATGAGCTCCCACGACATGACCGTATCTTCGTAAGTGCAACCGTAGATCGTGTGGTCCATCGCCGTCAGACAAAGAATCTCTTGGTGATTTGGCGCCCTGATTTCATCGTCGACACAGTCAACTAAGTAATAGGGTAGTTCCTCTAGTTTTTCGTGTGAAAAAAGTTTATAGCAAAGTAGACCATGTTCCGAACTTACTATATAAGTGATGCCATCCTAAAAACGAGAATCATTATCATTATATCGTTTTCCACAAGAAGAAATGTCCACTTGACATAATATGCCACCTAACTATATGCATCAGTAACATAGATTCTATAATGTAGCTGATGTTGCGTGACTGCATGACTGTGAACTTTTTCATAGAATCCTGTTGTTTCCACAGGGCTGTTTCTTTCTCGATCGCAACGCATGATAACTTCCAAACAGTTTATCGGGCCTCGCTGTAATGACACGTGACTTTTTATATCAAAGAAATATTTAATATGACAATAGTATTTTGTGTGGCAAGTGTGGAAAACAAAATTATGTCGCGCGTAAAGTTGCCGCATGAGCCGAAGGCTGGTGCATTTACACGAGTACGAGTGTTAATGCACTATTGACTATAAGTTGAAGCGAATGCGGCAACTTACACGCGCGACGTAATTCGTTGACTTCCGCACATGCCATACACAATATTTTTTGCAATGCCGCAAAAGAAAAAGTAAGAAATAAGAAATAGTATTCAGCGAATACTACGTAAGAAATTGACGTTTTGTCTCGCGTGAATTTCGTTACGTTCAAGTTTGTTATGTCAGTCGAAAATCGTAAGACAAAAACTATCAACCGTGAAAAAAAGAGGTTTTTTTACACACTAATGCGGTAAAGTAAGTCATAAAGGTGCTTTTCTCGCACTAGTGCGGTAAAGTAAGGCATACATTGAGAAATAAGCCACTTTCCGCACGTTAAACAGCAATTGAAGATAGAACTTTCGCGACAGGCATTACAAAAAAGCTTATTCGTACTATAATATTGAGTACAGAAAATGCATATACATATATGCAACTTGAATTAAGTACAAATAAAAACTACGAGCACATTCTAGATCGAGAGATCTATTCAAGTTCTTACTTTATGGAGATCAAGTTATTGCAATAAACGGAGTTGCTCAAGCTTGCTCGAGATGCGACATTTTATAAATAAGAAACATATAGATAATATTTTGTAGAACACGCTCATTTTTTTTCAAAACAAACAGAAATAAAATCTAACGTGATGTAAGCAACGACCTGTATATGCATGCGCAAGTTCGGACAGCGCTGGCATAAAATAAGAGTATTTTGTTCATTAACTAAAAGGGTCGGTCGTGGTGTAAGGTGCTATCAATTTGAGCTAACCGGGATGCAAGAGCGAGTAGCTAGCATCCGGCCATATGCGGTTAATTCTCGCTTTCCACAGTAGGATGTCATTGTCCAAATTCAGGTAAAACTGTTTGCACACTAGGCTCAAACCGTGTACTAGCGTCGACGTATCTAGGAAGGAGCATATATGCAGAAATATCTGAAATGCAGCACAATAAACAAATTAAACGCACAACCAAACAATGTTCCAACGGATCGAAGAGATGGAGACAGAACGAGAGAGAGAGTGAGAGAGTTGACCGTCGCCGTTCAACACACTTTACACCAGCGACTATTGACGAACAAAATAACAGCAACTATTAAAAAAAAAGAAAGAATTTTTCGAGCGTGTACGTGATACACGGGAATCGAATTTCATTTTTTTCCTGTACGTACCTCCACCGGGAGATCCAGCAGTGACAGATGTGCGTCTTCCTCGCCGTTGTGCGTGCAGCTTGCATTCTCGTCATCCATTTCTTCTCGTACCGTACGAATCTGTACCAATTTTCATTCGATCTGCTGGAGATTGAAACTGTGGTACAACCACTGAAATATATAACAACTGAAACGCGCACCCAGATCTGCCCGCACGATATGAGAGATAGGGCTCAGACCAGTAACTACTACTACTGAGTAAGTTTCCACCGAGGGTTCGTATCGGGTCAGAGTCGGGTTTAAACTTTAGAGTCAGGTTGGGGTGAGCGCTCTTGCGGTGGAAACACCAAAAACCTCATTTAGACCCTACCTTAAAATTTTGTTGGGTAGGGTTCAGGTTCGAGTTTGGTGTTTCCACCGCAAGAGCGCTCACCCCAACCTGACTCTGAACCCGACTCTGACCCGGTATGAACCCTCGGTGGAAACTTAGTACTCTTAGTAGTGATGCGAACTGCAATGCTTTTGCCCGAAGCCAGCGCGTGTGGAGTGGATAGCGCGCCCGCCGGCGACTCGACGCTCGGGCAGCTTCGGGCGAGTAGAAGAGCGCAGACACACTCGGATATCTCCTTCTTCCCCGAGTTGTAACATATAGCTATAGCGCTGCGTTCCGTTCAACTTCACAAATTAATATCTCTGGTTATATTTGTCGTAGAGAAATCTTTAAAAAAGCATTTTAAAGCTAAAAAGACAATCTTCTTGAAAAAAATAGTTTACAAGAAATTGCAAATTTCAATTGTTATAAGCAATTAAAATGTTTAATTAATTTTTTTACTAAAAAGCACATTTTTTAAAATTTTTTAAATAATGCTATCTTATACTCTATTTCATTCTGAAAGTACACATATTTTTTATTTTTTGAAGAATCGATGGATTCTATTTTTTTATACAATTTTAATGACTGAGATGCCGTGCCGTGCTCGCGTCAATTGCTTATAACAATTAAAATGTGCAATTTC
This sequence comes from Leptothorax acervorum, assembly GCA_035220615.1. NCBI lineage: Eukaryota > Metazoa > Arthropoda > Insecta > Hymenoptera > Formicidae > Leptothorax > Leptothorax acervorum. The sequence goes on along the minus strand of JASTWQ010000354.1, from coordinate 36,818 downwards.
TTGTAACTTAAACTATTTTTTTTAAAAAGATTGTCTGCGTAGCTTTAAATTGCTTTTATAAGGATCTCTCTACGACAAATATAACCAGAGATATAGGAAAGTCCCCTATTATGAGATAGGCTCCTAATATGCAAAAGCGAGGTTTCTGCTAAACTAATAGGCCCTATCTGTTGGTTCCACCATAAATTTATTGCCCTTGAGGTAAAACCTATTTAGTGGAAAATTCATTGTTTGATCGTGCGTATAGTCGTTGCAGAGAAAGAAATTGTGAAATTGGATATTGCCAAGTGCCATGGATATGAGTCGTTAAACCTTGTTTACTATATAATTAATAAATATTTGGCAATGAGTTCTGCATGCAGCGATAGAGTAAGGTCGTATTAATAGGAAAATACGGGATATGTTGAGTTGCTTAATTGTAGAGATTAGATTTGGTGATCGCAAAACCGCAAAGCGTGGGGCTCGTGAGATACTCAGAGTACTTCTGGGTTGCTGGAGTATGAAAGTTGTTGTACAGTAATAAAATAAGAGAAAATATTATATTAACGTTAAGGGAAAGTTTATACAAAATTATAAGAGTGTGCTGACCTTGATTTGAGGGGGAAGGGTGGAGGGGGAAGATTAGGTACAATATTGGGTATAAGTGGGTTTACGATTGTTACAAATATGCTTTTCCATTACATTTGTCTTTCAGAAACTATAAATAAAGTTTTCTAATTACAATATGATGTATTTTGCACTTTATTAGCGATTTCCCGGGGTCTCTCATGTTAGGAGCACACTTTTTCGATTTTGCCAAAAGCTCATTTTTTACATTTTTCTAATTTAAAAAAAAAACAATATTTAAATTAGATTTTACATTTCAGCATCTTAAAGCTTATTCAATTCCCTTCAAAATAACCTACTATATTTTTCAATTCTGCCCATAGACTTCCGGCAATCACACAAAATAGATGTGGTATCTCATAATCGGGGACTTTCCTTTATTAATTTGTGAAGTTGACTTCTTCATTTTTCAAAATTATATTGCTTACAGCTTTTGCAAAAAGAAAAAATATTTCGAACGAACAAAAAATACGTATTTGCTTATTTTATGTATATTTTATGTAAATAAAGTTTCACAAATAATTCTCTTATTTGTATCATTAGACTAATCTAAATAATTCTAAGGAATAATATTAATATCTATTATTAGTATTATAAGTAAAATAAATAAAGTAAATATAGCAATAAAATTCTTTGTTACTTACGTATCTTTCATTTACGTGTGTATCTTACTCATTAATTACTTCTAATCTTTGACAATTGTTATTTATAACCTTATCTCTTAACTAATTTTACCCAGTTGCTATGCAGTATTTTTTTATATCAAGAGAAATCAGTAATACTAGATAGTAATTGCTCGGGTATTCAATTAAACAATACAAATTTCTACCAGGGTAAAGATGTATTTCTTTTTAAAGGGTATAGCAAGATAAGAGGGGCCCCCAAACAAAATTAATTTTGATTAGGGGCAATTTAAAGGTATAATAATTTATAACTTTGTAGAGAATTCTATACTTTTTCTCGCATTACTGGAATATCATAAAATGTGAAAAAACACGTTTTTTATGATATTTTAGTAATGCGAGAAAGAGATATAGAATTCTCTACAAATAATATTATTTGTAGATAATTCTATATCTAATTTCTATCTCTTTCTCGCATTACTAAAATATCATAAAAAATGTTTCTTCACATTTTATGATATTCTAGTAGTGCGAGAAAGAGTATAGAATTCTCTACAAATATAATGTTATAAATTATTATACCTTTAAATTGCCCCTAATCAAAATTACAAAGGAAGAGGGGATACGTAATTACTAATTTTTTACTGTAGGGAAGTTCTTCCCCACTTGACAATTAAATGAGGCAAAAGATTAGATTAGGGAGGGTGAATTATAGTTAGAAATTTTGCTGACTGCAGTTTTTTCGGTTAAATCAATAAATTTTGTCATTGAAATGAAAGCAGCGGTTAATTGGTAAACCGGCAGAATCACTTAATTTTTTGATAACTCTGTATATATTCTTGATCTCCTTCTTTCCGTCAGATCTAACAACAAAAGATTAATGTAAAAATTCTAAGAATATTGCATATATACTAACAAAATGGTTAGCTGTTACAATATAATATATATTATCGTCATTTGATATTTATAGCGAAGGTTCGCTTACCATCTAAGAATCATCTTGACGAACGTTAACCGTCTTAATACCCGCTGATAAAGAATGTATTTTCTTTCGCTTCATGACTGCACTTATTATCTCGCTGCATAAAGTCAAATGTAAGACGATCGATGCGACTGGAGACTGCAACGTCTGCAACTGGAGCGTGTCATCATGCGGATATCGACCACCACCTCCTCGCGACTCTGTTCCTGTTGAGCAACAATATAAATATAATAAAATAAATTAAATAAGAGTAAAAGTTTTTTTAAAGTAAAAAACTTTTTTAAAATAAAAAGTGTATATATATATACATATATATATTAACCGCAAGAGTAAATTTTTATACATTAAATTTTCAAATTTTAATAAATCTGCATTATAACGGCACTCTCTCAGATTCTTTTGAAATTTTCATATCTTTTTTGTATCTTGGATCGTGAAAAAGATTTTTGTTGAAGGAAAATCGTCGCTCATGTTCCGTTTGTTTATATGTATATTATATAAATTATATGTAGGTATATCGCGATGTCGATATGTAAGAAAATAATAATTTATTATAAATATATATATATATATATATATATATTATCCGTTTTATATTAATGCGCATGCGCAATAGTCTATAGCGCCTTATTTCAATTAAGTCATTTAATTGTACTTTACTTATTGAAAAAATCATTGTATTAATTATAATCTTATAATCTTTATTAACTTATTAATATTAGCTGCTTGTATAATGTATACAAGTAATATTTATGCGATAGTTCGAGCAGAGAGATCAGGTTCGAGAGAGGAGACAGCAGATTGAGATCATATGTCTGTCCTTTTCCACCGCTCGACAGCGGTGACGGCGCGCGCTCAAAGCCTCGAAACTTGCCGACGCGGTCGAGCGGATAATAATATTACTTGTAGAGAATTCTATATCTCTTTCTCGCATTACTAAAATATCATAAAAAACGTGTTTTTCACATTTTATGATATTCTAGTAATAAAGAGTATAAAATTCTCTACAAATAATGTTATAAATTTTATTATAATATATCTTTAAATTGTCCCTAATCAAAATTAATTTTGTTTGGGGGCCCCTCTTATCTTGCTATACCCGTTAAAAAAAAAACATCTTTACCCTGGTAAAAATTTGTATTGTTTAACTGAATACCCGAGCAGTTACTATCTAGTATTACTGATTTCTCTTGATATACAAAAATACTGCATAGCAACTGGGATATCGATATCGATTTAATTAGGGAAGGGAGAGGGAATTTCTCCATCTTAATTTAACTTGCTTAAATTTAAGCGTTTTGATAGAAGGACCGGAATCTTGGTCTAAAGTGTCCTGACGATTGTGACCGTCATGAGTGCCAGCTTCGTCGATTAAGAAATTTAATTTGGTTATTTATACACTGGCGAAGTAAATGTATCTCATCGTGTTTGAATATACACCGTCGACGTAAATATCGGTGTTCCATCTTATGATTGTTTAGATGTACTATTGCGATAAATATTACCACATGCTTCAGTGGTCGAATTGGGACGACGCCTGCACGGAAAGCGGGAGGTTCCAGGTTCAAACCCTGGCTGGGGTAATATTTTTCGCAAAAATTTCTTTAACATCATAAGTTGAATTGTTTCGCTATTCCAACGGGGGCTGTGTTTTTAAGTCTGACTAATTTAGTCGGCGCACAGTTTTCAAGGGTTGGAGGTAAGAATTGATTTAACTAAAGGGAAAGAGGAGATAATATGTGTATCACACAATAAAAATAATATTAAGCTATTAAGATCTAAGCTTGGACCGTTATGGCGATTATTCTAATTTAATTTGGTTTGATATGTACGGTCAAATAACTTTAATATTGTTAAATTTTAATTATAAATTACAAGCGATGCAATTCACAAATGCTTTAATTCACAAATAAATTTTTCACAAATCAATTTTTATACAGTGAATATACACCGTTGACCAAAATATCGGTGTTCTATCTTATGATTGTTTATTTATACGTGTTATTGCGATAAATATTACCACATGCCTCAGTGGTCGAATTGGCACGACGCCTGCACAGAAAGCGGGAAGTTCCAGGTTCGAACCCTGGCTGGGGTAATATTTTTCACAATAAAAATTAAATTATTTAAAATTAAGATGCTTAAATTAAGCGTTGAGATAAAAGGACCAGAATCTTGGTTAAAATGTCCTGACGATTATGACCGTCAGGAACGATTGCCAGTTACGTCGAAGAAATTTAATATGGTAAAAAAAATATACGTGTGGCCTCCATGCGCGGCAGAAGTGAAACTTCTTAGCTGTGAGGAATAAGATAGTATCTCGTTTATAGTATCTGAATTAATGCCTATGTAATTCAGAAATTAAATTTTAATTATAAATTAAAGCGGATGCAATTAACAAATAAAAATTGATTTGTGTATTGAAACGGGCCTGTATAACTCACAAATAAAATTTTAATTATAAAAGTGAAGTTTCAGGTTATGAGAAAAATTTGTCTATATATATATATATATATAATTATATGTATATAAATGTAACAGTTGGCAACAGTTGGCCCATATATAATTATATATGAGCAAATTTTTCTCATAACCTGAAACTTCACTTTTATAATTAAAATTTGATTTGTGAGTTATACAGGTTTCAATACACGAATCAATTTTTATTTGTGAATTGCATCCGCTTTAATTTATAATTAAAATTTGATTTCTGAATTACATAGGCATTAATTCAGATATTATAAACAAGATACTATCCTATTCCTCACAGCCAAGAAGTTTCACTTCTACCGCGCGTGGAGGCCACACGTATATTTTTTTGGATCTAGCATGTGCGACTTTGCTTTGCTGTCCCCGACGCAAACCTAATCCCGTCGCATACTTACACGTGGGGAACGCTTTGCCTGAAACCTAAGTAGTACACTTGCGACACTGTAGCCGCGTTTCTTTTCTCGATGTTAAAAATTCTGGATGACATTACTCTGATAAACTTTATGATTTGTCCGGCTCTCTGATCCCAAACGGACATCGTGTTGTTGACGGACAAGATGTGTTCCGTGTTCATGGCCAGCTTTAGCGCTGTATAAGTATGCAACGGGTACTGCCAGATCGTCTTATTACTTGATCTCGAATCGAACACGAATATAGTCCCGCAGAATGAGGTTGTTGCAAAGAGGGCCCGCTCTGGACACGATGCCATGCACCGCAACGAATCCACTATGTTGCTCCTATCTTTGTGAAGATAGCCCCGCATTTTTTGAATTTTATATTTTCATTAATTGTGCTACATTGTTCTACATTTGTGTCGTTTTGTGACAAAAACCTTATCTTGATAGCTCATATTTTAGAAAAGTACAAAAAAATGATTTTATTAGCCCGGCACTTGTTTTTGTATTTTAATAAAGGTTTCACGACACTTAATTTATTGTGTTCACACGTAGATAATCGTATAATGTAAAAACACTTGTTTTACTGCTCTTCCATCAAGTTATAAGGAACGTATAAAGTCCGGTACTTTGTTACGGTATTGACAATCCGAAGTCGGTTATGTAATTCACGAATCGACGTATGGCGCGTGAAGGATTAATTAATCACAGTTACACAGTTCGCATTACACGGAGTATACGTAAGAGTATTTCCACAGTATCTGTGGTATTTCTTATTATTTGGAATCAATCATCGCCATGCAGTTTTCTTCATCGATGTTAACGCCTTGTAAATATTTCTCCGGCGGACTGCAGCGTATTGTTAAATAGACGGCACGCGAAGACACGTTTTCGCCAGCGATCGTCAAATTATAAATCTGATAAATTTTTAGGGAGGATTGTGAGTTTATCTTTTACTGTCGTACCCGGCGCGTCGCGCGTACCAAATTATAAAGAAGCAAAATTTATAAATCTGTAAAATTGTATAAGAGGAAAGAATAAATAAATAAAAATAAAAATCGATGTTATGAGATACGTACTGTGCACGTCGCAGAAGCAGAAGACCAGCACGCCTAGTCCGATATTGGCTGCGGTCTATTTGATAGTATACAAATTCTTTGAAGCGTTCTTTGTCTTCTTCTTTCTTTGGACCGCAGCTAATGATGGAGAACAATCTATACGAGCGATACGCGATTTGATTTCTCAGCACATCGCACAGCGCGCAGCGTCAAGAGCTCGACGTCCTCGTCCGGTCCTTGATATACCTACGTAGATGCCTCGTCCGGGGACGTCCTGATGCTTAATTCGTTATCGTCGTCGGTCAGAAGCAATCTGCATTGCTACAAGATTGCGTAGCTTTAAGATAGTCCCTTTAAGAAAATTGATAACAAAATGTTCAAGATTTTTTAATGTCACAGTAAAAGTTTTATCGTGAAAAATTAAATTAGTAGATAATTTATAAATATAATAATTGTAATTTGTAGATGTAATGTATAAACATCCACTCTTAACCAATAATAAGTACGCTTTTTTATTATTAAAGAACAAATTTTAAAAACCTGAAGAATTTCGTAGGGATACCTTGCTACGTATAGTTCAAAGTCTATATAAATTTCGTGGATATGTGGCTTATCGCCTTATAGCGATTGTATCAAAACAGCGGCCGTGGCCGCTCTTATTAGGCATCTCTTCGTATTGTCTTACATTTGACTTTAGATATAAGTGCTGATGCGAAGAAAGAAAATACCTTTTTAACTATTTACGGTTTTAACGCTACGATGAATCTTATAGGTGGCGAGTGAATCGTCGCTATTAAAAGTATAGTTTATAGTGTTTTTTTATTCTTTTCATAAATATAAAATAAATTAAATAAGAATAAAAAGAACACTATAAAATTGAATATTTCTATAATGATTAATATATTTAATTATTATTATGCAAATTTACATATTATTATTGTTCGAGATTGCGATAGCTTTATATAAAAATAACGTTCATCACAGACACCGCGACATTTTTATTGTCGGTCGACAGCTTGAACGAGCCAGTGGCACCCTTGCCCTTGGTCTGCACGACGGCACCGACGGACACCAGTCTTACAATCACTCTCGCACAAGAAAACATCCGATCGCTACGCTCGCTACTGAGCTCTGATGAGCTTCTGCCGCTAGGGACGGAGAGGGAAACGAAAGACGAGCGATCGGTACGCGCGGCGCGGAAAATTCCGTTGAATCCGAAAAATCCCCCAAAGAGATTAATCAAGTTTATAACAACGTCCTTAGGATATTTCTAGGATATTTTATATATCAATTCATAAAAATTATAGTTGCTTTAGTATTCTTATTTTATATTTATATCTATTTTATAGTTTATAATTATAATTTATTTTACATTGAATTCAAATTTTTTTACATTTATTAATAATTAATTTATAAATGCATATATAAAAAACACTTGTCCACATTTATGTATTTAATTAATATTTATCACATGAATCAGAATTAACTTCAGTACATAGGGTGCATTCGGGGAGACGCTATTAACGCTATAAATGCAAACGCTATAAACTACGTTCGGGGAGCCAATAGCGCGATAGCGATAGCAAGCTCCCCGAACGCAGCTTTAGAATAAAATTGCAATATGGCCGATGATGCGAGTTGTGCGAGTGCCAAGTGTGAATAACAAACGAGTTTTTTATTTTAACTTTATTTATTGAGTTTTATGCCATTATTTTACCTACAACTTTTATTTGATCATAATTACACAGCAAATAGAATACTACCTACATAACCTGTATCATCAATTATTTACCATTCTTTGCACTCGCAGCATCTTCTGGAGACAATTTCATAGAATAATTTATTGCATTTTCTTCATCAAACACATTAATTTCAACGTCACTTGGTCCTTGGTCCATTGTTGGAATTGACATTGGTTACGTTTCGTTATCTGCAGTATTCTGAAAGCAGCCCCTATACGCAATCAAGTGTTCGAGGAGAGAATAAGCGCCAATAGCATTTCGTGCCTCACCTTGAAAATAATAGCGAAAATAGCGCGAGTGATGACGTCACGCTGCCTTTAGAGTGATGTCATCATCGTATATCATAGCGCCACAAAGCGTCTCCTCGAACGGTTTTGGACGATAATTGTGCTAATAGCGTGCTCCCCGAATGCACCCATAATCGATACTCACAGTGAATGTTATATGTATAGCGTTGTAATATAATGAATATTAACTTATTAATATAAATATAAACATCAAGTGTATTTTACATTTACGTTCTTATTTAGTAGTAAATGTAAAATAAATGTGAATTAAATCTAAAATAAATAATAAACAAATGTAAAAAAAATATTTGTTACATGTACGTTGCAAATAACTAATAAATATGAAATAAATGTAAAATAAATATAAAATAAAGATGTTAAAAACGTTTATTTAACAAATGGATTTTAAATGTAAAATAAATGTTTTTTTAACATTTAATAAATGTTTTTTGGCAATAAAAATCTACAAATGTAAAATCAATGAAAAAAAAACGTTTAAAAAACATTTAATAAACGTTGTCTGCTGATTGGGAATGTTCAAAACAATTGTGACACAACATTTCTTCTTGTGTGGCGACGACTAATATATCGCCACAATAACCACATTTTATGTTCTATAAATGAACATTATTTTATGTAAATTAGTGCATTTCCTAATGTGTATTTATCATATAAATAATTGATAATATTAAAATTAAGATTAAGATATTATCCTAATATACAAAAAGAATTGATTCAAATTGATAAGCGTGCTTTTAAATTCAGTTTTCTTATAATTCTAGTATTCATATTATTTCGTGTTGTATATATGGACAATTTTATAAACTGATACTTACCAAGAAATTATTGAACTGGTTTATATTCATTTTTAACTTCAATCTTCCTTCACAATAATATATTATATTTTTATTAGGTATTAGGTTAGGAACTCTCTGAAAATTTCTGATATACATATGTGTGTGCGTGTCTGTGTAGCGTAAACGCCGGAACGCTGCACTACGCTGCATAAACCGATGTAAAATTTGTGCTGGCGTAACGAAACGGGCGTAAATCCTATGATTGGCCAAGTATCTTTACGCCGTACGCCGGTACGCCGTACGCTGGCTCCATGGGACTTCACCCTTTTAGGAAGAATAACAACAGAATCGCAGGGTGTCGCTAGCGCGACCATGAACGTACTAAATATATAAGAATTGCCTACTTAACAGATATAAACGCAGGAATTTAAAAATGGAGGCGGCTGGTACAATGCGCAGAACAATACGAAACGCGTCCTCGGTATGAGCACACTTTCCTTTCTTTCCACCATGCGTATGTACATAATCAAATAATAAATTAAATAATAAAAAAGTATAAAATACAGTTCTGGCAAAATTAAAAAAAAAAAAATTTATTGTTATACATTTTCAATAATAGGTAACTTTTAATTTCGCAAATATTTTGCCGATTTTATTTTTCTATTTTATTAATTAAGTTGTTACATACATCTTTTCATCACGGTTCTTTTTTCACAAGTGTATAGAATTATTACTCTCACATTTTAAATATAATATATCAGGCGCACAACTTACATTAGGGTTACATTATATGTGACATCAGCATACTCATTATCGCGTACCAAACGCGAGCTTTTACAAAAATTACTTTTCTTTATTTATTTACTAACATCTACTTCTAATTTTTGTAAACGCATAACTACTTTATTTCACATATTCTCATGGAAAGAAAGTAAGGTGTACTAATACGCACCATTTTAAACAGCCAATAAATTTTGTTCCAGCGACCGTCATTTTGTAGTGGGAAATTAAACTGACATGCCTTCACAGCCAATACTGAAAATCTATAGTGTATGTAAGAACATACGTGATGTAAACTACAGATTTTAATACTGACAGTAAATATCGGAACATAACCATAAACACAAAAATTTAAAAATAAAGGCGCAGCTGTTACAATGCTCAGAAAATACCAAAACGCGTCCTTGGTATATGAGTACACCTTGTTTTCTTTCCACTATGCATATTCTTACTTTATTATTAAATTGTTTATATCTTATCTGGCCTAACGTTTTAGTTAATATATCCACAATTGTAAGTTAGTTGGACAATGCTTTATATTTCGATTAATTTTAATTATTTTATACATCTCGTGCATAAATCTTTTTTTTACGTTTACGTGTCTGCGTCTATTTATTATACCATTTCTAGAAGATATAATTTTATGATACTTTTTATTTATATTTACCGCAGAAATTCGTATATAATATTCTATTAATGTCAACAAAAAAGTAATAAAAACAGTAACGACTCGTTAGTTATAGAATATAGAGTAACGATAAGTCGGTACAAATTGTGGATGTCTTAACTAAAATGTGATAATTTCACGCGCGATAAACGTAAAGGAAAAGCTGTTTGTTTCCTCTGCTTGAAAGCGTTAGCACACACATCGATACATTTCAATATTATTTAATACACAGTACAAAGTACTATTTAGTTTCATTACGTACGTATTTGTGGAATGGATAGACGAAATGTCTCTGTGCGTAAGTGAAGGGAGAAAAAGGCCGATGTGCTCGGGCTCGAAATCGCGTCACTGGCTCGACGGTTTGAACAAATCGGCAAGTGGACCCATTACACGATCTGGTTTAAGAGTCGGTCTCACGGCTTGAGTCCGGGTAATGATGGCGGCGGCATGAGTAGCCAAGGCTGCTTCTTCCGATTGGCGGCATTGGACCTTTGGATGTACAAAAAAAGAAATAAATACAAAATATACAAAAGATATACACAATTTATGTATGCGTATACAGAATTTCTGTATCTGTATATCGAATATATGTATCCTATTCCATGTCCTGTGTATGTATTTGAATTTTTACAATCAATACTCGTCTTAAGTATATAACAGAAATTCCAATCGTAAGTATATAGAGGGTGTACAGAATTCGGGTTCTGACGGTAACATATACACATATATTAATCTTCTGTACACTCAACTGAGAATTTTACCGTAGGTGTACACCGTATATTCGACTAAACATTTGTATATCTGGTGTGATGTTGCGGCACCGCCGCGCGTGGCAGCGTCCCCGCCGCCGTCACAAGGCGCGGGGTTCGCGACCAATGACGGGCCGGGAGTACACCGAGCGTCGAGATCTCCAAGGGGCATTAGTTAAAATATTAAGAATCGTTATTTATAATTATTGTAATTATTTTCCGAGCGGCGCCCCACCGATTGAAGAGGAGGACACCACATCATAAACCAGCTGTCGGATTACGGACCACCCGTTAGAGGCTCGAAGGGGTCGGCCCGGTGAGGCGAGGCGCGAGGCGGCGATAGTGAAGGATGAGGAGTTTTACGTGAGCCGACAGGGGCGGTCGCGGGCGCCGTCGCGAGGACGTACGGCGCCCCGAGCACGAGGAATTACGAGCCGCGGACACCCGGAAGGCCGAGCTGTCGGATCCGGAGGTAGAGAGTCGGAGGCCGGAGCCAGCAAGGAGGCGGGCCCTTCCCAAAGAGGGCTTTGAGACAGGCCCGGAAAATATAGTGAGGGTGCAAGGCGCCCCTCCGATCTGCGGCGTTGCGTTGCGCGGATCGAAGGAATCACGCGCGACGTCGATGACGGCCGTGCCGGCGCGTAATACAACCGCGCAACCCCCGCGTGGGGGCAAAGAGTTCGACTCGCGATCGAGTGCGACGTCGCTCTTCCTCTTCCGCGCCATTTGCCGAGCCGTGAAAACGTGTTCCCGTGTTGTCGTGCGTAGTGAGGGGTAATCCCGGCCCGTACGAGTCTTGAGCCGCAGCCGACCCGAGCGAGCGAGGAGGCCGACCCAGCGAAGACGACCCGTGAGGAGCAGCGTATCGGTGAGGTTGCCCGTTTACGATTCTTGTGAGCCACGATCGGACTGCAAGGGGTCGCGCTCCCGCTCTGTGGTCGACCCGCCATTTTCGCGTTTCGTAGTCGATCAAGTTGCGATCAAACCCTATTGCCTGGGGTTGTCGCTTAGTCTTGTCGACTTAATTTTTCGGTTTTGGATGGCGGGCGACACCAAGCGCGAGGGGCCCCGAACGCGGTTATTGTCGGCGCTAGGAAATAGGGAGCGAGCCTCTGGAGATCTGCGGCCGGAGAAACACCGGAGAGCCCCCGAATACCGGGGTACGCGACACGCGAGTGATAGCGTTATCGAGGTATATCGCGACGAGTTAAAGTCGTCCGTTCGCGTTCGCGCCTGATGGAATGTTCTTGCGATTTCGGATCGCGTGAGGGCCGTGTGCATGTCGCGCACGTTACGTTGTCGGGTTGATTTCGATTATATTTCGCGATCGGCGTATTAATTGCGATAATTGCGTAGTTCGCGCCGTGTTAGCGATCGTCGCGTTTCTCGCCGTTTTCGCGTCAAGTTCGCGCGTCCGCGGAGAAGCGTGTTTCTCTGACGACGAAATCCTCTCGCGAGTGCGATGATTATATTGCGTGCGCCCAGCGGGGCGCGGGACTTCGCATACCTTCAGGTATTCTATTCCGTATTCTCTGTGTCATATTTCGCGATTTACGTTACTCTTCGTATTGTATCGTATTAAATGTTGTGATCTTCTCGTGATCATAGTTAGCGATCCGCGTTATTTTGCGTATCATTTCGTATTATCTATCGTATTATATCCCGTCCCGTATTAGATTCCGTATTAGATGTCGTATTATATTTCGCGAGCTGCGTTATTCCGTGTATTATTCTTCAATTATATTTCGCAATCGGCGTAATTATAATTTATCTCTTGTAATATCCGCTGTATTAGTTGTCGCGGTATTCTTATTGTACTTCGCCATCTGCGTTGCTTTGGTATTTTCGTTGTCGTGATCTGCGTTATTCTGTACTGTTTCTTTATTATTTTTTGCGATCCGCGCTAATCTGTGTATCGTTTTCGTCGCGTATTATTCTATGTGTTACTTTCGCGGCCTGCGTTATTCGAGGCATTATCTCTTTTGTTACGTTCCACGCGTTGCTGTCGGTTATTTAATTGCGGCTGTCGTTCCTGAATAGTTACTCTCATACTCAATCCGACGCAGTTCTAATTTTATCGAATAAACTGTGCTAGTATTTCCTCTGCGTTAACTACTAAATTACGCCGTTCTTATTTTATTGTCAATTAATTAAATCAACTCTGTCAATCGCTATTTACTTGCTGCGTTCGGAATAAAAATTGTTAACATCCACAAGTTAAGTGACGACTTTCGTGCGACTTATTTACCCGTCACCCCGCACCCTGGAGCGCTGCCCGGCATCCACCCTGCCTTTCCGCCGTTAGGTGAGCTAGCCAGCCCCTTGTACCGAAGGCGGTATCAATCGTATCGATTTGCGCGAGTATCTGTCGTCGTTTCGCGATTCGGTGACGCGTCGTCGTACGCGTCTGGCGCCCAACCAATTCTTTCGCGGTCGATTGATTGCCTTCCGGGTACGAGGGACCCGACATAGAAAGGCCCACCATCCTGCTCTCCCCTTTTGCTCCGTTATTGTTGTAAAATAGCGTGACACCGGATATATTTACTAGGGATTATAATGTCATTCCGGTGTGACATAAAAGAAAACGTTGTTTTTTATTTTGCGAAAGTATAACATATATTTAAAAATGTACTGTTAAGTTCTGGTAAAAAAATTTTAAGTATTTCGGCTTTTACAGCTGCTTCTTCTAGGAGTGCAAAGCGTTTTTCTCAAAACATCACTTCTTCATCTATAAGCGGAGGTAAAATCTAAAAATGTAGCCAGTCGATCGTTCTAAAATTTTGACAGGATTATTCTATATCAAGTATAGCTCTGGCAGGAACTAAAATTACGTGTTTTTATGTTGAATTTAACATATTTTTTACATTAAAAAATTTTCGAGTTTGTTATTTCTAAACATAAATTAATTTTTTTCCAATTCTTGCAATAGCGACACTAATAAATTTTTTGTTTCAAATAAATATACGAGATCAAATCACCTTCGCCGCCGAGACATTTTTTTTTAAACGCGACATCTTTGCGTTGCGAAGACATTTAAAAAATTAATTTTAATAATATTAATATTGTTTGATATTTATTGTATATGTAGCTCAATAAATCACAAAAAGTTTTATACTATTACAGATAGTATTCATTAAAGAAAAGAATTCTCAAAAATTGCTGAATTTCTTGGCTGTTACACCGGAATAATACCTTAATATACGGTATACATAAGCCTGATCATACATATATTTGCAGTCTCATGCAAGATACACAATGCTCAATATATCAACGTTAAACAAATCCATATATTATCAAGAGACACGGTAGTGTCTCGCGCCAAGTACGCGCGGAGCGAGACAGCCGTGGCTCTATATACGCGACGCGACGAGTTGCGAGTACCCGAGATTTTGAGATCTCGATAACCAGCGAACGGATCGAGTTCTAACTAGGCTTAATGGATAGCTGGGACTAAATTTATATAATAAAAGTATTTTTATTTTTTCCCTACGTGCCGTACGAGCGGAGATATTACGATACATAGGATAAAGTGTAAAATTTTCAATTCAGATACGTCATCATCGTCCCAGATCGTAACTTTCGCAGTCTCGCCACGGCGCGCGGCGCAGCACTGTAGTGTTTGAGATTTTGTCCAGTTCATGTCCTTGCCGTTATGCGATGCGGCGCTGGCGTTAGTTCGATCACATGTGATGTGACACATGTAAACATAACCATAAAGCGGCACACGTCGCGAGTCCGGCTCGGCTCGGTTTCTACTCGTTCGTGGGTGAGATGTTACGAGACGGGCTCGGCGTCCGACGAGCCAAATTTCGGGACTATTCGGGAGTGTGTGTGTGGTGAAAAACGTTTGAGTCCGGCTCGCGAATCAAACTCGTACATGTTATAGGCCGCTTCAGACGTCCGCATCGTCGAGAAATATTCAAGTTTTTTTCACTAAAATTTTTCACATTTTATATTAATTTTTTCATTTTAATGGGAATACATTTTTTAAAAGAACAATAGTTATTTGTCGATATAATATATATTTATTTGGCGCATAATTTAAAGATATCATTTCTTTTTTTTTGTAATAAATATATTACTTCGATTTTTTCAAGATAAAGATATTACTTGGATTTTTTCGAGGTAAGATACACATGACCCAATATGTGTATACGGAATACATATGACTAAATATACCTACATACATTAAATCTCTCTATATGCGGATAAAGTCAAAATACTACACAGATTGAATATACAAGATGCACAAATTTCAATTACCTTTTGTTGAATATCCATTTCCTCCAGAGTAATGGTACCGACTCGCAGTATCGTTTTAGACTTCCGGTGGAGAAGGTGCGGCTGGAGCTGGTGATGGCTTCGCTCTGGCTCTAAAGAGCCAGGACCACCGGTCGTCGATGGACGACGCGGCAAGGTCATATTCGCCGTCCTCGTGTAGGAGTGCTTCGATGTCGTCGGGAGTGCCTTACTCCATCGCGTGTTCGCTCTCAAATGATCGCGATATCGATTCCGGGGATGGGTGACAAGTCATCATTATTTTGCCCCTCCCCCCCCCCCGCGTTGTTTTATTACTTTGCCGAGTGCCTTGTTTTCTAGAGCTTCTTGTTTTTGTCGGTGCATGCCATTGCTCTCGTTGAGTTGCTGGTTGGTAATAGAAGCGCTTTTGAGATCTAGCATAAACGTGTCGGTATCGTTTTTCTGTCTGCTCCTCAGTCCCACGATGACAGATATTATTCAGCAAACTTCGAACGGCTCAATATATCTAAAGACTAACTTTTCATTGAACGCAGACTTTTTGTTGAACAGCTTTTGTTGAAAAGCGTGGTCGTGTTTCCACACATGGTCGCCGACTTTAGGTTTCCAATCGCGGCGGCGCAAGTTGTAATGGTGTTCCTGACGGTGGAACGCTTGCGCTAAATTTACGCGGACCAGTTCGAAGGACTTCTAATCTCTCGCGCTGTTTTGTCGGTGTGCAGGCCTGCCCGGCGGGTTCTTTGGGTCAGCGGAACTCTCGCCCATTGTGGTTATGTTATGCCCCACCAGTAACCATTCGCGTCATGCAGAGCAGTATTAAACGCGAATTGCAATTACACTATACGCTCACGAACACTGCCTTCGGTTGATGTACTGCAAGATCATGGTTTTAATGGTCCACTCCACTGGGTTACATTGCGATGCATATGTCGGTGTAAATCGGCGTCCCCAGATCTCACATCATGTTTGTTAGTTTTGCGGTCTTAAGCTGCGTTCCATTGTCGTTCAAAATCATGTCCAAACGTTACGATTTTGAATTGCCTGAGCCCTTTTTCTGGCATGGTAAACGCCGTGATAGGATTGCTTTCCGGAGGAGCCAACGGCACCTGCTAGTAACTGTTCTTGAGGTTAAACATGGTCAGATATTTCGTGCCTCGAAGCTCATCAAGTGTGGAGAAGATTTGTGGCAACGGATAGGCATTGCGTTTGGTGACGTCATTTACTCGGCGGAAGTCGATGCAAACCGTGGTTTTCCATCCTTCTTCTTAACGATGATTACGGACAAGCTTCAGGCCCTGTGGAATTACTCAATGATGCCCTAGCGCTCCATTTCAGCCATCTTCTCGTCGATGATAACTTGCATGGCCAGTATCTTTGTTTTACGGGCACCTCGGTTTTTACTCGCATGACGTGTTGAAAGAGATCGGTTAGTCCGCAAACGTCTTAACGTCTTAAAATAGGGCCTGTTCTTGGGCTAAAAATGTCTGCAGACGGTCAGCTTTGGCGGTGTTGGTGTCCGCTTGTCCGGATGCATATGTGTGTGGCGTGTCCTGGTGCGGATTTATCAGCGGTGACGGTGACACATTAATAACATACCATGTCTGTGCTCATAGATTGACTCTTATGAGCATTTCATTGTGGGCCAGTACCTGGAATCTATGCGTGATAGTTTTCCCCTGAATGTGGATGGGGAAGGTAACGACGCCCTGAATCGGAGTATTTGTCCCGTCCGTCAGATGCACCTGGTCGAAAACCTCTCTGAATGAAAAACCTAATTGTTGAATTTCGCGGGCGATACGTTTCCGTCGATAAACGACGCTTCGGAACCGGTATCGAGCAAGGTTTAAACGGTTGTTGCCATACGTATACGATCAGGTACTGTTTTGGTGTGTATTTTATTCGGTGGACTGGGGTGCGGCCGCCTTCCTTCGACATGTGTGGCGTTTTTTGGCGGTAGGCGGCAATCCTTGATGAACACCCTATCCTTGCCGCACTGTGAGCAGAACTTTTGTGATGGTATACTCCGGCAATCGCATCGCGTGTATCCGTACTGGTTGCATCTCCAGTAGCCAGTAGCACTTTTTGCGGTCGTACAAGGTGGCGGCGATCGCAGTAGGCTTCAGAGTGACCGGTAGGAGCTTGCACAGCCCCTCAATGTGTTCGAACTCGTCCGCGCGCCTCAGCAGATCTTCAGCCCGGCGGATGCTCTCCTATCATTGTATGTACATACAGCTTATATCGCAGATGCATGGTCTCGTACAAGAGGTCCAATTGTTCTTTGGCGAAATATTCGCCTGCCTTACGCATTATAATAGCCAGCTCAGTTTTAATACCGAGAATTTCTGCACTGAAGAAAAAGTAATTGGATAAAAAAAATATAAGTTGAGCCAACAAAATGTCTCATTGCGAAGTGCCAACGTAAGATATATTTATTGCAATCATATTTGCAATTGCAATGCCATTTCAAAATCCCGGCATTGCGTGAAAGAAACATGTAGTTCTTGGATTACCCTCTTAATACTATTATATGGATCACTTCCATATAATAGTATTAAGAGCGTTGTAGTTAAGTCAATAACATTTTTTCGATAACAGATGCTAATAAATTAACAGTTTTCTTTTCTCAGTGTAGTTCGCTTACAAACATATACAAACTAGGGTTTCTTATTTAAATCGCTCAAATGTCTGTGACACGGAACGGTCTCTGTTCGGGTGCCGTAAAACGACCTGTCGTTTCTCGAACGCAAACAAGTTAGTCGGGATTCAGGAATTGAGAGATAGGTTCAGAGAACGATCATATACAATATATATAATTTACACTTCGGCTCGGCAAGCGTCTCCTAAATAAAGCCAGAAAACCAATATGGCGTCAGATGTAGTAAACGCTTTTAAACGCTTTAAAACGTGGTTTTTCGGTGTTACATGTTTATTGGTGTTACATGTTTGTTTGTTAGACAGTTTAACTGTTTAACACTAAAAGTAATAAATTATTTATTTTTATTATTCAAAGCATGCAGCAATCCTGCGGCATATACGCGGAAGGTTTCATTACATCTGTAGACGCTATATTGGTTTTCCGTCTTCACTTGGGTCTCACTTCTCTCCTAATGTGCTTGTGGCATAGAAGTGTTCAAACCTGTTTACATATGATCGTAGCCTATAGATACGTAGACTGTAGACGTGATTGATAGTAACTATGATCGATATAGGCTGCGTTTGCTTATAATGCGCTATTACCTTAATTGTTCTACATCCTTGTTTTACATGATTTTTTAATGAGCGATAAAGTTAGAATCACGCCATGTATTAGCACTAATAGCGTCTCCCCAAACGCGCCAATAGTTTATTGTATGCAAAATGTCTACAATATGTAAGTGTCGCGTGAGAGGCGCAATATTCAGCGTGTGTAGATACGCAACGGGAAACATGTCAAAAGTGGTAGGTGCGGATGTACGGCGCGTAACAATTATCATGCTTACAATTAGCGGTAGTTGTCGCGTGTTTAACAAAGCAGTTTTTTGACGCGCTTTGTGCAGCTCTTGGGGTCGGCCTTTTTGTCGCGGGCGCTAACTTGACAAACAATTATTCGATAATTACTTAGCAGGCGGTCGCAAACGAGATGCGGAAATAGATCGGCCCACTTTCTCGTCCCATTTATAGATACGCTTAAATTGTCCCGGCGCGTAAGAATGGTACGCGAAGTGATCGCGGAAGTGTGAGAGGCACACTGAGATATAAAAGTATATTAGAGTATGCACTGGTTCGGCTGGCGCGAGCCAAAAATCCTGACAAAATAAACACTTATGCTTCACCAGAAGTAAGTTGATATAATATTCAAGGTATTCAACCAACTATGATAACTGGTTATGAAAATTGAAAAAAAAGATATAGAAAGTAGATACGATTTTTTAAATCAAAGAAATAGTAAAGGTATTGTTATAATTGACCCTACTACTATATCAGCAACAAATTCTAGTGTTGGTAGAAATATTCATTAAATAGGAGATAATTCTAAATTTTATTAGACTAAAAATTGAAAAATAATTCCACCAAACGAAATAAAAGTAAATGGTAGTAATGTTAATAATATTATTAGTACACAAGCATCATCATATTTTCCTTTCTAAAAAAAGGCATGTTAACTGAGTGAATTTAATTTGTATCGAAGAATTGAGGCCTCTTTTCCGCGATGCTGATTGGTTGTCTCGAATTTTACATTGTGCTTACTTCGTGAGTGGCTGTCATTTTATATTTTAACAGTTGTGTGTATTGTGTGTATCAAGACTAAATAGCGCGCGCGAAGCGCGCGTCTGTGGTGTCTAGTAGAAGAAAAGATAAATTTGGAAATGCAGTTGGAGTTGTTCACATTGAACATAATAAAATGGTACATGTAATGTTTGAGATATTTTAAATATGAATAATTTTATTAATCGCCAAATTACTGTTTTGCCTTTAAACTATACGCAAAAATTAGTTTTTTACCCTTTTACTATTCCAGGTGGTGTTGGTAAATTCTTAAACTTTATTTCTTTTTTTGTATTCCATGAGGATAAGTAATTAATCAAGATAAAAAAACTTTACCTAATTATTAATGACTTAATGGCTTTATGAGTGCTAATGTTTATAGTTTTTACAATGATGCTTTTTGGTCTGAAAACTCAAAAAGTAAAGGTTATTTACCATTTGAAATATTTAGAGAACAAGGTAATGACAAGGTTGGTGCTACCTTTGGTGCAAATGCTACTAGTTTAGGTTTTACTACTTTATTAACAGATAAATTAAAAGGTACTGTTTTAAATAAAGATGGTAAATCAACAGAAGAATTAATTTATTCAACTTATAATTTAAAATAATTAAATAAAAAAACTAAGCAAGTGTATTTAATTAATGAAAAAAACAAAAGCAGTAGATGCTCAAACACCAGATAGTGATAGTGAAAAAGATAATGATTTAGAATTCTTACAAACACCAGATGGAACAAATTGTAGTCATATTATTGATATGTTTTCAATCCAAGCCTTATATAAAGGTAATTTTGAAATTATCTTTTATGCTGATAATCCATATACAAATAATAAAAAAGATTATTTACGATTATCAGTATGAAGTTTTAGAGGAAAAACAAAAAGTACATTAAATAATTATTTACGTGATATGACAACTAATTATAAAACTAGTTTTCTACTACCACGTGATTATGAAATACCAACCTTTAATTATCCAGAATATGTATTGTCCCCAGTTCCTTATAACTATAAACCTTATACAAAAGATATTTGAAATTCTAATACAACCAAACCATTATTAACAAAAATTACAGCACCAGCACAGTGTAAAGAAAAAAATATTTTGGGTTATTATGTTAATATATTTTCTGATGAATTTAATTCTGCTTATTATGAGGTAGAAATTGATTTATAACAAATTGACCCAACTATTCAAAGTCTTGATGAATTTATTAATTCTTATAAAACTATTGAAATAATTAATCTTAATAATTTACAAGTTGAATGTTCACAACCTAATATAGAGAATTTTATTCGTAATAGAAATATTGATTTAAGTTATGGTGTAAATGAATGTATTGCTAGTTGAGGCTCATTATACAATATAACTTTACAACAAGAGGGTTTTTCACAAACTGATAAAGTTAATTTCTCAAATACTTTTACAATAAACGATACGAAAGGAATACCTATAAATGATATTAAAACATTTGCTACTGCTTATACTAATGGTTTGCCAAGCAATAATTATCAAAATAGATATAAAACTGAAAAAAATAGAGGTAAATTAATATTTTTACTTTAAATAACAAAATTATCTGATATTGATAAAGATAAAATTACAGAAACATATTTACAAGCATATTATACTAATAATATGAAATTAAAAATTAGGTTTTCAAAAATATTAAATGTAAATTTATCAGCGTTTATGACTATTTATTTTGGTAGTGATAAAGATATTACATTAAATATTAATAATCCAAATACATTAGGAATGAGAAATTGTAGCAATAACTCGCACTTTTTTTTACCTTGGTTTAATTGTAATTTTAACAGAATATTGTTAAAATAAATATATTTTTTCAATTATTCTTCATTAACTTTTACATTACCATCATTATCAATAATTACATCTAGGTTCTTGTGTATCTAAATTTCAACAATAAACTGATTTAAAATAATTTTTATTATATTATTTATATAAAAACTTTTCTGTTTGTTTACTAGTAGATATACTTAAGATGATACCATAATTTTATTAACTAAATTTAATTGATATTCTTTTAAATTATCAATTTTTCTTCTTGAAGAAGTATAGTTTAAGTTTACATTATTATTAAATTTACTTAAATATCAATTATTATTAAATAATAATGAACAAAAGGCAATTGGAGCCAGGCGCCGTAAATAATGCGCAAAATATTTATTAATAAACGAAGTCACGAACGTTTCGACCCTTTCTTGGGGTCATCTTCAGCGTGAATATAAAAAAAACATGTCAAATATCAAATCTACATAATGACGTCAAACGCAATGACTCGATGTCCCTAACGTAGTCAACAATAATCATGGTCAACAATAAATTCTTAGCTGCATGACCGTCGTCTCTCGAATGCTGGAAAAGCGAGTGTGTGCTCCGAAGCAAACCCAGGCATCCTCCGAATGGTCTTCTCCTCGGTTAATAGGCCAAGAGGAAAGGAAAATCGCCATGTCACTTCATGTATCAAAACGGAACTCCCAAATTCGAAAGATACCTGAACAAGTATTCGGAGCAACACATATGCAATAATCCGATAACGCAAAATAGCATCGAAGATTAATTAGTTACTTACAAAAGAAGAAAAAAAGGCGAATACAAGTCACACATTACTCTTCGGTTAAAATACGTGGCAACCCGACAACGTTCAAAGAGCGAATGACATTTAAGTTTTTAAACGTTGTCAGGATGAGACAAACAAAGTCATAAAGAGATAGGCACACATATACAATTGGAGCCACCTCTATGCGATAAACAAAGAAATGTACTCTCGTGTACCGGAGCGAAATTTAAAGTTTAGAAAGTTTCGCTATTACATCTGAATATGACTCCGGTAAATTTTCCGTGTCCGTCTGCAAATTCAAACCGTTTTTCTGTCTCTTAATGTAGAGCATCTCGGATGTTAGGCGTTTGCTTAAATAGAGTTCATTGTCCAGAATCTCCACACCATCCCAATCAAAATCATGACCGGAATCCAAATTATGTTCCAACAACACAGAGCGATTAGACTTCCTTTTTAATATGTGATTGCGATGTTCATTAACTCTCGTTTGCAATTGTCTGCCAGTCTGCCCAACATAGGAGGCATCACAACTATTGCAATTTATTTTGTAAACTACATTGTTAAGGGCCGTTCTCGGCAGCCTGTCTTTATGTGCCTGTCTTTATGTGCGGCCAAGTGCAACATTCCTAAATCTGAGTTTTTTACGGCCTTTTGATTGGTTTTAAATTCGACGTTTTTTGTTTTTAATGGAATAATATATCAGCAAACCTTTGGCTCTCCTATGGGCTCTCCTTTGTCTCCCATGGCTGCCGACATCGTGATGCAAGATCTTGAAAAGAAAGCCCTTTCTATACTCAAATACACTCCACCGTTTTTTGGGAGATATGTTGATGACATCGCGTTGGCGGCTCCTTCCGACTCCTTAGATTATACACTGGAGGTTTTCAACTCATTCCACCCTAGACTCCAGTTCACAATGGTGGTTGGTGAAAATGATACGTTGAATTTTCTCGAGATTACTATGTTGCTTGAGAACAATAAGATTATTTTTGACTGGTATCATAAACCAACCTTCTCAGGGAGATATTTGAGTTACTTTTCTCAACACCCATTGTGTCAGAAGAGAGGAACAGTGATCGGTTTGATAGACAGAGTGTTTCGGTTGTCACACCCTCGGTTTCATGCTAAAAACTTAGAATTGGCTATAAGAATTCTGCTAAATAATTGTTATCCGTTGGAGTTCATTTTCAGAATCTTCCATGAACGTATAAAGTTTCTAATTAAGAATTTTGTTTCCAAGAAGGATAATTCTAATAACACGGACGATGCGGAATTGGATCCTTTTTTTACGATACCGTATGTTCCTTTGGTTACTGACAAGTTTAAGATAATGAATATTAAGGAATCTTAATGTCAGATTGTCTTATTTCAGCCTCAACAAAATGAGAACTTTTATTAAAGCACATAAAGACAGGCTGCCGAGAACGGCCCTTAACAATGTAGTTTACAAAATAAATTGCAATAGTTGTGATGCCTCCTATGTTGGGCAGACTGGCAGACAATTGCAAACGAGAGTTAATGAACATCGCAATCACATATTAAAAAGGAAGTCTAATCGCTCTGTGTTGTTGGAACATAATTTGGATTCCGGTCATGATTTTGATTGGGATGGTGTGGAGATTCTGGACAATGAACTCTATTTAAGCAAACGCCTAACATCCGAGATGCTCTACATTAAGAGACAGAAAAACGGTTTGAATTTGCAGACGGACACGGAAAATTTACCGGAGTCATATTCAGATGTAATAGCGAAACTTTCTAAACTTTAAATTTCGCTCCGGTACACGAGAGTACATTTCTTTGTTTATCGCATAGAGGTGGCTCCAATTGTATATGTGTGCCTATCTCTTTATGACTTTGTTTGTCTCATCCTGACAACGTTTAAAAACTTAAATGTCATTCGCTCTTTGAACGTTGTCGGGATGCCACGTATTTTAACCGAAGAGTAATGTGTGACTTGTATTCGCCTTTTTTTCTTCTTTTGTAAGTAACTAATTAATTTTTGATGCTATTTTGCGTTATCGGATTATTGCATATGTGTTGCTCCAAATACTTGTTCAGGTATCTTTCGAATTTGGGAGTTCCGTTTTGATACATGAAGTGACATGGCGATTTTCCTTTCTTCTTGGCCTATTAACCGAGGAAAAGACCATTCGGAGGATGCCTGGGTTTGCTTCGGAGCACACACTCGCTTTTCCAGCATTCGAGAGACGACGGTCATGCAGCTAAGAATTTATTGTTGACCATGATTATTGTTGACTACGTTAGGGACATCGAGTCATTGCGTTTGACGTCATTATGTAGATTTGATATTTGACATGTTTTTTTTATATTCACGCTGAAGATGACCCCAAGAAAGGGTCGAAACGTTCGTGACTTCGTTTATTAATAAATATTTTGCGCATTATTTACGGCGCCTGGCTCCAATTGCCTTTTGTTCATTATTTATTATTTAAGTGAGCCTTGATCTTTGTATCAATTATTATTTTTATCACCGCGTCATACTACATAATAATATTTATTATCTACATTATTAAATGGTTTTTTTTTGTAGTGTTATTCATTCTAAATTGTCTTTAATTTGTTGGTTTGATGTATTTATTTAATTTTTTCTTTTAGTTTTTTTAATTCTTCTTCAGTGTATTCTTTTAAAATATTTTTTAATTCACAAGCAACTAAACTAGTTGTGCTTGTTTCAATTAAAGTTATTGTTCCTAAAAGAGTAAATATTTTATTTTATTTTAATATATCATTTTAATTTAGTTTAAATATTTACTTTTGGATTAAAAGTTATAGTACTTACACTAAGACCAAAATCTAAATATCTTGTATACGCACCATCACTAAAAAGACTTCCATTAATAAAAGGATTTAAATATAATCTACTCCCTATTTTTTTGAATCCTAACCCAATTTTTACATATACAATATATGCAACAGGTACGTAATCATAAGCATCAACTATATTTATAAGATATAATTTTTCATCATCATATTTATCAAAATTCTTTGTATCAAAATGTAATGTACCAAATTTTCCTTTTCCTACATCACCAAAAGTAGACTTTGATATTGCTTTACCGTTTGTTTCTATTGTAACACTAGGATATTTTCTAAGAATTTATCAAATGTTTCTGCGTAGTCAAAAAAATCTACTACTAAATATAGAGATGAATAATTATGATATTCTACTGTCGATCCCATATTTGCCCACATGCTCCAATAGTTATAATAATTAACATTATAAGTGATTGGAATATCATTTTTGCTTTGATAACTATTAATTATTATTGGTTTATTGTTATTTTGTCTTTTATTTCTTATTAAAAAATTAATTTTATTATTTTCCAAGTTAATTTGTTCATGTTTTTGATAAGGACTAGAAGCAATTACAGATGGCATTGCAGTTCCACTAATTGTTAATATACTTAATAAACTTAAAAGATTTTTTATCATTGTATTATTCTTTTTTATCTTGATACTTTTTATCAAGAACTATTGATATTATATATATATATAATCAAGTGTAAATTAGTTAATTCACTTTTAAATATCTTTATTACGTGTTTTAAGGGGTAAATTACCAATAAAATTAATAAAATTATGAAAAGATTTGTATAACTAAAATATAAGTGTATAATCAGGTTATATAGGTTTAACCTTTCCGTTAATAAAAAAGAGTTTATGCTGACTTGTTAATCGGACAAGAATAAAAAAATAAAGGTTTATAAAAATGGCAATTAGAAAAGAAGAATTAATAGAACAAGGTTTAAGTGAAGAGATAGCAAATAATATCTTAAATCAGTTTAATAATGAAGCAAAACAAATTAGAGAAAGTGCAAAAAAAAAGCGAAGGTGTAGTCTCAAAAAAGGAATTAATTAAATTATCAAATAAATTAGATGAATTAAAAACCTTTAAAGATGTTCCATCAACTAAAATTGAAGATATTAAAACTAATTTAGAAAAAGTTAGTGGTAATTCTTTAATTAAAAAAATTACAAACTTTAAAAGAATTGAAACCTGATTTGTTTATTAAAGAACAATAATCGGTTTTACCGGGTAATTTTATTAAAGAATTAATTAAAAAATCTACTGAAAATAAAAATGATAAATTTGAAAGTATTAAAGAAAAAGGAGCATATACTCCTGAGGAAATTAAAAAATTAACTGATTATACACTTAAAAACCTTAGATAATAAGGAGTGAATATTATGGCAACAATTAATTTGTCACAAGTACCTTTTGCATTACAAGGTAATACAACAGACCAAAAAGCGTATGTTGATATGATAAATGCTTTATTGCGTGGACCTTTGTATAATGAATATGCAAGTATTATGAAATATGCAACAGCCACAGCAGAACAAGTTGCTTGATTACCTAATGCAGAACAAGCATTATATAATTTAACTCATCGTATGATATGATTATTCATTACCAAATGGTGAGACAACTCAAACAATGGGATTAACAAGAATTCTAGTTCCTATTGATAAAAGATTTAATTTTAAATTAATGAATAAAGCATTTGATTTAGCATTAATAGAACAAAATATTAAAAATGGTGTTATTGCTGATGCTATTTCTAGTGTAGTTCAGAATAAATTTGTTAATAACTTTGCTCTGTTTTTCACTGAATTTATTTCTTTTCAGGTATGTATTTGCACATCGGTGCTCGACAAATGGCAAATGGCTGACTGCCACGTAGGCCGGCCGGATATTCGCGCTAACACTCCGGTCTAACACGATTACAAATATTCGATATTCGCTGTATAAATTTATATACGTTGCGATTTCGACGCTTATTGGCGTGCTTTAATTACTCGCGGGATTATGCGCCGCTCGCGGGTTAATTCCTGGTTTTGTATGAGAGCAGTCAACACGTCCGCACAGCGCGAGCTCTCCCAGGAAAAGGACCTTTGTTTCAGTATCAATTATCGATACACTTCGCGTTATTACTTGCGACCCTCGCGACTTCACACTTGCGGGATAACGCGCTGCTCGCGGGTTATCTCCGGTTTTAATAGAGAGCTCTTACAGCACGTCCGCACGCTATGAGTTCTCCCAGGCAAAAGACCTTTTTACGTATATCGCGTATATTACGTTTCACTACGTTCACTCGTTTCGTTACTTGCGGATTAGGCGCCGCTCGTGGGTTATCAACGGTTTTATCTGAGAGCACTCGACAGCACGTTCGTACGCTACGGGTTCTCCCAGGCGAATGACCTGGGTTGCGTTCAGGGCTGCGTTCGGAAACTAAGTACACCTAGCGGGTTTTGCCGGGAGTCCGAGTGAGCGGAATAGGTGGGGATAAGGGCCCCTCTCTAGAGTCCTAGATTATCAGAGAAGCGCAATCTTACCCCCTCCATGGTTCCCATTGAGCCTGCAGGAGCCCGCAAATGACCCTTTTGTAAACATGTGTATCTGTTTACTTTGCACACGGACACCACACGGATGCGCTGCGGGGTCGAGAGTCTCGGTTTTGATTGATGCCGCGATCAGCCAATCAACACCTAGCGAAAAAGTATATTGAAAAGTATAGAGAAATTTGTGTATCTTGCATATTCAGTCTATGTAGTATTTTGGCTTTATCCGTATACAGAGATTCAATATAGGTATATTCAGTCGTGTGTATTCCGCATACACAGAATAATATTGAATCTCTATATACGGATAAAGCCAAAATACTATACAGACTGAATATACAAAAAATTCTGTACACTTATTGAGTATCCATTTTCTCTAGAGCGGTCACCCTCCAAGTAGTAACCGCGCCTGACGTTGCTTAACTTTTTTTTTTGAATGGGCTAGCGATGATCCTCTGGCTCTGATACTTCCTTCTTGCTTATACTTGTATATAACACGTCTTTATAGTGTTCAAAAATCTTGTAATGATATATCAACCGGCAAATATTAAAAACAATGCAACAACAATTGATATACAAAAGGACTATAATATTATGGATATTAATTAATTAATTAATATTAATTAATATATAATAATAATATTATATATTAATGTAAGATTTGTGATATATTCAACTCAATATATATAATATAATATTAATATAATAACGTTAAAAATAATAGAACGCCTAAAGGCGCTGAGTAGACATAAGGTGAAAAAAGCGTTTCCAGGGGCCTATTGCACAATTATTTACAAATTAATAATATTAGTAAAAAAGCTTTGTTTTTCACTAATATTATTAACTTGTAAATCATTGTGCAATAAGCCCCAGAACGTGTGTATGCTGGATATTCACTTATCTGCCTACGCATATTGAGTTTTTATTCGCATATTCGATTTCATGTACAATTAAAAATTTAAGGTAAAATCATTAACAATAACACATGGTAAGATCAAAAAGCTAATAATTACGATCATATTCAATTTATACATCGGGTCCAGTAGTTTAAATTTGACATACATCTATTAGTATGTGCAACACTTTGTTTCAAAGTATTTGATTGCTGATGAGACACAAAAATGACTTTTAGTAAGAAATGGCGAGCAGATGGGTAATTGTGCTAAAAAGAACACAAAATGCAAATATGTATTGTGAAATACTTAATGTTGTTCCATGGAATAGATTTTTTAATTAAAATGATAAATAAATATGAACAATTTTGATAGGTTTCACAAAACCTACATTGCAATATGTATAATGACTACACCAAATCAGCGTACACCAATTTTTAAAGTTTAATATGATGTTGGTCTCTCCATACTCGCTATTATTCATATATACTAGGAGGGTATAAACAACTCCCAGACCCATTTTAGATATTGAACTCTGTATAAAAAGATGTCCGGATTATCAAGCGAATATACTGGGAGGTGTATAAACAACTTTGGATGTTGAACTCTGTACATAAAGATGTCCAGATAGACAAATCGAATATACTGACAATTCGGGTCTCTGTATACTTAAAGGAATATATTGGTAGTGAATATCCAGATACACAGGCCATGGAATAGGAATACACATATTCAATATACGGGTACAGAAACTCTGTATACGCATAACATAAATTCTATATACCTTGTATATACTTTTTCGCTAGGGCAAGCGTGCCCTCAATTGCGCTTCTCTGATAATCTAGAACTCTACCCCTCTCGGGTATGTATGGGTGCGTTCCACATAACACTCGCAACGATTGTGTCGCCTCTTAAGGGGATCCTAAAGCCGTCTGTAACCACCGACGGAGATGTGATTTTCGCACAGCTACCAGTTTTTTTGGATTTATAGAATTAAAAATCCTTTTCCAGGTTTAAAGTATAAACGCAAACGGATACGGCTCTGTTCGTGTTTTCATTAAAAAAAGAAAACAAATTTTTATATCATAAATTTTTTTTCTTTTTAAACGAAAACACGACCAGAGCCGTATCCGTTTTCGATTGATACGCAATAAATACATTTCATTTACAGGGCAAAAATTATGCGGATTTTATAGAAAATTTGCTTCCGGAGTTTTTGGAGGATGTCCCTTTAATGGAGAGGAATGCTATGTATTTCCAACAAGACGGGGCACCTCCTCACGGATATCGACGTGTTACGCGTTACTTAAATGAGCATTATCCCGGAAGATGGATAGCACAGTACGGACCGATAAGATGGCCCGCACGGTACAAATCATGCACAATTATAATTCATAATTAAAAGAAATAAAAAAAAGAAAGAGAAAGTACGACGTATGTAACTAATGTTATGCATTAACAGATCTCCTGACTTGACGCCGTTGGATTTTTTCCTATTGGGGGTCATCTAAAAGAAACGGTATAATCAACACCACCTGCCTCACCGGAGGATGCAATAGCCAGAATAATGGTAGCGGTGGAAGACATAGACGGGGCGATGCTACGACGCACTAGAGAAAATATTATTCTCCGTGTAGAGGCGTGCAATCGAAGCGGGCGGTGCTCATTTCGAGCAATTATTAAACAGCTCTTTTTAGAGCTACACAACAGCCCTTTTCAGGGCTACAAAATTTTCGAAACGTTTGAATATTTATTGGTCGCAACAAAATAAATACTATTTTTTCTTCTCTCTACCTTTGTCCCCCCCTTTATCAGAGAAAAACTATAACCACTAGCGGATCATGCATGGGGGGTCGACAAAATTATTTGGTTTGATTTTTTCTTATTGCTAGTATCACGCTTAGTGTTTTACTCTAAAGTCAACGACAAGAACGTAGTGAAACTTCTTGGTTCTGCTTTAATGTTTAATAAATTTTTGCTTTTTTAAAATACACTGGTCAAAAAAGTTATTGTAACACTCAATGCCAATTTATATCAAAATTTTGCATAATTTACAATAAGTAAATCTCCGCAAAAAATTATATTTGAAAAATTTTTTTTTCTATTTTAAAGAGCAGTCTCTACTTAAAGAACTTTTGTTAAATTTTGATTTTATTCTTTCTTTCTTCCGTCATCGCTTCGAAAGTAAAGACGTGTTTTTTCTTCAAAAAATTGCAGTTTGACGCACTCTATACGGGTTGGAATAAATTATTTTTTGCAAATGTCATGATAACTATTGTAAAATAAGGACTTTACACCTACAAAGTAAAAGAAAGAAAGTCCGTAAAATTTCTTGTTTCGTGGAGTTAACGGCGTAATCAAAGGAGGGGTGGGTTAAAAAGTTACAATAGGTAGATTTTTGTCTTGAAAATGTAACGTAAGTTATACATGTATGTTACTTTTGGGCGGTTGCTGAATACGAAGATAGTATTTTTATCTGGGTAAACTCGTGAAATGTGGTCAGAATTCGCTTTAAAAGGGGCGAAATAAGTAACTTTTTTATAAGTAATTTATTTCGACCCCTTTAAAGCAAATTTTGACTACACATTAAGTCGTATTCAGCGACCCAAAGAACGTAAGATTCATGTAGTTACATTTTTAAGCAAAAATTCATCCTATTTTACCCGCTCTCCTTTGATACACCGTGACTCCACGAGAAAGAATCGTATAAACCTTAATTTTTTTTAATTTGTAAGTAAAACCATATTTTACAATAGTTAACATGACATTTGGCGAAAAAAATTTATCCACCCCATAGAGTGCAAGCAAATTTTTGGAGAAAAAACACGTCCTTACTTTTGAAAAGAAGGCGGGAAAGGAGGAGGATAAAATCAAAATCTAACGAAAGTTTCTTAAAGTAGAGAACAGTCCCTTCAAAGAAGAAAAATTATTAAATACAATTTTTCGCCGAGATATGCTTATTTGAAATTACGCAAAATTTTGATATGAATTGAGTGTTGCAATATTTTTCTTACACCAATGTATATCCAGCAAATTCATGATTTATTTTATTTGGAAAGAGGGTTTAACCCCAACCCTCTCAGAATCCGCCAGTGGCAGTCTTAAATATCAATAATAATTAGATAATTATTTTTAATACGCTCAAAAATACCACTACAAATCATTATCAGCAACATTGTACAGATTCATCACAGAATCACTCCTTCAATATCATATCAATCAGACGACTCTAAATAAGAACATTAGTACTAAGCAGTAATTGAACTCAAGATTTAAGACTAAAGACATATCAACTCTCTTAGAGGGGAACGCAGTGTAACAGTTAATGAAAGAGGCTATTTTAAAAGATTTTTTTATGGTAAATTATTGTTTTTTCCTATATCACTTTATTAACATCACAAAGTACATAATTTAAAACTACTTTTGTGAAATTTTATTAAAAAATTAATATTTATAGCTGCGATAGCCTAAGTCGCTGAAAAAATACGGGCGCATGCGTAGCGGACTAACGGGAGTTCTGAAACAAAAAAACCAAGTATTTTTTAAAAATATGAGATAATAGCTTCAATTGTACGTACGGAATTTTTTATTGAGTAATTTGTTCTTTTTGTACGTTAAAAACGTGAAAAAAAAAAAACAAGTAAATTTTTCATCACTTTTTAGAACCGTTTTTTTTAAAGTTTGCCATTTTGTAACAATTATTATTTTTTTAAGTCTGTGTGTACAACTGAAGCTATTGTCTCAATATTTAAGAACATACTTGTTTTTTTTATTTCAGAACTTCCGTTGGTCCGCTATGCATGCGCCTGCCCGTTCAACATAATAATTCTTTTAGGCCGCTAACACTATTGTAGCTATAAATATAAATACTTTTTAACAAAAATTTCACAAGAAGTAGTTTAAATTAATGTACATTGTGATGTTAATAAAGTAATTTGAAAAATAGAGACAATTATTTCTCAGAAAAAAAAATCATTAAAAATAGCTTTTTTCTTTAGCTGTTACATTGGTTTTCCTCCTTACATTTAGGTCCCATATTGGCTAAACTTTTTATTTTACTTGTAAGTAGTAAATAAACTCAAGATATGAGACTAAAGACATATCAACTCTTTTCAATTTATATTGACTAAACTTTTTATTTTTAGATTTCCAGAAGAAACAAAGCAATATCACCTGTTATTTCATATTCGTCAAACAAACAGAAATGTTGACTAGATGTCAAAACAATGTAAGCAAATTTCATAGAACGTGCGTCTCATAAGACGGATTGCATGAGACATTAATGATTTATGCTTATCTTGTGTCGAACAGCTTAATTACATTGATCAATATTATCAACAGAAAGAACAACTTGTAAAATGATTTGTGTGTGTGTATTTTTACATAAAAGATTACAGTTTTCTTACAGCCGCGGTTAAATCTTGACGAGATCTGAATTAAACTATCGAATTGTATCTGAAAAGATGCTTTTAGCGTAGGAATATCATGCTTATTACAAAGAGTAATTATTAATTATTTCGTAGCTGAACTTTACACTGACGATCGTAGCGACGGAACATCGCTGCGGCGCGGCCGAGCGCGCGGCGGAGCGAGTGGCGGCACGGCGGCTCGCTCACGCATACTATTAGATGCGCGGCTCACGAACATGCGTCCGTTTAAAAAGCGATGCTGACTGTCTAATCTTTAATTAATAATAACTACTTTTTTAAGCATAATTCGAAAAAAAATGATTCAGGACTTTTCGACTCAGTTCTTTAATGAAGAATATCACTGTGTAAATAGTGGGCGCGAATTAAGTGACACACCCGTATATTATTGCATGATCAAGCATACTGTGTTTACAGCGTGTGCTTCCCGCGATGTATTGTCTTACATTGGACTTCAAATAAGCGATACGAAGAAAGAACATTTCTTTGAGCGGCTGCACACAATAAATGGAATATATGAGAAATAGGGAACAGTTCAATATATTAACATATGTATTTCATTAACACATCAGAATAGAGGAGCAGAGGAATAGCGCTGAGGAACAGTGATGTAATTCTATTCTATATTCTGTATACCATGTGCACAATACATATGTTAATATTGAACTGTTCCCTGTTCCCTATTCTATTTATTGTGCGTAGCACCTAAAGCACTTTCGGTCATAATTTCCGTCACGGAATAAATCTGTAGATGACGAGCTAAGCCATGATATTTTCGCCATAATATCAAGTGACTATCCGATGAGATGGTAACCGATATTCTTAAAAGCGTGATTGCCGATGACATTATCGCTATATTATACGTCTATTTGATCGAGACCTTACTTACATTGAGAAAATTAACTTAATTGTTCGCTCGGCGCGTGAGAAAGGAAGAAGGATTTGCGACAACAATATTTAAATAAGATTTAGAATTTAGAAGTGGACCGAGTAAGTATCCCGAATCAAAATCGTTAACGTTACATTTTTGTTCGTCATAATTTAGACTGCTCGCGACCGAATTAAATGACTGCCCGATGCATGGTTATATAAGCAGGTCTGGATACTTCGGCTCGGCAAGCATAGGAGAGAGTGGGATCCAAGTGAAGCACTGTGAAGATCGTTGAAACCAATATAGCGTCAGATGTAGTAAAACCCTACCGCGCATGCACCGCGAGATTTGCTGCATGCTTTCGAATAATAAAAATAAATAATTTTTTACTTCTAAGTGTTTAACCGTTTAAACAAACAAGCATGTAACACCAAATAATTGCACGTTTTCTAAAAGAAATAACATATACATTAGAAAATAAATACAAAATCTTCTTTGGTCATTTCAAATGTCATGTCATATCATGTCATTTAAAATGTCAATTCTACCGCACATGCGCCGCGAGATTGCAGCATGCTTTGAAAGATAAAAATAAATTATTTATTACTTCTAAGTGCAATGTTTATATAACCGTTTAACACACAAGCATGTAACACCAAATACCGCAAGAACACGTTTTCTAAAAGAAACGATATTTATACATTAAAAATGTAAAGACAAAATTTTTCTTAGGTCATTTCAAATGTCATTGAAAAATTAGAAGAAGAAATCAATCAGAAGATGAATTAATTATTCGTGTAAGGAAAACACATAGTTGCTTTGCAAAAGAATTATGTAATTATGTAATTTGCAATATGCAACTACATGTCTTTTTTATAATAAAATACATATTATATATACAATAAATAAAGGCTCACTTCATAATTCACTAAATAACGTGGGCAATTAGAGCCAGGCGCAGTAAAAGGTGCGCAATATATTTAATAAAATATTACAAATACGATATCAGGAACGTTTCAACCCTTTTTTGGGGTCATCTTCAGCGTGGGTACAAAATAAAAGGTCAAGAATATCAAACGAAATACATAATAAACGTCATACGCAATGACTCGCAGTCCCTGACGTAGTCAACAGTGAAACATTAATTCTTAGCTGATAGGCGTAGTCTCTCGCAAAGCTGAGGAAGCAAGTGAATTATAGAATATTCTATTTTGTAGTGTTCTTTTTATTCTTATTTAATTTATTTCATATTTATGAAAAGAATAAAAAACACTACAAACTATACTTGTAATAGCGAAGATTCACTCGCCACCTATAAGATTCATCGTGACGTTATAACCGTGAATAGTTAAAAAGGTATTTTCTTTCATCGCATCAGCACTTATATCTAAAGTCAATGTAAGACAATACGAAGAGACGCCTAATAAGAGCGGCCACGGCCGTTGTTTTGGTACAACCGCTAGGCGATAAGCCACATATCCATGAAATTTATATGGACTTTGAACTATACGTAGCTAGGTATCACTACGAAATTTTTCAGGTTTTTAAAATTTGTTCTAAAGAAGCGTACTTATTGGTTAAGAGTTTATACATTACATCTACAAATTACAATTATTATGTTATAAATATCTACTAATTTAATTTTTCACGATAAAACTTTTACTGTAACATTAAAAAATCTTGAACATTTTGTTATCAATCTTCTTAAAGGGACTATCTTAAAGCTACGCAATCTTGTATCAACAGATTACTTCTGACCGACGACGATAACGAATTAAGCATCAGGACGTCCCCAGACGAGGCATCTACATAGGTATATCAAGAACCGGACGAGGACGTCAAGCTCTTGACGCTGCGCGCTGTGCGATGTGCTGAGAAATCAAATCGCGTATCGCTCGCATAGATTGTTCTCCATCATTGGCTGCGGTCCAAAGAAAGAAGAAGACAAAGAACGCTTCAAAGAATTTGTATAGTATCAAATAGACCGCAGCCAATATCGGACTAGGCGTGCTGGTCTTCTGCTTCTGCGACGTGCACAGTATCTCGTAACATCGATTTTTATTTATTCATTATTTTTTCTTACACAATTTTTTCTTGCAGAGATTTATAACACGACAGTATAAAAAAAATAAACTTACGACCCTACCGAAAGATTTATCAGATTTATAATTTGACGATCACAGGCGAAAACGTATTTTCACGTGCGGTATATTTAAGAAATCATACGAGCACGGAGGCTGAAAGAGGGCTAACAAAAATCGTTAAGAAAATAATACCCTGCAGTCCGCTACAGAAATATTTACAAGGCGTTAACGTTATCAATGATGAAGAACTAGCGATGATTTACTCCAAATAGTAGAATAACTTACGAACTTATTTACGTATGCTCCGTGATAATGCGAACTGTGTAACCGGAAATACGTGGTCACTTAAATCCTTCACGCTATACGTCGATTCATGAATTACATAACCAATTTTGGATTGTCAAGAATGTTAGGCAATATCTGTGCTCACATCAGCATGTGCTTCCCGCGATGTATCGTCTTACATTGGACTTCAAATAAGCGCCACGAAGAAAGAACATTTTTTTAAGCGGCTGCACACATAAATGGAATAATATGGGAAATAGGGAACAGTTCAATAAATTAACATATGTAATTAATTAACACATCAGAATGGAGGAGCAGAGGAATAGCGCTGAGGAACAGTGATGTAATTTTATTCTATATTCTGTACACCATGTACACAATACATTGTTAATATTGAACTGTTTACCTATTTTATTTATTTTGCGTAGCCCCTAAAGCACTTCCGATCATAATGTCCTTTCGATGAATCTTATAGGTGACGAGCAAAGCTATGATATTTTCGCTATAATATCAAGTGACGATCCGATGAGATGGTAACCGATATTCTTAAAAGCGCGGTTGCCGATGACATTACCGCTATATTATACGTCTGCTTGATCGAGAGCTTACGTGATCTACTTTTACATAAG